>CAJQZJ010004763.1:1533734-1572948 GCA_907164525.1 Lophiomys imhausi
ATGACTCTAGGTTCTCTCAGCTAACTGATCTCTGTCTAATGACTCTATTAAGCACATTGGGTCATTGTTGAGCAAAATAGAATTTACTAAGTTTTATGCTAGAAGCATTTTCTATGTTTTCATAAATTGACTATCCCCTCGCTCTCCACCTTTAATTCTTGGCCATCCCAGAATTGAGAAATATAATACATGTTTACTGAAAATGGTTGGACCACATTCAAAACTTGAGCAAACTTCAGAATACTTGGTCCATTTGGTCCTAGGAACTTCCACTATTTCTTCATTCCCACACCCTTTTCAAATTCCTTTAAGACCTGTAAACTTGAAACTGTTTAGGAGTGGTTATAACATTCACTCCAGTCACTTTTTTTTTTTTTGGCTTTCTTCCCAGTTGCCACTCTTTTGTCACCTTCCTTATGTCACCGTCTGAGTCATAAAACCATAGCTAAATTCACTTCCCCATAGTGAGAGGCCACTACTTCCCATCCATGCTGCTGCTTTAGGTTCACCTGGAGATCAGGTCGAAAGAACATGCCCTGCTGCAGAGAGTGTGAGAAGCAGGAGGCATTGAAGGCAACTGGGTAACTGGGTCAGATTTGTCCTCTTAAGGACATGAAGGTCTGTTAGAGGAATCACAATCAGGGATGAGCAGGTAAAGCACTGTAAAATAAGTGCTCACATCGGGAGATGTGAAGTAAAATATTCAGTTTATCTGGCTTTGAGGAGGAGAACTGAAGACCAGGAAAGGAGCTAGGAAAAGCTTGAAGACTGAGCGCTGTCTGCCCATCATTCTTTGCATGGGTTAATTTTTAAAAAATGGCACATCTATGTAGCTATGTACTTCTCAGCAGTCAGAACAAACTACAGGAAGCAACACGGATAAATTGCAAACCCAGTGTGCAAAGTAAAAGACACCACAGTCATTCGTGTGGTCCTTTAGAGGATCACATGATAAAATTATTCTACCTAAGTTAAAATCTTAAAAAGGCAAAATCATGACAGAAGGCAGGGCAGCAGTTGTCAGGAGATGGGGCAAGGGGAAACACCAGGGAAAAGAGGAGGCAGAGGATTCGAGGGGGATTAAAATTTCACATCACAATTGTGGCGATGATTGCATGCCTGCATAGATCTCCCAAAAGTTACTACACTTAAAATTGACAAATTTTATTGTGTATCTAAATTGCGAATCAATACAACTTTGCCATGTGGGCATGGGATATAGAAGAGCAGAAAAAGGTTATGATAATTGCACATACAAACAACCAAGGGTGGTAAAATATAAGCCAGGATTGGTGACAGGAAAGAGAGATAGAAATGATTCATTATTTCTGGAGCTGAAGCCCAAGTGTGGGAAAGGCCAAGTGGGAATACACTGTAGAAACTTTCCATGGCCATGCCCACCTGCCTGAAATGTGTAGCTCTAACACCAAAACAGAAAGAAGTAAAATGGGGTAGGGATGTAGTGGGGGACACAGCCACTCTTTGTCTAAGGCATCAAGATCCTGATTAATGGGGTCACGTGTTTTCTTGGGATACATAAATATAATCATTTACATCATAAAATAAAAGCCCAGGTAGCAAGCATTCTTTCCCCAAAACAGTGGTGCTTCCAAGAGGAATCCAGGAACCAAAGTCTTTCAAACTGGGGGTAAATTTATCCCATAGGAATTTAGAAATGTCCTGGCCACATCATCAGTCTCTCAGAGAGGTTTTTGTCTCCTCTGTAAACCTAGTTAAAAGTTGGTGTGCCACTTATAACTACATAGACTGAAAATGGAAATTCACCATGATGAGTAAACCAAAATAAAATTCTACTTGACCCATCGCAAGAATAGCCCTGTAAGAAGACGACAAAGGCAGAAAAAGAAAATTAGAAACGAAAAGACAGCAAAAAAAAAACAGGAAATATACCTGCAGGAGAATGAAATTAGACCTCTCCTGCACAAAAATCCAATCAAAGTAGGTCAAAGAACTCAATCTAAAACCTTTTAAAGACTTTTAAAGAAAAGCACAGGGAATATACTCCAAGTTAGAGAGGTAAACATTGACTTTCTGCATAGCAGCTCTCAACAGCACAGGAAAAGTCTTCCAGATTGACAAAAGGGATTACCTAAAATTAAAAAGCTTCTGCACAGCAAATTCTCAACATACAGACTGCACTACATACAGAATGGTGGGGGGGGGGGGCCTTTGCCAGCTGTACTCCAGACAAGGAATTAATGTCTAGAATATACAGAGAGAATAGTGAAACTTAAATCTGGGCACCTGTCAACCAACCGACAGCTCTCAAAAGAAGAAATGACCAGTAAATACTGGGAGAACTGTTCAGCGTTCCCCAGGGAAATGCAAATTAAAACTAGAGAGTCTATGTCACCACACTCAGAGTGACTGTCATTCATAAAATAAGTGACAATTAATGTGGGTAAGGATGTAGGGGTGGGGAGAGGATGAAACTTTACACAGTCTTGGTGCGAGTGTAAAAAGTGGTCTAGCCACTATGGAAATTAATCAGAACGCTTCCCAAAAAGACTAAAACAGAATCACCATATGACCCAGTTGTACCACTCCTTGGCATTTACTCAAAGAACGCTACATCCTGCCACAGGTACGCTTGCACATTCATGTTTATTTCTGTTCTATCCACAATGGCAAGGAAATCGAAACAGTCTAGATGTTCATCAACAGATGAATGGATGATAAAAATGTGATATGTTTACACAATGAAATGCCTCTCAGATGTAAAAAAAAAAAAGCTGAAATTATGAAAGTTGCAGGACAATGGATGAAACTGAAGTTTATGATATTAAGTGAGGTAACTTGGGCTTAGAGAGAAAAAATGTGTTTCCTCTCATATGTGAAATTCTGGCTTTCAGTTATTATATGTGTATATTTATATGGGAATAAGTGTAGGTAGGGTCAGGAGTATAATAGAACACATGTATACAACAGTAAAAGTGGGAATACTGGGGATGGAAGGCTACAGTGAGGCCAGGAAATGAGGGGGAATAATATTGGGACAGAATCAACCAAAAATAAATGTGTACGGGAAAAGTCATAAGGAAACATGTTACTTTGTAAGCTAATTAAAAACAAACAAAAAAATTAAAAGACGCCAAGGAAATTAATTTTATTAAAAACAAAACAGAAAAAAAAAACCTTGCATACCCAACTCAACTGTTCAAAGGTTATTACTCCCTGTCAACCAACCTCCAAGTTTCCCTGTCCAGATAATACATGATTTTGTTCTCACCTATAAGAGCTGACCCACAGAAACCCAAAGTCAGGGCGCTCTTGTAGTGTAGGTCAGGTGAACACAATACTCAGTCTCCTACCTCCACACACACTTGAGAGGTGTCATTTGCGTGCCGGACATTCATAGTCCAGTCTCCCGGCTTCCTTGTCTGACTGCAGAAAATTGTGTATAAGCACTGTTGTCTGGCCCCCAAACAAAGATCATACCCAAAATACATTATAGAATCCTGATTTCACTCTGTTAGAAAGTAATATAAAAGTTTATGCATTTTATGGATAAAGGTCAATTTAGGGCAAATATAATTTTAAAAATTAAAAAAAAGTGGAATAGGACAAATGTCCTTGCCTTCTCCTTCCTCCATTTTGATCTTTCCTCTTCTGCAGGCTTAGCCCCTTTGCTTTATTTTGTGCTAACAAAGGTCATCCAAACCAACAAAACTCTCTAAAGAATCGCTGCCTGAACCCACATAGATAGAGAAGGCCTTATCATTCACTCTGCAGGAATGACAATGGCATTAGTAATAACAACTTTCACAATAATAGGCCCACACTAAGTACCCATAACTTGTTGGGCACCCTACAACACTGGTCTTTCTGATTATGTACAGCAGATTCCATGATTCTCAATTTCTAGAGGTGAAAAGGCTTTTCAAGTTCAAATAGTAGATATCTACAGAATCAACACTTAAACCTCCCTCATCTAACTCTGCACTGGGTGTTTTCCATACACACCGAAGAGAGGTACGGCTAGTGTGAAGGAACAAGAATGCTGCTTTATGTCCTAGCAGACTTTTCTGCCCCCAAATTAGAAAAGTACATGTTGACTGCTACCTATAAGATTTGATAAAATTATCTAAACTCTTTTCACATCCATCCATGTGAGCCTTGGATGTAGAAAAACTTCACATATCTTCTAGCCAACAATTATGACAAGGGAAAATGATAGGGTCAGTCACAGAGGTGACAGCTAGTCTAACTCTTAAAAGTGAGTTGATAGCAGGCAGTTGAGGGAAAGGACAGCTCAGACACAGCACCTCCAAGTTTTATAGGATTTTCTGTGTGCTGCTGCATTTGACACTGAGTTATTTCTAAAGTGAGAAAAATAGGACTATCATCACTATTCCAATTTTAAAAACAGAAATATTAAAAATTGAAGGTCAAAAAAAAAAAGAGAAATTGAAGGTCAGTCAGACTAAGTCAACATCTCAAGACTCTCATGACACAATTGGGAAAAGGGTGCCATGGAACATACTAGAGAATACAATTTCTAGGGCACCAAGTTTTTTTTTTTTAATACTTTATTTTTTTTTCTTCAAGTTACATCTCAAGGGCACCAAGTTTTAAATTTTATCTTATTCTTTATCTTTTATAATAATCTCCATTTTAAGTTTGCTAGGTTGAAATTTTTCTCTCCAAACATATGTGAGTTTGAATGTGACACACCCTGTCAGCATAGGGAGGGGCTCTATCTATAAATCACAACATGAAAGCACCCCTTCACCCCTTCACCTAGGTCTCATGGCAATACTTTTTTTTTTTTTACTTAATGAGGGTTGCTTGTCAGGTGGGCTGAGCACAAATATTTGAACTGAATTCCTAAATATGAGGGAACAAGGCTAAGGAAGCAGAAGTTTTTTTTTAGACACAGAACAGGTTGCTCTGTATTCATAGCTAATTGAAAAGAGGATCTCTGTGAACCGTCACGTTTACTTGAGTTCATACCAGCCACCTAAGCAAACAACCAGAAACAGGAACTTGAGAAGCATTCAGCTATTTAGAAAATTTTTCTGAGAGTACAAACATGTGAGAGAGAGAATATCAACCTGCAGGGCAGGTGGGACTGAAATACCAAGTCAAGCTCAGGAAAGAGAGAAGCTTACAAAGCAGGCCACTGAGATACCCCGTAGGGGGCTTAAAGATTAGGTTTTACAACAGGAGAAAAGGAAAAAGTATTGGTAGGGTGCTAAATCAAAACTTATTAGAGCTGGGCGGTGTTGGCTCACGCCTTTAATCCCAGCATCTGGAGGCAGAAGCAGGTGGATTTCTGAGAATTTGAGGCCAGCCTGATCTACAAAGTGAGTTCCAGGACAGCCAGGGCTACATAGAGAGACCCTGTCTTGAAAAAAAAAGAGAGAGAAAAGATAACTTATTAGGTATTACTGTACATCAAGTATTAACGTACCATAAGCTTTAATTTTTGCTCAGATGTTTTCACAAACACTTTATTACTATATTCCCTTCATAGTATGACTAAAAGGGTGGGTGACTTACTTAGCCACGCCATTCATTGGCTACAATCCAGAGCAAAGACTCCACCGCACAACTTTTGACTCTACGGCTGAATGCAAGCTCGGACACTTGGCTATTTCTGTTTCAGAGCCTTGTCTCAGCTCTAAGCTTCACTTACCTCTCTCCAGATCACCTACTGTGCTGTCAGGTATCAACTGAACACATCTTTCCCAGATTCCTAAGCTGGACCATGACCTTTCATACTATGGTGTTTGGAAACTGAGCATTTGGAGTGGTAATTAAAGTTAAATGTCAAATAGGATGCAGCCCTACTCTAATAAGATAATAAGTCCTGAAACTGCAACCTTGTTAAAAATGATATTTATTAATAAGTATTAACTGTAAGAGTAGCCCAACAGAACAGCTACCGGGCTTGTGGGAGGCTAGCAGGCCTGGCTTGCTTTCGGCAGCCTGAACCATCATGGGGATAAAGCCCTGGACCAAGGGTGGCCTTCACCACCTGCAACCTAAACTATTAACTAATAATTAGTTATAACTAATAACTATAAATTGTTACATGAGGCTGGCAGAGCAGCCAGTGGCCTAGAGAGACTGGCAGGCCTGACTCACCTTAGAGGCTTGTAGGCCTGGTGGGGCAGTCTGGCTGGGCAGCTGGTGGATATTTATTAATTACTATAAACTTTTATATTAGGCCAGCAGACCAGTAGGTGACAGTGGCCTCGCAGGGTAGCTGTCAGGGCCTGCTAGTAGGCCTGTGGCCAGAAGCCTAAAACTCAGAGTGGCCTTTTTCCAATAATTAAATACACCAAGACCTTTTAATGTTTCAACGGTTAGTCCTTAGCTGGGTAGACTCTCAGACAGCTAATCTAACTTAACCAGGACCACCTAACCCCAATCAGCCATATGGCTTGCTGTACCTTCCAGAGCTATCAGACACCTCTGTCTGCTTCCATCTCTCCTGGCGGAAAGAGACATTGCTCTGTGTAAAACCCAGGGTTCCTTTCTCTGTCTCAGGAAGTACCACCTTCCTATACTCTTTCTGCCCAGCTAATTGGCCATCAGCAACTCTTATTAACCAATCAGAGAATGCCTCAGAATGAGCAGTAACCATATCTCAGCATTGAAATATTTCAATGTATTAGACCTTCCTCTAACAGTGTCCTTATAAGAGAGAGACAATGGGAATAACTGCATGGGTAGGGCTGCCATGAGAAGTGAACCAGTCTTCTACAAACCAAGGAAGGAGACCTTGCCAGAAACCAATCATGCTGCTATCTTGATCCTAAACATCTAGCCTCTTAACAATGAGGCAATACATTTTTTAAGCCACTCATTTCCTACTATTTTGTTATGGCAACCCTAGCAGAGACAAAAGTTAGCCTAAAAGACATATAACTCAATCAATTTCAGATAAGTGATGTGAAGAAAAGCCAAAATAGAGTCCTTGGTCTTAGTCCTTATAGTCAGTCCTCTATGGGTTTTGGGGGTTTGGGGGGATTTCTTTGTTTTTGTTTTTGGGTGGTTTTTGTTGTTGTTGTTTTGTTTGTTTTTGTTGGGGGAGGTTTGTTTTGTTTGTTTGGTTTTGTTTTGTTTTTTCCATAACTTTGGAAAGCAAATTTTGAGAGAAACTGGGCAGAAGGCCATTCATCTAACAAGAATCTATGGAAACCAACCACAGTGAGCTGGATGTGAGGAATTCAGCACATAACTAAGACAAAATGTACAGGTAAGCGGTAAATGTTGGATCATAATAAGAGCTTTGTAGCTAAAACATGGATCTGGAGCCAGGTTAAGCTATTTTGAAATTCATGCTCTACTGTTCTCTGTAACATTACGAATTAGGGAGACAACGCCTAGCCTCCTCTCCCCATCTAGACGTTCTCATCTATAACATGTGGTTGAGACACACTATAGACTCAACACTGAGTTGAGATTGAGATTGAGTGACCTATAGAATGTAAGATAAATTTGAAGTATATGGCTTGTAATAGATATTCAACAAAGTATAGATAGTATCGCTATTGCAATAGAAAAGTACAAAGTCTAGTCAAGGTAACCATAAAGGGACACATACCTCCATGTGGGAATATCAAAGAAGGTGTCCCAGAAAACCCAAATAATTAATCTTCATCTTTATTGTGTGTGATTATGTGTCTGTGTATTAGTGAGACGCATGCACATGTGGAAGCCTGAGGACATCAAGTGTTTCGATCTACCACTCTCGTCTCATTCCCTTGAGACAGGGTCTCTCCCTGAACGTGGAGCTAGGCTGGCAGCCACCAAGCTCCAGCAATCCTCCTGTGTCCTTTCCCCCACAGTGCTGAGATTACAGACATGCTGATGTGTACCTTTTTACATAGGTTCTGAGGATGTGAGCTCAGACCCTCACAACTGCGCATCAACTGCTTTTATCCACTGAGCCATCCCCTCAGCCCTTTGATCGGCATTTTGCAACATAAATATCTATTTGCCTGTCTGACAGAAAAAAACATATTTATAGAGGCACTTCAGGCCAGGGTGCAGCATAGGTAAAGTTAAAAAGACATAAAAAACACACCTCAAGTAGAGAAAAATATTTAATTCAGCATAGTTGACATAGAGACTGGGGAGCTAGAAAGTTTAGAATATGGCACAGACTGTTTATGACACACACAAAGCCTGGGCTGCTTCAATCTGATGGCTCTGGCTGCCTTATGTAAACATCTCTGCAGGTATGGTACCTACTATGGCTCTGCAGAATCATCAGTCTCTGACTCCTTTTGTCTCTGAGTTCATTCCCATGGTCCAAGGTCACAATTTCACATTCCAGTCAATGGGAAAAAAGAAAGGAGGTGAAGGACGGATCATCTACTTTTCCTCAAGGGCAGAGACAACAAGTTCTATATGTATTTCTCCTCACATCCTCTTAGCCACAGAGACACATGGAGCTGGGGCAGGTGGACAAACAAACAAACATCTGATCCATTCTAAGAAGTCATCTTCCTGTACCTAATTCTTCCTTGCAGATTTTCCTATTTTTCTCTGAAACTGCCCAAAGAAATGCTTCATCAGTAGTATTTCTAAAGAGAATTCTTTTCATGAACTACAAAGTTTCTGTTATTACTCAAGTATCCTCCCTAAAGTCACTTAGTCACTTCCCCCAGCATGACTAATCTATGTACTGGGCGGGTCACAACCCTTAGAGCTCTGGTGCTTACTGCAAGGAGGAGGCCATCTTGCTCTTGTTTGAACTTAAAGGAAAAGAGGAATTTCCAGATCAAGTGTCTGAGTGCATGGATTTGCCTATGAGCAGACACACAGAGCCATGGTATTGCCAAGAGGAACCTTTAAATGTTCTTTCCAAACCCAAAGCTTATTGTTTAACAATATACAGCCATCTGATGGTAGTTGCAATTAGAATTTTAACATACAAAGTAAATTAAAATAGATAATTTTCACATTATAATTTACAAAACTATCTGATTGACTAAACTAGGGAAACTGATAAGAAAAAAAGTCAAGTATTTCAAAGTAAAAAAAAAAAAAATGGATGTATACTAAGTTAATCTAAATACCACAAGAAACATTTTGCCCATGAAAAAATGGATTAAATTTTATCCAATAAAATCAAGAAACTAAGTTAGATAGGTAGGTAGGTAGGTAAGTACATAGATAGATGATAGATAGATAGATAGATAGATAGATAGATAGATAGATAGATAGACAGACAGATATGATAAGACAATTAAGTTGTTTTTTTTTTTAATACCCTTCATATCCTGGCATGGTAGAGCACACCTTTAACCTCAGCACTTAGGAGACCAGAGGAAGGGACATCTCTGAGTTCAAGGCCAACCTGGTCTACTAGGCAAATTCCAGAACAGCCAGAGTTACATAGAGAATCTTCACTCAAAAAAAAAAAAAACCACACACACAGACACAAAAAAAACAAAGCAAAAAAAACCCTCCAAAGTTCTCTTTAAAATAAAAATAATAATAATTTAAAGTAATTTTTTTAAAAGTTGTTTTTTTTTTTAATTTCTTGTTCTAAACTGGATGTTACAAGGGAAGAAGTGGAGCAGAATTTATTTTTTTTTTTAATTTTTTTTTTTTTTTGGTTTTTTCGAGACAGGGTTTCTCTGAATATCTCTGGCTGTCCTGGACTCGCTTTGTAGACCAGGCTGGCCTCGAACTCACAAAGATCCGCCTGCCTCTGCCTCCCAAGTGCTGGGATTAAAGGCGTGCGCCACCACCGCCCAGCTAGAGCAGAATTTATGACCATAGTTTCTTCTTTGTGGTTGTTGTTGCTCACTTTAAGACCTGATATAGCCAGGTATAGTAGCACACGTCTGTAATCCCTGGACTCTAAAAACTGACACAAGAAGATTTGAGCTCACATCCAGCCTGGGCCCTATAGCAAAGCCCTGTATCAGAACACAAGCAAATAAAGATTCAATGTAGACTAATCCCACTAGCCTAATTCAGCAACTCTTAGTTTGTTTGAACATAGCGAAACCTCGGAAACCATGCTGCAGTGTCTAGGTCAGATTCCAGCGCAGGTGGGAGCTATTGCTTTCACTGGGCTGAGCCACAGAGGGAAAAAGTATGCCTTCCACCAAGCCTATCATAGAGCCTAAAACCTGCAGAGATTTTGGCACTCAAGGGATGGGTGCATGGATGGATGGATGGATGGATGAAAAGCTAGCATTTCCTGGCCTCAGGGTACTTATTAATCAATTTCATAAAGTACAACTTGTACACAGATGCATGAATCACACTATAGTTCACAGGGAGATTAACAATTTGAAGGAAAGCCTATTGAAATGTCTAATAGGCACTTTAACTAATAAGCCAAACAGAAAAGGCTCCAATTAACTTGGTGATTAGCACTTAATTTTAGAAGAGAAGTAAGGAGTCAACACAGAGATCTTATCATTCTGAAGAAATGAAAATGCTATTATTAATGAAGCGGTACAGAGGTTGAATTTTGAGTGAATGTCATGGCTCCCTTAGGCCCATTCCCAGTAACTTTTGTAGAGCAGACTCAACGTTTGATCGAGTTGGGTCTTATGGTGACTTCCCCCTTATCTGCATGCTTCCAGATCTCCTTACCACTCTGCTCCCTTTTAATCCACAATCAGAGCTTTCATCTGGCTAACTAAGCCAGTTCTTGGATAATGATCTGTCTCAGCACTCAGCCAGCATCACTGTTACCAAACCCTACCACACCCCACTGTCACTCATCAGCCAAACCAACCCTAGACACTCTATAACAAACACTTCTCACAGGACTGTGCAAATTAGGCAACTCATCAAAACAAGAGGACATTCATAGCTAATAGACCTCCCATCATCAGTTAAATGAATAAGACAATTGTGGGAACTAGTAGCTTGCACAAAAATCTTCTTTATAATGGCTTCTGTATGTATGTCCAGCAAGGAAAGAGAAAACTCTGATAACTTATTTTGGAAAAGAAACTATTAGAAATTTTGAAATGTTTTCCACCATAGAACTATATAGTGTGTCCAATCAAACACATCTCTAACAGGATAGGAGCATGTTGTCAGAATCAAAAGTGAGTCTCAGTCAAGCCAACCTACTGGGCAAGTGGAATTTAAGCCCAGAAGGTGAAAAAGTGCTTTATGTTAAAGCTAACACTTTACTATCCTTCCCAAGATCCATGCCTTTCCTCCTATTCTCCTGAGGGAGACCTCAGGGATGTCCTGACTCCACTCTAGCTCTAGGTTGACAAGAACCAGGAGAGAAGGCCTGAGGCCCCACAAGGTATAGTTAACACTTAGTGCCATGGTCACAGGTGCCTTTCCAAGCAGCAGGGCTGACAGTAGCCATCGTTAGATCTCAGCCTAATGTCTGATAACTTATGACCTAAGTCTTCGCAGAAATTTCATCAACAGCCAAGTAATATCCTCAGATATTTGGCCTTTTCTCCTTTCCAAGAAGTCTAACCTGCACCGCCTCTTCACAGCTTGCATGTCCACAGCTATTGGGACTCCACCCCATTTTCTCATTCTTTTTATGCAGGTTTCTCTTGAAGTCTCCAACTGTGTCCTGATGAGGTTTGCTTATGTGTCCAAGTCTCTAAAACAAACTTTGGTATCATCTTACTTCCCTGAATGGCCCCCCTCTGCCTTGCCCATCTCAGTTTCCTGGCCTTAGCATGTCTCAAGTCTTCCACATTAAGGCTCTCCAAGGGTTTTTTAATTTTTTATTTTTTATTTTTACGTACATTAGCGTTTTGACTGCATGTATATCTGTTTGAAGGTATCAGATCCCCTGGAACAGGAGTTACAGACGATTGTAAGCTGCCATGTGAGCACTGGGAATTGAACTCAGGTCCTCTGGAAGAGCAGTCAGTGCTCCTACCCACTGAGCCATCTCTCCAGCCCCCTCCAGGTGTTCTTGATCAGACTCTCACTAGCTTCAATCTCAGCTAATGTGAGAGTCTCCTGACAGTCTTCCCCAGTTCTTTTCCCCACTCTCTCACTCATCATCATAGGTTTTCTGGGAAGCCAACCACATAATTCCCAGAGCCTAAAAAGCATCCTGCCTAGAAAATAAGCCATTAACATCAACTCTACCTGCCAGGCTCCCCGTGAGAGAGACACACAGAAGAAGGTGCTTTTGCCAAAACCATTCTCTTCGACTTCATCCACAAGGTAACTAGATACAAGATAACAGTCCCCAATAGACTGAGACCTTCACTTTACTTTGCTTGGAGGCACAAGTTTGGAGGTCGTGGTCTTAAACCTGCACTCTCCTTGGGATTCTCAAATCAACCTCCAAATCCATGAAGATAGACTTCCCCCTTGATGAAGTCACCTTAAAGCCATGGTAATCATCTTGTGATTGATCTCCACAACTGATGACAGAACTATGACTTTATTTGAGCCAGATCAGAGACAATGATCAACCAGAATACACCTTGATGGGGCTGTTTAGTTTTGTACACCTCTCGCCCCAATGTCCAAATCTTTCTGCCTAAACCTGAAGTTCACCAGGCAGTGGTGGCACTTGCCTTTAATTCCAGCACTGGGAACCCAGGGGCAGGTGATTCTCTGTGACTTCAAGGCCATTCAGGTCTTCAGAGAGTTCCAGGACAGCCAGGGTGGTTATAAAGAGAAACATTGTCTCAAAAAACCGAAACAAACAAACAAGCCCCCCTAAAGCTCATGTAGGTACCTTGAAGATGGACTTAGGGGGTCACTAAATTCCTTTATTTGTTTTTCTTCCCAGTGTGATCAAGTTGAATACATCTTCTTTCTCTCATCACTTGCCTCTTTCATTGGTGTTTTGGGAATGAGTGGCCAAGGCTAGCTTGTTACAGCTAATGAATCCTGATCTTTCACCCTAAGCTCTCTGGTTCCACCCCCTATTCTCAGCATCTGACATTTGCCCTATTGTGTTTACATAGATTTATAAGAGAATCACTTGCTCTCAAACTTCTTTGCAAAGAAACAGGCTCAAGATTAAGATGGGATACCAGAGAGGTATTAAAGAAAGAGATGGGGAGGAATTCCAGCCCTTGGCAAACAAACAACATAATTAAAACCCAGGCAGTGGGAATAAATGAGTTTGAAGCCTCAAAGAGCCATGCTGCAAGGCCAGGTAGAAGATAAGATTTAAAGGCTCACCGGTGAAGAGAGGAAGTGATTAAAGATGCTAATCCAAACTGAACCTAGGCTGGTAGATAAGAGTGACCCCTCCCCTTTCGTCACATAAATCCTTTTAAGTAATACCCTGTGTTACAATTCACCTGCTTTTTTAACAAAAGCCCCTCCAGCAGCTGACATCACTGCCTGGCAATGCTTTGCTGTAAATACCTTAGGGTACAGAAAAGCCTGGAGGGTATGTAATGTACACAAGCAAACACTTGAGCACACGGTGAACCTCACTGGGCTCACCAGTGACAAGGGCTCCAGGCTGAAAGTTCACAGCATCCATGTGCTGAGAGAGATGGTGGATTCCAAATCTCTCATGACTCCTAGGAAGTTTTCAACTGCTCTATTTTTAGAGCAATGCGCCTGTATTTCCTGACCCAGTTAGAGACTTTGAGTACAATAAAGTTTTATCTTTAGAGGCTGAGTAACTGCTCTCAGTCAGCGAGAGACCTAATACAAAATTATTTTTTTGTTGTTGTTGTTTTATTCAAGGACTTTTCTGACTTTGATGACTTGCTTACACATGATTTCTCAGAGTAAGACTCAGAATACAGTCAGCCTCATTTTTAAAAGAAAAAAACTCAAAATTATGGGCCGATACAGCATAATATAAGCTGATAAAGCCGATTTTAGCTTTTTGGTATTCCACTTTGGTACAATGCAAATGTGAGCTTTTGAGATAAATATTTCCTATAAGGGTTTTGTGTGAAGAAACCATAAATCCAGTCACCCTCATACTGAAATATGAAACACCCACACACACCTGGATGGGACAGTACAGAGGAGGCGATACCACGTGGCTTCCAAGGTTTCTTCATAATCCCACCTCCCTACTATGGTTTTAGCTTTGCGCTCTGTTGGAGCCAACTAAACCAGCAGAGAAGACTGACTGCCCTGAGAGCACACACTTGAAGGGGCACAGGCAAGCTTTCCAATCACAATCTTAGCTAATCTCAGACCAGAAGGGTGCAGTGAGTGAAGAAGCCTTCTGGAAAGTAGAACTTCTGCTGCAGTCTTTAAAGTCAACAGGACCCCTGAATGTCCCAGCTGCTACAGGGTTTTTTCTGTTTGGGTGTTTTCAAGTTTCACATCACACTCCCTTCCATGCTTCATACTTAAGATAGCAATGTTTTTGGTGTCTGTAAGAAAAAAAGAGAATCCATGCTCAGGTGCACTAAAAGTGAAGAGGCTCTGAATGCAAAACCTATGGGATTTGACCTGAGTTTCCAGAGTCTTCAAGATGGACAAACTTGACCCCAATATCTGCCCCTAAACATTTTTTGGATACTGATAACATCTCCACCTTCTCCTTATTTTTGATATTATTTTCTCTTAGTTCTACTTTTCTTATCAAGTTAGATAAAGGAATCTTCTGAGCCATCTTAGTTTCAGAGGGATTAAAGCAAGCTGTAAATACATAAACATATTAAAAACAATTCTTAGTTAATTAACTAGTTGGCCAACTAAAATCTAAAGCAAATATCACTAGGATAAATGCCGCCTGGACTTTTGAGTGACAAAGGATGATGTTATGCTGTGGGATATTTGCCCTGTCACTTCATATTTTGAAATCCTAATTCCCAGTGTTATAATATTGACAGTAACTAATGGCAGAGGCTTTGGTAACTGCTTAGGTCATTCAGTGCCTTGCCAGTTTATTCATTTATCCAGTTTATAAGGGCACAATAGCATATCCTTATAAAAAGAACACGGAGATCCACCGTCGTCCTCCCACCATGTGAGCACTCACTGAGAAAGCCTATAAAACAGAAAATAGATCTTGACTGATACTGGATTTTACCAGCACCTCGATCCTGGACTCCCCATCTTTCAGAACCATGAGAAATAAATGCCACTCATCCACCACCCAAGCCATGTTTTATATATATATATATAAAACATGGACAACACTAAGTGGTAACAGAACACAGTGGTGTGTTTTGGCTTCCAGATTGATGTAAAGAACCTGGAAGTGCAAGGGATAGCCAATGCGATCATGATACGCTGACTATTAAACCACAAGAGAAAACATGTCACTGACCTAAAGGGATCTTCTGGAGAAGTGGAAATAGAAAAAGGTAAACTGTTGGCTAGGGCAAACAGTTTAAAAGAAAAATAACAGCAGCTAAAACCACATACAAAGGCAGCTTAGCATGTGGAAATGCACAGAAGGATGCTGAAGTTAACACTTGTGAAAATACAGGTAAGGAAAGGCAAGGGCATCAAAGTGGGAAAAACCACCCCACATCTTTAATACTGTCCTAATTATTTCCAGATGATTGTTACTTTTGCACTTCCTAAAAAAGTACTCTGTTGTCATTTTATTTTTAATTAATATTAATATCTTTATCATATATATATATAAAAGATATATATATATATATATATATATATATATATATATATATATATATATATATGGCATGACCTCATGTCCCAGCACTTGCAGAGAGATCAGAAGTAACTTAGAGGAATCGGTTCTCACACTCTATCACATGGGTCCTGGAGATCAATCTGAGTTGATAGCAAGTGCCTTCACCCGAGGAACTATTATAATTCATGTTTTAGCAGATTAGCCTCCAAGTTCTTTTTTTTTTTTTTTTTTTTTTTTTTTTTTTTTTGGTTTTTCCAGACAGGGTTTCTCTGTGTAACAGCCCTGGCTGTCCTGGACTCACTTTATAGACCAGGCTGGCCTCGAACTCACAGTGATCCGCCTGCCTCTGCCTCCCAAGTGCTGGGATTAAAGGCGTGCGCCACCACGCCAGGCTAGCCTCCAAGTTTTAATTGGCTCCTCCCACACTCTCATAGTGATGTCTTGGTGCCTGTCCCTTACATTCTCCACACTGTAGCTCATGGGACAGAGTTTGAAATTTCAACAGAGATGGTATGAGGTCATTAGAAAAGGAAAAGAACCAAGTTATAAATGACTGCAGCATGGCTAAGTACACCTGCTCAGTCCCTGAGCACTCTCCTTTTCACACAGTTGCTTGATCTGTAGCTAGGAAGTAGAAGACTAGAAGATATAGGAGTCTGTATTTTAATTAAATCTACCTTTCTTGGATGGTTGTTTGGAATCTTACAACATCTGTAGTTGTTAATAATTTATAAACAAATACACAACTCTTGACAATATCACTGAGATTATCAGGAGCCAAAAGATACCAGCCTTAGCTTTATAACTCAGGTATAATTTCCCTTGCAAAAAAACTAAAAATAAATAACCTGTGATCCTACTAGATCCATGCACGATTTTGCTACCATGCAACCAATGAAAGAAAGTTTGCTGAAAAGTCTATGGTCTCTAAACAAATTCATGTTTTAGCAGATTAGCCTCCAAGTTTTAATTGGCTTATATCCAACATCTCTAAGTAGCATGCCAGGAATTTTTATAGTCAGGGGTATATTTCACAAATATCTTCCCCCAGAGGGTCACTAAGAGCTCTCAACTGCTGACGTTGTGTGAATGGGTATCAGAGGTTTTTCTGTGGGTAATTCTGCTTCAAAATGTTTCCAAGTTAACGTTGTCAAATCATGGGTCTGTAGCTTTGAACTTTGGAATCTTGATGATTAGTTTGTTCTCATCCTGGAGCCAATCCAGAATTGGTTTCTGAGAAAAATCTACAAACTATCTCCAGTGTCCTCAGGCCTCAACGCAGAGGTGGCTTGGTGTCTACTCAAGACATAGTCTGGGTTGGAAATCTTTAATTCTATAAGGAGATATAAATATTGTTTCTCTTTGCTCAGTTGAATTTTAAGTATGTACTTTTTAAGGCATATGAGTTTGGGTTTTTGGGAGTTTTTTTTGTTTTTTGTGTTTTGGTTTTTTTGGGTTTTTTTAAGGCTTTTTTGTTTTGTTTTGTTTTGTTTTTACTACATACACTATCAAACAAAAAGATCACTCCAAGGCATCTGACAGATAACAAAAGATGTATCAGTCACTCCCTGATTTTTATCAAAAGTCAAAATATAAGAAATGATATTCATGTGGAACTAATTAAAGAGTATAGAGTCTACTCAGCCTTGTAAATAAGACATGAAGTATGGCTGAAGGGCCATATCCCCCTTTCAGGAAAGGAGATAACTAATTTGGTTGCAAAATGGGAGATAGGGCTGGGATTTTGAAAGTCTTCTAACCCATTTGTCACTGTAAAGTGCTCGATCATTAAAGAAACTTAGGTAAATAAGCTGTTACATAAAACCAATTGATAGGTGGTTTGTTCTTGATGAGAAATAGTGATTAATTGGACTTAAATGCAATAATATTGAAAATTGGCTAAAGATAGAAGAGAAAAGCAAACCATATAATGACACCCATGGCATGGGTCCTAAGCAAAGAATAAAGAATGACTGGGGAAGAAATGAATGAGCCAGATGTTACAAATGTTAGGCTCAACAGCTCATGGGTCACCCGTGGAAATAACTTTTTTTTAACATTTATTTATTTATTATGTATACAGTATTTGCTCTACATACATGCCGGGGCAGATCTCAATGTAGATGGCTGTGAGCCAACCATGTGGTTGCTGGGAATTGAACTCAGGACCTTGGGAAGAACAGCCAGTGCTCTTAACCTCTGAGCCACCTCTCCAGCCCCCGTGGAAATAACTTAATGAGTTATCCATGAGTCTGAAGCTTAGCTGGGGTTACAGGCATGAGAATCGGCATCCAGTGAAAAGTAATGAAAATTAAGGTAACTGTACACCTTCTCACTGTATCTCCTTAGTTAAGCCACGATATTCTCCTTGACTCATTTTCTCCCTGTGTAGAGATTATCAAATGGACTTGAGAGGCACTTGAAAGCATTATCCCTTCTGCGTAGTAAGCATTTGCTTAAATGACTAAATTATGGCTAAGATCACTTTGGGAAGACAACAGATAAAAGTGGTTATTAACCTTTTAGAGAGAATTAAGTGACTGAAAATAATTGTAAGCTGTGGACTTACTCACTGAAAATTACACATAACACCCAAATTCTGTGTACAATTTCAGAAGGTCTTTGGATCCCTAAAAACATCAGATTTAAAATGTCTTTAAACTTTTAAAAACGTATTATTTTGTTTTATGTGTGTCAGTGTTTGCCCTCATGTATGTATACCATGGGAATGTAATGAGGATATGACTACTACAAGTTATGGGTGAGGAGAAGGTTTTTATTGTAGATATAAGGGAGAGTACAGACAGAGGCATCTGGAAAAGTCCAGGGTAAGACCTATTTAGAAGTTGGGGAAATGGTTATGAGAATCTTTTTGCTGTTTTTCTTTTGTTTGTTTGTTTAGTTGGTTGATTCATTTTTTGTTTTGTTTTGTTCTTTTTTTAATTAGAGAGACTAAAAAGAATAAAGGCATGTGTTCTTTATGTGCGACAGACAGAACAGAAAGGCTTGATTGCCTAGCAACCTTCTAGGGGGTAGGTGGGGGGGGTGGAGACAGAGTGTGAAGGAAGTCAGAGGACCAGGCAAGAGTTTGGCTTTGGAGAAAAGGAACAAGTGGCCCTCCACCACATACCTGAAAGTGGGTGGGGAAATGCCTGTGTCTCAGGAACTGTGTGGCAAGTCTGAAAACAGACAGATAACCAGTTTTCCAAGTAAGTAAGAAACGAGGTGCCCTGGTAAGGACACCGAGAGTTAAATATTAAGAACGGCGAGCATTTGAAGGAGAAACCAAAGAGCGCCTAAGGAAATAAAATAAGGCATACCAAAATCTATTGCCCAGAGATAAGCTGTGAGAATGCATTTTTTCCGCAATAACCACCAATATCATAGAAAAAGAACATAGCAAGGGTGTTTTGGCAATTGGTCTTATGTTTATCTTAGTGAGGGTTTCTAACACTGTGAAGAGACACCGTGACCACAGCGACTCTTAGAAAGGAAAACCTTTAACCAGGACTGGCTTACAGGTCAAAGGTTTAGTCCATTATCATCACCATTATCATCACGGCAGGAAGCACGGTGGGGAGCAGACAAACATGATGCTGGCGAAGTAGCTGGGAGTTCTACACGAGGAGGATCGGCAGGCAGCAGAAAGAGAGAGTAACACCTACAGAACCTGGCTTGAGCATCTGAATCCTCAAAGCCCACCCCCAGGAACACCTTCCTCCAGTAGGGCCACACCCACTCCAACAAGGCCATGCCTCCTAATAGTGCTCCCCCTATGAGCCTATGGGGCCATTTTTACTCCAACCACCACACTGTCACAGATATCCAGTATCAATAGTGCCTAGAGGGACTCACTATAATTACATCTTCAACAAAAATACATTAGACACACAAAGTTTAGACTCTAGACTAGTCATCATAGGTGGGATGTGTTGTGTTTCAGTCTTAGGATTAACATATAGATAATACATATCATGTTGATACTAACTTCCAAATTTCACTTAATTTTGTGATGTGCTCAGATGTACAATTTTTTTTAGTTACTATTGCATTTATCTATTTATTTGTGTGGATGGGTGGACAACGCATAGCACACCAGACAGGTAGAGATTGGAGAGTGACAGTGGCTTTTTTCCTTCCACCACGTGTGTCCTGGGCTTTGAACTATAATCGAGCTTGGTGGCTGTGTTTTTGAACATTGATTTTTCATGTCCATTTTTGTGTATGAGGAATGTAAGTTAATTACATCTGTTTCTGTTTATTAGAGCAAATGGAATAAACTTTACTTCCCACTGTTACTGACACCAACTTTGAGAGTACGAAAATCAAATAAAACCTAAAGCATCTCATAGAATCGTACATTTTTCTGTAAGCCAAGTTTCTTTTTTATTTATTTTATTTTATTATTTATTTATTTCTTGGACCCACTGTTAGTCCCGTTATCTTGAGTCATCATTTCAGCCAAATGTCCTTGTGTTGAGGTAAATTTTCTCACTAGATCTGGTGCACAAAATAGAAGCTATATACTATGGAACTTCTTTTTATTATTTAAGATTTGTTTTTTACATTCCCATCCCCATCCCCCTTCCTCCCCTCTTCCCAGCCCTACCCTTCTACCAACCTCCCCCACACCCTCCCCCTCCCCAGCACCAACCCACCCTGGTACATACACCAAGCCTCATCAGGACTAAGTACATCCTGGTACATCCTCCTCCTCCATCAAGGCAAGACAAGGCAGCTCTGCCAGGAACATGAGCTCCTGAGGGAGGCAACATCGTCCAAGGCCAGGAGAGATCCCTTTCTGATTCTCAGAGGATCCACTTGAGGGCCAAGCAGCCTGTCAGCTTCCTATGTGTAATGGCCCTAGGAGGCCTAAGGTCTTTGCTTGGTGATTCAGTCTCTTTAGGCCCCTTGTGCCACAGCACTTTCTAAGTATAGTGAAGCACTGTTACAAAAATTTTTTAAAAACTAGTTTGGTCTAGCTGTTTTCCTTTCTTCTTCTGGATTGTATGGGTGAGGTGTGGAATCTTTGTATTGAGTACCTGTGCAAATGCTTTACTTTTTTTTTTTTTCTTCTTGTTGAGAAAGTTTGAATTGTGTAGGAAAGGGTAGTGAAAGATCCATCTACTCTGAACTATTTAAAACCTTAAATCTTCAGAGTTAACCTTAAATCTCAGAAGTTAAATCGAAAGTGTTTAAGACTCTCATGACTCATAGGGGTAAAAAAAAAAAAAAAAAAAAAACTTAACCTGGAAAGAAAAATAATGATTTTGCCACATTTAACAAACCCGTATGCACCAAGATGTTTAACTATTCCGTCTGAGCTGTGTCTAAAATGTGCATGTCCTTGGTGCCACCTAGCGACTGGAAAAATGTTACAACAATCTCTAAATACAGCTATCCTGTTTATTCTCGAAGTTGAACAGGAGATGGCGATAGAGTTCCTCTAAAATGGGCTCCGTAAATGGAAACTAAACTCGCGTTCAAAGGCATCCACTTCTTTAAAAAGAAAGAAACCTGGAAAAGTCATAATCTTTCCGTAAAGTAGTAAAAAGTTACTACCTTTTCTTTTTTTTTTTTTAATTTTATTTATTTATTATGTATACAGTGTTCTGTCTGCAGGTATGTCTGCAGGCCAGAAGAGCGCACCAGACTTCATTATGGATGGTTGTGAGCCACCATGTGGGTGCTGGGAATTGAACTCAGGACCTTTGGAAGAGCAGCCAGTACTCTTAACCTGCTGAGCCATCTCTCCAGCCCCAACCTTTTCTTTTTAATTGCTTTGCAACATAGATCTATTAAACCTTTGATCATAGTTTTGTTCTCAAATAGAGGCAAAATATTAAAACAACTTTGTGTTTCTTTTGTTGGTGTGCCAGGCCTAGCAATGGCTCGTCCACATTTTCTCTGCATCTATAAGAGTCCTGTGAGAAGAAGAGTAGAGTCCATATGTATTAAATATACAAATAATTATCAATTAGCTTCTTATTTAGGTGCTAAGAATCAAAGGCACATTCTCATGGCAACCACTTCGCTGACTAAGTTTTTCCTTATTCCATGGGCTTATTTTTGTAATAGAAATTTATATCCTTCATATCAATAAAATCCAGCTTTTCTAAAATTGTCAAAGAACTGTAACAAAGAGCAGTTGTCAGGGGCATGAAGACCTCCTGCAGCTGACAGACTCACTCCAGATACCAGAAGTAGGACAGTACCCACCCACTCACCTTTAAACACAGAGCTATTCTCTGATAACCAGCAAAGCTCTACAGGGCTAGCATGTTTAGATGAAACTTAGCCACATAGAACTATGAGGATCTCAGTGTTAAGGATTATGCTATCTCCCTCTAGAAATATGTAAAAACATTTACCTATATATTCCTTTGGATTTTGATTATTTACCAAGAGAAAATTAAACCTAAGGTAGTTGGAAAAGCAGCTATTAATATGCAGGGTTGGGGGGGGGGCAGACTCATTCTCTCCCTATTTAAAAAACAAAACAAAACACCTCTCTTAGTTAGGGTTACGATTGCTGTGATGAAACACCATGACTAAAAGCAAGTTGGGGAGGAAAGGGTTTATTTCTTTCACAGTGCCATAGAACATTTCATCATCAAAAGCAGTGAGGACAGTAACTCACATAGGGCTCTAGAGAAGGGCTGCTTACTGACTTTCTCACATGGGATGCTCAGCCTCCTTTCTTACAAAGCCTAGGACCACTAAGCCAGGGATGGCACCACCCACCATGGGTTGGGCTCTCCCCAACCAATCACTAATTAAGAAAATGCCTGACTACAATCCAGTCTTATGGAGGCAATTTCTTAATTGAGACATCCTCTCAGATGACTCTAGCTTGTGTAAAGTTGACATAAAACTTTCCAGCACAATTGACTCCTTGTCAACTTGACACACAAACACATCACAGTTATGCCAAACATTTCCTTCATGGTTCATCCCCAACATTGAAAATATAAATGACTGGCTGGAGAGATGGCTCAGTGGAAAAGAGCACTTGTTTGCTCTTCCAGAGGTCTGGAGTTCAATTCTCAGCAACCAAAAGGTGGCTCACAACCATCTATACTGGAATCTGGTACCCTCTTCCAGCATGAAGGGGTACATGCAGATAGAGCTCTCATCTATGTAAAATAAATAAATAAATCTTTAATATATATATTAAATATATATATGGCTTTTAAAAGTCTTTACAAATTCAAAAACATTAAAAGTCCAGTCTCTTCAAACTAGCCAATCTCTTTTAAAATCCAAAGTTTTTTTTTTTAAAGATGAAACTCTCTCAACTGTGGACTCCTATAAAATAAAAAAATAAACACTTTCTTATATATTTGGTTGTGAGCCTAGCCTTTAACGGCTGAGCCATCTCTCCAGCCCAATAAACACTTTCTTACTTCAAAAGGGTAGAACCAGAGCACAGTCACAATCTAATTAAAGCAAAATCAGACTCCAAAAGTATAAGTAACTCAGTGTCCCGTGTCTGGGATGCACTCACAGTCTGGACTCCTCCAAGGGGCTTGAGTCTCTTCTCCTGCTCCACCCCCTGCAACATGCACAGCTTGTCTTCCAGGCTCCTGCTGACTATGTTCCACTGCTGCTGCTGTTCTTGGAGATCCTCCCATGGTACTGGCATCTCCAAAATGCTGGAGTCTTCTGCTGCACTTTCAGTAAGAGCCTCTCCAAGTCTCTCTTCATGCCGCCAAGCTTCAACTTCTTTGCATGACCCCTTTGATCCTGGACCTTCAACTGCCACTGAAGCTGGACCTTCACCAGTGGCCTCTCCTGGCATCTCACAGTGCCAAGTCTCAATTGCTTTGCACTACCCCTTCATGCCTTCAGAACCAGTACCACATGGGTGACTCTTCCAGTAACAAGTTCAGCTGCCAGCTTGATACGACCATGGCCACCTCTGGAACACAGCTTCTGTGTGCTCTCAGGAAACACTTTCCAGAAGATTCACCTCACGGATGCAGCTCTCTTCTTAATCACCGCTAATGTCTCAGCTCCAGCCGACCAGCATCGAGTATCCCAGCAAAGCAAGGGTTTCACTTTAGTAGTTCTGGTATCTTGCTAATCACAGCTGATTCTTCACCCTAGCAAACCAGAAGCACAGAGTCTTAATTCAAAATAACAAATGGCCTTGATAGATTCTTTAAACTTCCCTCTGCAACTTCATAAGCCAGGTCTCTATCTTCTGCATTGCCCTTAACATTCATATCTTCCAAGCTCCTACAGAACAGCTCACCAAGCATTGAACACTCAATGGCTTTTCTTGCACAAAGTTCCAAAACTCTTTCACAAGCCTCCCCAAAACATGGTCAGGTCTGTTGCAGCAATACCCCACAACCCTGGTACCAACTCATCTCAGTTAGGTTCCTATTTCTATGATGAACACCACGACTAAAAAAAAGCAAGTTGGGGAGTAGTGCATTTATTTTACCTTACAGTTCCAAATAAAAATTTATCATCATCAAATCAGTGAGAGCTGGAACTCATGCAGGGCAGAAACCTGCAGGCAGGAGCTGATGTAGAGGCCATGGAGGGATGCTGTTTACTGACTTGCTCAGCATGCTTTCTTATAGAATCCAGGACCACCAGCCCAGGGGTGGCACAACCCACAATGGACTGGGCCCTCCCTCATCAATCACAATTTAATAAAATGCCTGACAGGCTGGTCTACAACCCAGTATTATGGAGGTGTTTTCTTAATTGATGTTCCCTCCTTTTCAGATGACGTTGGGTTGTGTCAAGTTGACATAGAATTTTCCAAGACAACCTCTACATTGATGAATATTTTATATAAGCTTAAAACTGTAAAGCTACTAGAAGACAACTTAAGAAAAACACCAAGATATTAGTCTAGGCAGTAATGTATATAGACCTCAAAGGCATAGGCACCAGATGAAAAATAGATGAATGGATTTATCAAATTAAGACTCTACATAGTAGAGGGTTAGAAATCAGTAGAGTGAAGAAATGGCCAACTGAAGAGGAAAGCAATGTCTATAGGTTAATACCTGGGAAGAGGTCAATATCCAAAATGTATAAAGAATGCCAACAATAGCAAAAATGAACAAGCCACTGATTTCAGCATGGGCAGAAGGCAGTGGTGATAGATATGTATCCGTAGCTAAGAGCTCCTGTACAAAGAATCAGAGTTCAGTTCCCAGCACGCATGGTGCACTCCAGCCCTAGGGAATCTGACACCATCTTCTGCACTGCTAGGCACTTTTGTGAGTCTGTGTGTGTACACGTATGCCACTATACACACACACACACACACACACACACATTTTTAAAAAATAAATGTTTTTTAAACAGTCAAAGGATCTGAATAGACATTTTCCAAACAAAGACATCCAAAGGGTGGATAGTATTAAAAAAGCTACTCCTCATCACGATTACCAAAGATTACAAATGACAGGCAGTGGTGGCACACACCTTTAATCCCCAGACTAGAGAGGCAGAGACAGGCAAATCTCTGAGTTTGAGGACAGCCTGGTCTACAGAATGAGTTCCAGGGCAGCCAGGGATACACAGAAAATCCCTGTCCTAGGGGTGTGGGGTGGGGGATAGGGGGTTGGGAGGGGAGTACAAACTAACACCGTGAGCTAATGGCTAATGAAAATATCCACCAATAAGTGTTGATAGAGATGTGGAGAAAAGGAAATCTCTGGTGGGTAACACTTAATAGGCATGCAAATTGAGACCGCCATTACAGAAAACAGTGCGGTGGGTCTATAAACAATTAAAAGTAGAATGCTGACATGTGATAAAGTCAGTACCTCACAGGGATATCTACATATTCATGATCATTGCAGAGCTATGCACAACATGCATGGTACAAAAACAGCTTCACTATCCTTCAACTTTTATCACTGACTGTATATCAATGTGGGGGGTGGGGGGATGGAGCGGGCACCCAGATGGTCAGAGCACAATTTCCATAGGAACAGGACAGGTTGGATCCTTGCTGTGGGAAGCTCAGCAGAAGTCCCTGTCACTACGTATAGGACAAGACAAAAGAATCATAAGCAGAACCTTGACTTTGAGTCAATTACAGAACAGGACAAGGCAGTACAGAGTGACAGCCAGCAGTAACAGTGCAGATTGAAAGCTGGGAGTATCCCCACTTAATACTGGATGAGTAGAGCCCAGGTTTCTAAGGACAAGGACAGGGGAGAGTGTATCCTGACCACACTGAGTGATACTGTGCTGTTTGTCCACGTAAACGATGGAGGAATGAGCAAAATGAAAAGAAGGAAAAATGTGGCTTTTAAATTACTAATGTAAACAAATAATGCTAGTCTTTCCAGCTCACAAATGACGATGGGTAGTTTTCAGATCTGGCTTGAATGTGGTTCCAATGCCCAACTGATACCTTCCTAGAATGTCCAAGCATTGGCTGGTGTTGTAATTTATTTAGAGAAAAAGGAGAGGGGGGGAGGAAGGAAGGAAGGAAGGGAGGGAGGGAGGGAGGGAGGGAGGGAGGAAGGAAGGAAGGAAGGAAGGAAGGAAGGAAGGAAGGAAGGAAGGAAGAATTTCTTCTCACCAAGGCCATTCTAACATTCACCTTCCCAGAATGACTAGCCTCAGAGACTACCACCCTAAGAAACAATTCTGTCCACACTCCCAGACCCTACAAAGCCTCTACAATAAAAATGGCAAGTCATTTTAGCCACATAGAAAACACAATGAAAGCGTTTGTTTTGCTGTATTCCAGAATCTTAGTATTTCTGTGAGACACAGCAAAACAATCATAAACCATTCCTTCTCAGATGAACACTTTTGTTCTCATCTTCAGCTCATCCTACAGCAATGTTAGGGAGCAGGTGGGGTGGGAAGTGGGCTTCTGTCCCCCAGTCTGCCACTATTAAAAAGCATGATTTACACATCTGTGGATTGCTGACTGTGTGCTCCTGATATAGTTTCACAGAGGGACTTTCAGACCTTTGAATGAATGCCTCTTGAGCTGAGCACACAAATATCTGTACATATCCTGGAAATACAAATACCCCAGATGAAAATAGGCCATGGAAGCTTCATGGCAAAGAGCACCCCAAACAGTCAGAGCGAAGGGCTTGGTTAATGTTTCCTGGGAGTGACTGCAGTATTTTAAGCATCCTGGCTGCTGTCGCAAAGCCTTCTGGGTAGTGAGGAAGGTTTATAACTTCTTCAAGTTCTGGTTGAATAATCATAACAATTATTTTGCTCACCTATACAAAAATATCAGATGCCGTCTATCTGCCTCACTAGCATATTGGGAAATACAAAGCCATGGCCACTGTAAGAAGCCCTGACCTGATGAACCACCTTGGAGGTATGCCTCGGCACTAATTAAAATAATAGACACTGTCACATGAGGCAATTATTTTCCAGAAAACAGCTGACGTGTTCCTCACTATGCTTGGCAAAATTCCTGGCCGGTTTCGCAAGAATGTTTATTCCAGGCTGAGATCATTTAAAAAAAAAAAAAGGAAAGAAGGAAGGGAAGGGACTGAGAAAAAGAGAGATCAGAGAGAGAGAGGTGGGGGAGGGGAAGACAGTAAAGAAAGAGGAAAGGAAGAAAGGAGAATTCTTAGATAAATTAAAAGAGAGTTTCACATTGTCTTTCATCATTATCACTAGACACCCTCTCAATCCTGTAATGAACCTTTGTTAATTACAGAGAAATTACTAATTTAAACCTCAGTATTAAAGAATAGTGTTACACTGGCGCAGGGAGAGGTATTAAAGATTATAGTGATCTTCCCAGTTCACAAACATGATTGTAAAGAGAATTGAGTTAAGATGAAACTTTATATTCAGAAAGCTTTTTAAAAATATACATTTATTAATTCACGTTACATCTCAGTCACAGCCTCCTCCCTCCTCCCCTCCCTCTTCCCACTCTCCCACCCTCCCAACTTCTACCTCCTCTCCAACCTATCCTACTCCTCAGGTGTGGGGGGCCCCACATATCAACCCCTCGAAGTTCATCAGTCACATGAGGGGTAAGAGCTTCCCCTTGCTCTGGGGCCCGACTTGGCAGATCCACTAGGGTAAAGTGTCCCACTAACAGGTAACAAAGTCCATGACTGAGACCACCCCACCCTTACTTTTTAAGGGGTCTGTATGAGGAGCAAGTTACCTATCCTCTATGTTTGTATAGGGAGGGGTCTAGGTCAAGTGTAAGCTTTTTTCTTCTTATTTTGGTTAGTGTTTCAGGCAGTAAACCTCTTCAGAGAGGAAGCCACAGAACAAATGTTTAAGAATAAAGAGTACAGAATACAGAATACAGAAACCCATTGTCACAAATTACAGGCTCCATTCTTGGAAGAATCTGAGATAGACCTGAGCCTCTTCACTGGGATTCAGCTGCCCAGGGAAGTACATCTGCTCGCACACCCATTAAGAGCTGGGCTTTGCCAAGCCAGGGCTGACATGCAGGTCCCCTATCTGTTAAGAAGATCCCTAAGTGTTCTTCCTGTCCCATTATTTGCTTCTGACTTCTTAGTCTCAGAGAAGACACAGAGGGTGAATTCTTTTTCATTTCTTTATTCAGAATTTGACATGTTCTCTATGAAGAAAGGGGAAATTGTTTTCTTGCCGTTAGTATGCAGGAGTCTATTTAGGGATTGAGATTCATTATCTACGTTTTGGTGAAGATATCAGGATGTTGAGCTCTGGAAAAGAAATACAGCAGTTTTGAGTTTGTTTCAAACTTACCATGGGTCCCAAAGTACTGTTGTTTGCTATAATATTTTTCTTTTGGTTTGTTTTTATTCTGTTTTTCTGAATGTTCGGTTCTAAGGAAATGTAACTACGTCTACAAGCTTCCTGGAAAGGGTAGTTATCCCAGGAAGTTTGGAAGGCTGTCTATACTTTTGATATTTCATATATTTGCTTTAAATGCTCATTCAACAAGCCACATGCAAGAGATTCTGGGAGAATGGTGAAAGCTTGGGTTAGGTAACCCTGTGACTATCCTGAGTCTCCCACTTAGGCTCATCCTCTTGCAGAAAGTGTCTCAGTGGCTGGGAAGGGGTAGGAATGTCTTAACATGAGAAGATGAAGCCAGTTCATCTGATAACTTCTAATCACTAGAATAAAAATTGTCCCCCACTGTTCAACAGAACAGGACAAAATGTCAGCACACTGGCATTTGCTCTTTCCTGTATTTTTAGCTTGTGTAGAGACTCTACTCATGTGATGAAAAGCAGCAGAGGTTGGTGAAATGGCTTCAGCTGGTAAAAGCACTTGTGGCCAAGCCTGCCAACCTGAGTTCAAACACCAGGCAGGACCCCACATGCTGGGTGAACAGGCTCCCTGCAAGGCAAGTGCTTTAAGGCTGAGCTATACCTAAACCCCACTTGCATTCAAGAAATCATCCCCAAGGCTAGAAAGGATCCACATCAAGACTTTTTATTAGTTGCTTTTCCTATGTCTGCATTAAGTTGATTTCTCACAAAATCAACTTAATGCAGGAAGAGTTCATTTGACCTCACAATTCAAGGGTACATACTACCCATCACCGTGGAGAAGATGTAACAGCAGGATCTGAGGCAGCTGGTCATACACAGCTGCAGTTGGGGGGCACAGAAAGATGAATGCTGTACCCAGCTAGTTTTCTCCTTTTTATACAGTCCAGGATCCAAGCACGGGGCATGGTGCCACCCGCTTTTAGAATGGGCTTCCCACCTCAGCAAACTTAACTATGGCTGTTCCTCAACAGCATGGCCAGAGACTACTCTAATCAAGGTGATCCCTGAAGACTTATGTCCAGGTGATTCCAGATCCTGTCTAGTTGGCAGCACTAACCATCATGGATGTCCAGTAAATACTAGACTTGTATTCCTTCAACCCTGTGTGCACTGAATTCCTCTAATGTGCCAGGTGCTCTCTCAGGTTTTGTGGACAATCACTAGTAAGATGCATGGCCCCTCCCCTCAAGAAAGAAGGTGAGAGCTTGCTGCCAGGGACTCTCAGAACCAGAGACAGGTAACTTTTGTGGCATTAGAAGTGCAGCAGTTAAAATTCTCTGGCTGAAACAACTAAATGTGACCTAAACCAGCCGAGACGGTAAATAGTGAACCGGTTCATGCAGCCAGGATTAGGGAAGCAGAAACAGAGTCGGCAAATGCCAACCCAGGGCCTCACACCTTCACCAAGTTGGCCTGGCCTCTCTCCACTCTATGGTCACTGCACTGTATTTGTTCCCAGGCTGCAGAGAGCGACTCTGGGAAAGCTTGGCTTATTTCTTGCTGTGTTATTTGAGGTCGACATTTTTTCCCCACTGTTGACAGAAAGATAACAGGTTTGCAGACCTTAATTAGACATGCTTATTTTGTTTTTCACTCTTTCCCTATTGGATCTCTGCTCCTTAATTCCAATCTGACAAACTTCCTGTACATGGAGCACATGGCCCATCTTGCTCACTGTCCCTTTCCCAGGCTCAGGAGCTAACTACCCCACGGCCTGTCAATGTCTTTGCCACAAGCTTTGCATTGGAGAGATCTAAAATAAGACAAGGAGCCATCCTAGAACCCACTAGCCCCCAAATCTTCCCCCTGAACTATTAACAATAGCCCCCTAGAAGTTTCCACCAACTAGTCATAGTCCCCTGGTCACAGCTGGTAAAACTAGAGACAGGAGTCTGACAAAGCAACTGGGTCATAATAAGTATTAGGAGATAGAGACCCTTGTCCTTTGTTGTGGAGAGTCTCACATGAGGAGTTTGAATGACACCGCCCCCATGGTATCCTGGAGCTTGTCGTTAAATGGGTAGAACTTATTGGCATAAGTGAGCTATTGTTAAAACGCTAAGAACTGAAAACAAGTTGTCGGTTACTGAAGAGGATTTACAAAATAACAACAATTAATAATGATAATTAGTAATAATACAGCGTCTGGTGCGAATTGCTCCTCCCTGCTGGAACCTCCTGGTATGGGGCTTCCTCCTTCCCTTTCTATTTTAAAGCCTGTGAAACGCTCATAAGGATCCACCTGCAGAGCAAAGTAAGGGCCAAGCCGTAGATAAGGCAAAACAGCATAGTATACAACAAAGGACCTAGGTAACCTATTCTGAGCAATAGGATTTTGGCTATGGTCTCACTGCCGAGAAAATCTGCCTGGAATGAACGTCCTGGCCCCAGCTGGCAGGCCTATTCAAACACCAGCCCTCGGGCCTGGGAACTAAGTGCTCTTGGCCGGCAGTGGCAATCTTTGGTCTGGTCTAGTTGCTCCCTGGAGACAAAGAACAAATGACAGCACCAGCCCACAAAGTCAGCAGGGGACAAGAAGGCAACCACGCTCCCGCATTCTGAAAGCATGACTTCACCGCAGCTTAACAAAGCTCAAGTGTACCAACCATTGCTCAGCGTCACTTGCAAGATAAACTCTTCTTCATTTACGTGCCACATGGATGTGTGTGTGTGTGTTTGTGTGTCTGTGTGTGTGTGTCTCTGTGTGTGTGTGTGTGTGTGTGTGTGTGTGTGTGTGTGTGTGTGTGTCTGCTGTGAGGCACAGAGGCACAGAGGCTGCTACCACTGCCTATGAGAGGGCAGGAGCATTTCACCTGAGGTGAGCACAGTTGCTCCAGCCTCTTAGGGACAGCACCTAAGGCATTAACACTGTGCAAATACCGACCACTGTGTAGCTATCAATCCCAATGTGCTACTTCAAAGTCATTTGCTTGTTGTGGTACCAGGGATTGGTGCCAAGTCTTCATATACGGCAGGCGAGCATTCTACCAATGAGCTAATAGTCAGACTTTTTTCCCTATATATTTATTAATGTGTGCGTGTGTGTGTGTGTGTGTGTGTGTGTGTGTGTGTGCACGCGCACACACACAGGTGCATGTATACCACAGCACACGTGTAGAAGTCAGAGGACAATCTTAGGTGCCAGTCCTCAGCTTCTACCTTGTTTGAGGCAGGGTATTTTTCAGTTGTACATCATTATGTACAGCCAAGCTATTGGCTCTGCTGCTTCGGGGCCTCCCCTCTGGTCGTAGGTGTGCTGAGTGTATAGGCACATGCTACCACTGCCCAGCTATTACATCAGCTCTAGGGGTTCAAAGTCAGCCCCTCATGCTTGCTCAGAAGTGCTTCACCCGCCCTCTCAGTCATCGTCCCAGTGCCTTCTATATGTACTTGAAACAGGATCTTCCTAATTTCACAAAACTGGCCTCAAACTTCCCTCTGTCCTCCTGCCTCAGTCTCCCAGGTAACAGGAGTTGCACACATGCACCTTGATACCTCAAAAAATGTCTGTCTGTCTGTCTGTTTGTTTGTTTAATTCACTTAGTTAACTACTCAATACTAAACATCGTGTGTGTGTCATGGGGTGTTTGAGTGTATGTGTCGGCACGTGGGTCTCCTTCTCCATTACTTCCCAACTTATATTTTAGAGCAGTGCATCACTGAATTTGATGATCATTGATTAGGCAGGCTAGCTGGCTAGTGCGTCTGAAGGGTCCCCCTGTCACTCCCTGCCTCTATGCCCTCAGTACTGGAGGGAGAGTCATGAGCTACCACATCAGCTTTTTCCCTGGGTATTCGGGGTCTCAACCCAGGCCTTCCAGCATTTGCAGCAAGGACTTTACCCTCTAGCTCATTCTTCTACCATGATTAAATACTTAGACTTCAGCCGGGCGTTGGTGGCGCACGCCTTTAATCCCAGCACTTGGGAGGCAGAGGCAGGCGGATCTTTGTGAGTTCGAGGCCAGCCTGGTCTACAAAGCGAGTCCAGGACAGCCAGAGATATTCAGAGAAACCCTGTCTCGAAAAACCAAAAAAAAAAAAAAAATACTTAGACTTCTTCTGCTACCAGCAGTTAGAGAAATAGTTTGATGCTGCCTACTGTAGCCTGGGTTTCCAATTTAAGGACTTCCACTTAGAGGAAGTATTAATCTTGTGACCAAGATCTTCACATATGTCGCAGGTAAGGATTTCAGGATGAGTCCATATGAAACAAACGCTGTGTTTATTGTTAAAGAAGTGGGGCTAGGAAGATGGCTCTTGAAAATGGCCTGAGTGTAGTTCCTTGCACCCCATCAGGTGTCTCACAACTGCCTGGAACTCCAGCTCCAGGAGATCTGATGCCCTCTGCTGGACTCCTCATGTACCTGCAACCATACATGCACATACACATAAACATTTTTTTATTATAATTGTTTTTAAATATCAAACAATAAGAGAGACAGTTTACATTCAGATTTACACTCAGGCATTGAAAGAGTCAAACACACTTGAATTTTTTATACTACCTGTATGATTTTGTGAGTCTTTAAATTACATTGTATAAGGGATATAGTTCAGAAAGAGATTCAAGAATTAAATAAAGTCTTAAAAATTAGTTTAAAATGAGTTCTTAGATTTATTTCCTTTATCTCTAATTTATTTCCTTTCCTTTTAAGCATTTTTGAACTTTTTAAAACATTTCCATTTAAACATTGTGCTATTTATATCATTTCCACTCTTCTCACTCCCTTCTAATTCTCCCATGTCTCTCTCAAATTCATGACCTCTTCTTTATTACTGTTTTACACATATACACATGTGCACATATGCACACACACACACACACACACACACACACACTACTGAGTATGTTAGTGTTCCTCCAAAGTAAATGTGTTCAGTTGACCACTTATCAGGAGGCTTTTCCCTAGAGAAAAGTCAATTCTCCCTCTCTCAGAAGCCATTGATTACCTGTAATTCTTCATCTAGAGATGGGACCTTGTGAAATTTCCCCTCTCCCTCTTGACATGTCAACTGGTACTCTCATTATGCAACAAAATTGTTGAGATTTCAATAGTACAGCTCCCTAGTCATGTCAAGAAGACACTATCTAGCAACCGACATCCTGGTCCTCTGGCTCTTATAATCTTTCCAATCCCTCTCCATGATTTTCTCTGAACCTTCCATGTAAACATTGTGTTATAGATGTGTCAATTATTCTCTGTATTTTGACCAGTTGATCTCTCTAATATCTCTATCTGCTGCAAAAACAAGCTTCTTTGGTGAAGGGTGAAAGTTACAATTATCTGTAAATATAAGTATTTAGGATATGGTCAAATTTATGCTGGTCTAGGAAAATGGAAGTAGTAGGTTCTCTTTTAGAGTCTATGACCATGTCAGCCAAGAGTATTTGGCTAGGTTTACACGACTAGGCATGGATCCCTTCCTATTGAGTGGGCCTTACATTCAATTAGATGACTATTGGTTACCCCCAAGATAAAAGTGCCACTATTGCACCATTAGAGATATCTTCCAGGTCACTCTTGTAGTTTGTAGGTTTTAAGGCTTAGTGGGACTATTGATTACTTCTCTCCCTTCACAGCTTGCAGAGCACTTTTGGGCACTATGAGAGCTAGTCCTTAAAGAGGAAACGTCAAGGTCAGTTTCCACTTGATTCCTCTGAGTCCTGGGTATGAAGTACATTATCTTCAGCAATAGGGACTTAGCCACAACCTCTAGAAGGCAGCCAAGGGCAATGCCAATAGCCTCCCTCCATTGATATTGGATCACTCTTCTTAAGTTCCTCATGATCCTCTATGTAAGAGTTCTTGATTTACCTTTAGCAAGAACCCCTTTACCATTAGTAATCCTCATCCCGCCTCTATTGTTTTGGAAGTCTCTTGGATTCCCCTGACCAACAACGCAAAGGGACATTTCAACCCATGTCTGGCACTAGGACTTTTGTTAAATAATGTATAGTTCCTGGGGGGAGTATTATCACTCCATGTGACATATAAAATATTGCTTAAATAAGCTTTTAAAATAATAGTTTTCTGTGACTTCTCAAACATTCCTATTGCTTATTTCTCATTCCTCCTCCTTCTTTATTAGTTCCTCTCCCCTTCCCCAATTAAAGTCCCCCTTCATTATCCTAATTCCCCTTAATAGCACTCATATCCTATTATTTCCCTCTCTAGAACTCTGTCCTCACTTCTTCCTTCATTCTTTCTACTTTTCTGGCTTCTGGGGTTACTTCAGGTTATATATTCCAATCTAAAGATTCAGAGCTAAGATCAACAAATAAGAGGAAAAACATGGGACATTGGCTTCTCTGGACCAGGTCTGGGTAGCCCTGGCTAGCCTGGAATTTGCTGTGTAGATCACACTGGTCTTCAACTCAGAGATCCACCTGCCTCTACCCATTGTCCCCCACCCCTACCTCCCACTTCTAGTGCTGTGATTAAAGGCTTATGCCGCCACATCCTGCCAATTTCCTTTTCTAAATAAAACAGTAAAATGTTTATGAGTTGCTTTGTTCAAGTGTAGGGACAAGAGAAGAGTGTCGATAAGGTTAAACTTTAAAGTCACATGCTATGCCCTGGAACATTAGCATTTCTGTTTAAGATATCACTCAAGAATAGAAGTATTGTATCTACATAAGCAAGCAGTCTTCACAATGGTATTGATTTTGCCAGGTAGTGAGAAACACAAACCAGATCTCAGGCTGAAGAGCTCCTTTCTCCTCCCCTGAATTTTCCCTTTTTTAGTCTACTTCCTTTCCCCTCCCTTCCTCCATTCTCCTCTTCTTCCTCCTTCTTCTCCCCATACCAGTTTCTCCTAAAAGGTAAAAAAAATTATTCCAACACTTGTTAAAAGTTTTTAAAAAAAAGGCTTTATCCAAGATTATTGCAAAGACATATTGCAGTAAGAGTGAATCAGACTCAACTACAAATACAAGGACAATGAACTCGTATAGCCAAGAAACAGGGTAAGGGAGTCAGCGGGATGAGGATTACTAATGGTAAAGGGGTTCTTGCTAAAGGTAAATCAAGAACTCTTACATAGAGGATCATGAGGAACTTAAGAAGAGTGATCCAATATCAATGGAGGGAGAATTTTCTACTAAACTGAGCTATGCAAGACAGCACAGACAGAAAGCCAAGGAGGAAGCCTCATTCAGAACTCAGAAGAGCTTGTGAAAGTTTAGTCAAAGTTATTATAAAAAGAAAGAAAGAGAAAATTGTCTGATTAGAGTAGATGTCCCATAATGCCATGTAGTTCAGTCAAATGTCTGAAGGATATTTTTTGCCTGTGTGTGGTTTTATTTTTTTGTGGTTCTGTGATGCAGGCTAGCTAGCTGCTTCTTTGATAGAAGTAAACTTATAATACAAATACATAAAAAAATAAGGTTCTCTAATTTTTAAGATTTCTTTTGACCAGTTCCTAAGGTATACGAATGCCTAAAATTCATCAGTCTTTATGGGGAAAAAAAAACTGAGTACAAGCCTCTAAGTTTGTGCTTTATGAACAAAGCTGAATGCTTCCCGCGTTAAACCTGGAGTGTTTTTGAAGTGTTTGGGGCTGTGAGCTGTATCTCTACAGCACTGGCCAGGCAGTCTTCTATCTTAAGGCACATTAGAGTTTATTTTAGATGCTTTGGCTCCTACTTACAAGTTGCTTTAAAATCTTAACACCACTACAAGCAGTGAGAATTAACCTCCTAGTAGTGACTACTCAGCTTGATTTCTTTCTAACTGGCTCACTTAGGAGCAAGGTAATGCCTCAGCCACAGCCCACTGTTCATGGGAGTCTTCTTCCGGGTCATTGAACCATTTACCTGATCATTCTCCTCACTGAGTCTTTCTCCCTCCCTTTGTCTGAAGATGCAATGAGAGTAAAATATCACTGAAGACGGGGGGGGGGTCAATAAGAGCATTCTTATTATCTTTGTCACATGCAACATTTTCAAATTCTCTCTCTTAGAAAATACAAATAACCAGGGAAAATATGGCAGTGCAGTTCACACCAAATAGACAAATCTTGCATACCATTAGAAAGTTCCATATTAAAGCTGCTGTGGTGAAGGAGAAAAACAAATCCCTCCTCTCTTACTCAAACAATGTATTCTCTCTCTACAACACATAGCTCCTGACTTGGACAAAAGGCAGGCAGTCTGCTCATGATGTCCTGCCCTCTCCCAGACCAGTCTCTGTTTAAGTCCTTTCCATGTGCTTAAATGTAACTAAAACAATTCCATTCAAAACTAATTCAATTAATTCTTTTTAACCAATGATGGACAGATAAAGAAAATAAGAAATGAATTTTTCCCAGGGTCATATAGAGAAGTAATGGACAGAGCTGAGGCTCGAGACACCAAGCTCTTGTGTCTCTACTTCAAGGAAGAGACATAAACACTAGGCAAGATTTTCTTAATGACACACTAAAGTTATGTGTCCAGTGACTTATTGAAGCTCTTAAAATAATGCTCACATATTCATTCAATCAGTCTAGGAAGTTCTACTACTTTACAGTTCAATGTCTCTAATTTTATTTATTATTAGCTGTAAAGTTTAAATATGTAAAATTCAATGATGATCTGAAGTTTGTTTTGTGTTGTTGTTTTGGCTTGGGTTGGTTTTGGTTTTTGACTTTTTTTTTTTTTCAAGACAGAGTCTCACTATAGATAGCTTTGGCTGTGCTGTAATTCACTATGTAAACCAGGCTGGCCTTGATTGAACCCACAGAGATCTGTCTACCTCTGCCTTCCTCTGCTGGGATTATAGGCAGGTGCCAGCACTCAGAAATTTGGGGGTGTTCTAAAAGTCATGCCTACACTTTATAGTTATTAAATGTCAGATAAATTCGCATTCATTGTCATATTGTCTCCCTAGACTGAGACACACTCATTTGGTAACATACCCTTTTCTCTGACATCTCTTTTCCTTGTAATTGTTGGACTTCCCCAAAGATCTTCACACATTTTTCTTAAGATGTACTGCCCAGAGCCACAGATGATATTGCAGGTTTATACCTAGAAGGACTTTGTTGAAGTGTAAGGAGTTCCATTTTTATTTTTTCTATGCCTCTGATGATGAATCGTCTTGACCTTTGGGACAATTGACACAACATTGGCTTTTCTTGGAAACCTGTCTGTGGGATCATAATGTTATTGTATCTCAGAACTAACAAAGGGTGGAAAGAACCCCAGCATGTAAATGAATGTCTCTGGCCCAGTTAATCCTTGCCTTTCTAATAACTGTGATTATGAGAAATCCACTTACATCTTAAGTCCCTCATCCACAAAGTCATAAAATGATGAACAACTCCACCATGGAACTGAGGAACCTACATACTGAAGTTGAAAATCTAGCTTGACTCTCCATGAGTGCACCTGGAATGGCTTCACCTTTCATACCTTGGATTCCTCATCTGCAACTGAAAATTCAAACAATAGTATCTATTTTCAAGCGCCAAATGGTTGCTGGTGATGCTGTGAGGAAAGGGGAATCCTTATTCACTGTTGGTTGCAGTGTACACTAGTTTGGTCACTATGGAAATCAGCATGGCAGTTTCTCAAGCAATTAATACTAGAACTACCATGTGATACCCAAAAGACCTAAGTCAACATACCACAGACATACTTGCAAACCCCTGTTTACTTCTGTGCTAATCGCAACAGCAAGGAAGTGGAATAGCCTAGGTTAGATACCCATGCACAAATAAATGGACAATGGAAAATGTGGTTTTTGTACACAATGTAATTTTTTTTAGCCATAAAAAGGATGAAATTTGTAGGAAAATGGGTGGATCTGTAAAATAGTATGTTAATCCAGCTAACAGAGTTAGAAAGACAAATATTGCATGTTTTCTCTCAGATGTGGATCCTAGCCTCTAACTTTGGTATGTTGTGTATACATGTGTGTATTAGTGTGAATATAAGTGATGAAACTAGAAATGGGACCATGAAAGGGGAAGAAGAGGTTTTAAGGAAGAGAAGGAGGGCATTAAAACACATATAACATGAAGGTGAAAAGGGACAAGTTATGGAAGCAGAAGGATTCCCATTGAATGGTAGTCAATGGACCAACAAAAACATAATAATGAAAATGCCAGATTGAAGCCTATTACTCCATATGCTAGCTAAAAGAGAATCAGAGTAAAGGAACTGGGGAGATGGTTCAGTTAATGAAGAGCTTGCTGTGTCAATATGAGGATCTGAGCTTGGAACCCCAGAACCCACATTATAAAAATGTAAAAAGCCAGGCATGGCAGTGCACATCTGGAACACACGTGCTGGGAAGGCAAGAACAAGCAGTTCATTGGTCACCATCCAAGCCACACGGATGAGCTCTGGATTCATTGAGAAAGCCTGTCTCAAAAACAGGGTGGGGAAATGAAGAGGGAAGACACTTGGCATCCATCTGTGGTCTCCATCCACATGCATACATGGCATGCACACCCACACATGTAAGTGTACATACACACAAATGTAAGTGTTAAGATAAAACCAAAAATAAACATCAAATGGTGGCAAAAACCATCTATAGATGAAAGTACTTAGAGCACTGCCTGACACAGAAACTGTTAGTTATTATATTACAAGGGTATTCCAAGAGAAGTCTATGTTCTTTATGATGGGAAAAGGTAAAAAATTGAAAAGCGACTGAAAATCAAATGGGCCTGAAATCGTAGATCCATTGGTAGAGTGCTTGCTTCCCATGCATGAAGCCTTGGACTCCATCTCCAACCTCATATAAACCTCAGCATGCTCATCACACACCAGGGATCTCAGCACTTGGGCAAGGAGGGAGGAAAATCAGAAGATAATTATCATCCTTGTCTACACAGGGAGTATGTAGCCATTCTGGTTGTACTACAAAAGAATCTCTCAAAGATAGATAGATAGATAGATAGATAGATAGATAGATAGATAGATAGATAGATA
>CAJQZJ010004763.1:1575154-1636481 GCA_907164525.1 Lophiomys imhausi
AAAAAAAAATAAAGTACTTATATAAAAAAAATTAATAGTATTACATAATTTATTATATTATATATTATTTCATGCAATATATTTTATATATTACATTACTCATATTTTTATAATTAATTATCATATTTATAATGTGTTTGTTATAATAAATATATTACATATATAATATACAATATATTATATAATCTATAATATATGCTATACATAAATATGTGGTGTATGATATATTTATATGTAACATACATGTTATAATATATGCATTGCTTACTGTATTATATATTATGTGTGTTATAATATATACAAATTATATAATTTTATTAAATTTATTCCTTGAGAATGTCCTACAAGTTCATAATATAATATGATTATTCTAACCCCACATTCCCCCCTTATCTCCCTCCTTATCCCTGTCAATAGGCCCCTCCTCCCTACAAGTTCCTTTCTCACATTCCTGTCGATTTGTTTTGTGACAAGTTTAATGAGGGCTGTCTGTGTGGCCACAGCTTTAAAACCATCTGTCAGAGCCTGGTTAGGCTGGTCAGTAGGTACACAAATGTATAATTGGTCTCCCATCTCCCAGCATCCATCAGCAGCCAGCAGTCCAGCAGAGAAGGGTGGAGCCCATGAAACCCTCCTCATCCACAACTGAGTGACGACAGGCACAGTCTTGTTCAGGCCTAGTGCAGGGCAACACAGATACTATGGGTGCGTGATTGCAGTGGTTGTGTCATGGCCAAGAGATGACGTTTCTTCACTGCCCTTTTCCTTACTGTTTAGCTATCCTCCTTTTCTTCTGCAGTGTTTCCTGAACCTTAGAAGGCAGGATGTAAATGTCTTTCTTGGCTAGGGCTGAGCACTCAGCCATCAGTGATTCTCCACATCTTGAGCAGCCGTGAGTTTCTATATTTGTCACTGTTCACTGCCAAGACAAGTGTCTCTGATTGAAGCTAAAAGTAGGGTTGGTCTATAGGCTGAGTATAAATATTTAGGGCGTGTTTGGTGCCTTACCATTTCAGCTAAACAACAATAGGGACTTCAACCTTCCTTACACACTGCTTGCTGATGCCACAGAGGCTGGACTCTGAGCCACCCTCTGGTCAATACCATGTACAAAGTTCATGTGTGCTTACTGCAACGTGTGTGTCCAGGCTTCAGTTCAAACACTATTTCATATGTTCACCTGAAGAACCAGACATTAAGTAAGGCCAGACATGAATCTTCCACTCCAATGACATTATTAGGTGCATTGTATGCTAGGCCTTATGGTGGGTACTATCCACTCAGTGATAACTAAAGCACAAAGTACCCATTCTGGGTCACTCTACTTCTGACTGTCCTCCTTCCCAAGAGAACAGCCGGCTTAAAAAGAATTTCCCCTATGTTTCTGATGTACTTTCCTAGGAGTTCTATAGTTCAGATCTTTACATTTTAAAAAATGTTTATTTATTACTTCAAGTTACATCTCCATCACAGTGCCCTCTTTCCACCCCTCCCAGTTCCACCCTCCCACCCTCTACCCAGTATCCCTTCCATCCCACTCCTCTGGAGTGGAATGTCCCTACATATCAGTCCCCCGCCCAAGATCAGCAGTCATATGAGGGCCAAGAGCTTCCTCATATACTGGGGGCCAGATCTTTACATTTTGACAACTGGCAGCTTCACCCAATAAAGTAACACTGGTCTATTTTGTGATTGCTAGTAAAAAAAGTGTTAAAGGTGTTCATATGCATGGCATAGTTTGAGGGGAGCTATGCTACTACAAATGGTGTTAGATTGTTTTAATTAAAACTAAAACAAATATGTATAAAAATGAATAAGTAAGCTTTTCACCAAATGTTGACAAAGCATGCCCAGTAGTTCCATGGACCCCAGGGCCTTTGACTCTAACTGGTATGCATTAAAGAGTAGACCTTTTTCTCACTCATGTGCATTGACTAGTGTCCTGTTGCATATTAAATGGCAAAACAAAATCACCAGTAAGTTTCAAATTCCATCAGATTGGACTTTCCACTGCCCCTTGACGGGCTGACTACAAGCAGGAACGGAGAGTTGAATATCTGAAAAGCAGAGCCACAAGTAGCATCTGAATCATTTTCATTAACCAGATCTCACCTCTTCACATGGTACCAGGAGGTGGCAGCATATATCGTAGCTGGCAGAAATGCGGCAAAGCACAGGTTCTTAGGAAAAAGTCAGGTGTGGAACAGCAAGGCTGGTGACACCAGGAGAGCACCAGAAGTCTGGCTCAAAAAGGCACGAGAACAATAATACAATTTTGTTCCTGAAAGTGAAACACATCCGATGCTACTGATGTTCTTTTAAATCTTAGACTATCGACTTACAGGGATACACAGAAGCCACTGCCATGTGCAGAGAGTCACAAAGGGAAATCTAGGCTCTGGTTGAGGAACAGATGACTAAAGTATAACCATGGAAATGTGTCCTCATACAATTAGCTTCCCGCATATTTGTCAGAGATTTGGTGTGGTGCCATCTGCAGAGTGGGAGCACTTAGCAACTATTACTTCCATTTCTTAACTCATTCCCCTAATTAGAGATCTATGTCCTGGCACAACTGTTTCCTCACCATCCCCAAAGAGTTGTATTTTTAGTACCTTACTTTTCTCATTGGAAAATAAATTTTAAATGCACTTACCATAAATACCTAGGAAGTGATACATAAATACCTGGGAAGTGATAGCAGACAAACCTGGCAGAGAAGTGATCAAGAATATAGTGGTTCTTGTACTGGAGACAACTTTTAACTCAGCAGTTAAGAGCATGGGTTGCTCTTACAGGGACCCTGGTTGGATTCCCAGCACCACATGGCAGCTCACAACCATCTGTAATTCCAGTTCAAGTGGATTTGAGGTCCTCTTCTGACCTCTTCAGGCACCACACACCCCCATAGTGGGCAAACACACATGCAGACAAAATACTCATACACATAAAATAATGAAATAAATAAATAAATAAATAAATCTTTTTTTAAAGGGGGGTGGTGGTAAAGTATTTCTTTCTGGGCATGATGTCATAGGAACAACATTGTCCTAGCTGGTAGAGTCATCAGAGATGAGGGAGCCTCCATTGGAAAAAAAAATGCCTCCATAAAAATCAGTCTGTAGGCAAGCCTTGTTTTAATTGGTGATTGATGGGAAGAGACCAGTCCAATGTGCGTGGTTCCATCCCTGGATTGGAGGTCTTGGGTTCTATAGGAAAGCAAGCTGAGCAAGCCATGAGGAGCAAGCCAGTAAGCAGCACCCCTCCATGGCCTCTGCATCAGCTCCCGTCTCCAGGTTCCTGCCCTGCTTGAGTTACTGCCTTCACTACTTTTGATAATGAGCTGTTATACAGAAGTGTGAGTAAAATAAACCTTTGCTTCCCCAAGTTTCTTTGGTCATGGAGTTTCTCACAACAATAGTAACGCTAACTAAGACAGACATGTTATAGAATAAATACAGTGAATGTGATGATTGTAGTCAGCCCCTGGTCAATGCTTACTGTGAAACCTTTTGTCTTATCACTAGTTGGTCTTCTACGCAGAGAAATATTCACATTTCTTGTTTAACACTGTGAACAATTAGAATAAAATTTTTTTAAGTTTAAAAAAATCATCATTTATGTGTGTACTTATATTCTCAAAGCTTGCATATATATATAGATTAAAAGCCCCACTGCTCTTCTTTTCCTATAAAAGTAATATTATTATTGGAAACATTCTCAATACCTTAGAAACCAAAATTTGTTTTAAGGTAATATCTTCTTTTGTTGCACCTTGCCAATTCTTCCCCTAAAGTGAACTAAAAATGAGCAAATCATGAATCATGCACAGTTCAGAATGACTCAAAATTCTAAAGAACAGATGTCCTGTTATATATTTTTTCCCAGAAAATAATGCAAGTTTTCAGCCCTAGTAGCTTAAAAAAAAATCCACCAAACTCTATTTATACTAAGGTTTCAAAAGCAAATTGTGGAGCTTAAAGGAGGCACCAAGAGATAATTCAACATTTTTACATGACATATGGTAAGATATTAATAATCCAACCAGTTATTTAGACTCTAAAGTTTAGGAATGTTATTTTGAAATATTTATACCTATATCCACACATCTATTTTATATTATATATGAAATTTTTAAATATTTGGTGTCTTCCTTTGTTTTTAAGAAAAAGATGTTACATTGCTAAAACTGAGAATCAGTTATGACTTGCATAAGGCCATATGTTTCGTGGCTTGGTATGGCTGTTTCATGAGATTCTACTCAGTTCAGATTAGCACACTCTAGAACAAATCTAAGCAATGAGCCCGACATCCATACACACGAACAGCTTGAAAAGAGAAGAAAATATTATTATGGCATAAATATTTGGAAGAGAAAGATAAGAAATGAAATAAAACAATACATTTCCATGGAAACACAAAGTACATTGTTACAGGGGATAAAGAGCTTCTGTGTTTGTAACAATAAGGAAATTACCGAGAGAGTCCCTCCTGAGGGTAGGGGGCTTTAGGAAGCAGGTTAGACCCACCTAATAAATTTCTCCCCAACTTGTCATTAAAATTGTTATGCATATAGAGGTCTTATTAAGCTAGCACTAGGTCAGTAAACTTCGAAAGCTTTTTGCCAAATTTGAGGTCAAATTTTCACTAAACGTGGTGTCAAGAGATGAATGGGCTATTTGCCAAATTCTCCCACATTTTGTACCAGAGCCAAATTGACAGTACCAGAGGAGATGAGAAGACCCTTCAATTCACCTTTCATTTAGAATTCAGCCACCTTCCTCTGTGTTTAGGACAGAGGAGCATGTGCCCATCTCTCAAACCCACAGAAACAGGGTGTGGCACACTCCAAGAGCGAGAGAGGTCCTAGAAGCTTCATATGAAGGCACATGTGCTTGAGAAAAAAATATGTATAATCAGTGATGTCCAGTAATACTTTCTGTGAAAGGACACTTAACCTTGTTTGTGTGGTCAATGAGTCTTCCTTTTCTCTTTTGAGATGCATGACTTTGACCCAGCCTTTCCTACATAACTACTTGCCTGGCTTACCAAAGAAATTTGAAAAAGAGAAACAAAAGGTTCTTCATCTGTTTCACCCCCAAACAACACTGTGGCAATGTAATAAATGATCTTGTAAGGTGGTTCAGAGCGTAGAGTTCTACACAAGCAAAGGAACATTCTTTGAGGCTCTGAGAGAAAAACCCCCAAAGCAAAGGAGGCAACCGTGGGCAAAGCACATCAACGTCCTATCATACTTAGTTGAATGCAAAGTCCAAAAACCTAGAAATTGATATGCTTCTAAAAGTGCATAAATTTACACTCAACCAGCTCATGAGCTTCCATTGCACAGAGAAAGACTAAATTTGGAGCTGGCAAGGTGGAGCTAAAAAAGCAAAGCTGTATGTCCCCAGGCTCCTTCGAGCACATGCCATAGTGTTAATAAGATGCAAAATAAGTTTGAATGTCAGTCACAAATTCGAAAACAGCAGAAATACAGCCCACTTTGCTTTTTCTATAAGTCAACTAAATATCCACTTGAAGTCCCCATTAAACTTGAGGCTCCTGTCTCTCTTTTAAACAATATTATTCATAGAGTGCTATGTTGAGAAGCTAGATATCTGTCAGCCACCCCTGTGGGCATCTGCTAAGACATCTGTCAGTGAATCTAGTATCCAGACACCGAGCATCATATACCCAGAGGCACAGGCACTCTAGGCAGTTCCTAGCATATTATCAGTCTAGGCTTGTTAGTCTTTCCTTTCCTGGGCAGAGACCACTCCTCAGAACTGTGTTTAGAAGTCAGGGCCCAAGGGATCTTCCAAGAACACCAGGGGTAATATCTCCCCAATTGCCACCCCCTCCCCATACACACACTCCATTATTAATCTGAGAAGTATGTTTTCTGTTCTAAGTGGGCTAGGAGAATTTTTTTTTTTTTTTTTTTTTTTTAGATAAAGTCTCATATCACAGGATGGTCTTGAACTTGCTATGGAGTTTAGGATGACCTTGAACTTCTGGCCCTCCTGCTTCTACTTCCCAAGTGCTGGAATTTCACTCATCAGTCTTGACACCAAGTATCTTCACTTGCTTGGCCATCTCATTGATCCATATTACTAGCCCATTGCCTTCTAAATATCATGCACAATTAGCACATTATTAATTACAGCTGTCACTTGGTAGCCTCAGGCAGGTAACATCAGATGTTTGAATCCATACACTAAGAAACACAGATGGTCATTTGTAGGTGGGCCTCCTCCAGCCCACTGAAGGCCTAAAAACAACCAGAGGCCTGGGTAGAAGAGAACTGTTCCCTCATCTGAATGTGTCTGGCTAATCTTCCTGAATTAGGCTTCAGATATAGACTGTACTGGACCAACGCTTCCTGTGTAGCTCGTCCAATTACAGCTATTGTGAACACTCAGCCTTTGTACTAGCTTCACAGTTGTTACAAGACAAATCCTTGTAACAGTTTAATTAATGACATGGAGACTTACTTAAGGAGGGGAGGGCATTGTAGAATTAGAGGTGTTTAGGAGAGAAAGCAGAAGAAAAGGTCAAAAGTAATGCTGATTAAAAATAGGTGAACTGGCTGTGTGTGATGGCGCACACCTTTAATCCCAGCACTCAGAGGCAGAGGCAGGTGGATCTCTGTGAGTTTCAGGCCAACCTGGTCTACAAAGAGAGTCCAGGACAGCCAGGGCTACTACACAGAGAAACCCTGTCTCAAAAAAACAAGACTACACACACAAAAAAAACAAAAACAAATAGGCAAATACTAAGTAGAAAAAGGAAACCCTGAGAATATTAGTTTAAAAGACTTACTGTGCTACAAACAAAACTCTATCTCTAGGGCAGAGAGAACCACAATATAGGCCAGTTCTCTAGTTTTAAAGATAAAGACGAGGAACATTAATATTACCTTTTAAAAATAATACACGTAGAGCATGCATAAATATGTATATAATGCCAATTGACTGTTTTGCTTATATAGACAACCTTCAGCTTTCTCATTTTATGTTTGAACAAGATTAATGACTACTCCAAGTTCTGTAACAATATAGCATCTATTTTAAAATTTTGATTGACTGCATAGTCATCATAGTCATCTGAAAGAGACCTTGAAGGGATATTACTTTTCTACACACAAAGCATGTGGATAATGTTTTTTTTTCTGACCCATTGTGTGTGTGCATGTATACACACCATGGCATGCCTGTGGAGGTCAGAGAGGACAAGTTCAAGTGTCAGTCCATCACCTTGCAACTTGCTTTTAGACAGAATCTCTTCATTGCCATTTTCTGTTTACAAGAGGCTAGCTGGCCCTTGGGTCTTGCTTATGCCTCCCTTCACATCTTAGTAGCACTGAGATTACAGATGCACCCATGGGTTCTCAGGGTACCAATTTATATGTCTGGTATCATAAACCCAATAAAAAATGCATAGATAGGGGAAATCATAGGTCTTAAGGGAGAACCTACGACTGTTGTTTAGATAAACTGAGGTAGTGCCAAACTTCTTTCTAAAGGTTTATGTATATGCACGCATAGCCAATTATCAGCATTGGCCTCGGTCAGAGAAGCAACTCTTCACCATGAAGAGAACTACTGCAAAACTCTGGAGTATGTCAGAAGGAGGAGTGAAAGGACTGAAAAAGCCAGAAGGAGGACTTCAAAATGCTGTCTTCTGTGTTTGATACATCTGTCCCAATCACGAATTCAATGCAATTGAATTTGCCTACACTGAGCCTGTACAAGGCTGTCCCTGCCAATGGTCACTTCTAGATGGGGAGGGGCTCGTGGGCACTACCCCTCTCCACTGAATTACTGGGCTACTGATAGATTCTAGGGGAAGGGGAGTAATTGCCTTCATTTGTGCACCCACTGCGAGCCACCAATCTCCACTGGATAATTTCAAACCATGGAACACTACTCAGAGACGACAACACTTATAAACTGTGCTGGGGAGGTGGCTCGGTTCATAAAGTACCTACAACACAATATGAGGTCCAGAGTTCAATTCCCCAGAAAATGTGAAAAGCTAGGTGCATTTCTGTGTGCCTGTAATCTTACCACTGGCTGGAGGTGGGGACAGACACCAGCTGAGCTCCTTAATAACCACACAGATGGCCCTGGCTAAACTCAATGGATCACGAAACAAAATAAAACAAAAAGCCATGAATGTGGAAAGTGGATTTGTTGTGGGGGTAGGGAGACTGACAAGATCATCAGGGATATACTAGAGAGTGGAGGAGAAACTAATTAGAATCCATTATATACATGTATGAAATTGTCAAAGAACAAATGTAATTAATACAAAAGTTACATTGGAAAAAATTAAGCATGCAACTACCATACAAGCTAACAATTACACTGCTGGCAATCATCCCAGAGAAATGAAATTTTATGTTCACAAATACCTGTACAGGAATGTTTATAGAAGAATGTTTGTAAAAGCCAGAATGCAATAACCAGATGTCTTTCAGTATGTGAATGGGAAAACAAACTGTAAAGCAGCCAAACCATGGAACACTATTCAGAGACAACACTTATAAACTGGGCTGAGGAGGTGGCTCGGTTCATAAAGTACCTACTACACAATATGAGGTCCAGAGTTCAGTTCCCCAGAACATGTGAAAAGCTAGGTGTATTTCTGTGTGCCTGTAATCTTACCACTGGCTGGAGGTGGGGACAGAGACCAGCTGAGCTCCGAAAGCTAAACAACCAGCCAGCCTGCTGAACTGATAAGTTGCAGGTCCAGTGAGAAATGCTGAGGAGTGACACCTGACATCTTCCTCTGACCTCCACACACATGTATATGTACACATATGTGCATGTATACCTGCACATACCTACACTAACAAGGACGTACACCACATGCAACACACATGCACAAAATAAGTAAACAGACAAATTGTTGATGTGCACAACCACCTGGGTGAATGTCAGAATATTGCACTTAGCAAAAAAGGCCACCTCCCTCCTGTCAGACTCTGCATGTAACATCCGGGACGGATGAAGAAGTTGAGAAAGTAGGCACAGCCATGAAAGAGCAGCAGGAGGCATCTTGATGGTTGTAGAAATTTTCTTCTTCTTAACTGTATCAATCTAGAAACCCTGGATGTAATTCTATACCATAGTTTTACAAGATATTATTACATTAGGGGAAACTAGGTAAAAGGAATGTAGAATCCCTCTATCATCTTTTTCACAACTGCTTGTGTCCTAATCCAAGGTATAATTTTTTAAAGTAGACAATGTGAAAATATTATGAACAATTGTATGACTAGAAATTCAACAACTTAGACAAACCAACAAATGTAGAGAGAATGTCTTTTGCCCTGTGTGAAAGCATCACCTGTCAATAAAAGGCTGATGGCCTATTAGCAAAAGGCGGGAAGTAATAGGTGGGAGTTCTGGTAGAAAGATTGGAATTTTGGGCATTAGTCAGAGGTAGGAGATTCACCCCAAACTCTGAGGAAGACAGACACATGAAACTGAGGAAAGGTAACCAGCCACGTGGCACTCATAGAATAGAATAAATAGATTAAGTTAAGAGCTAGTCAGGGAACAAGCCCAAGCTTATGGGATAGGCATGTACTCATAAATAATTAAGTCTCAGAATCATTATTTCAGGAACTGGGGCACGAGCAGAAAAGCCTGCCGCCGTAACGAACAAATTCTTTGAAAGATATTAACTGTTAAAACACCTGAAAGAAAGCAACTTAAGGAAAGAACAGCTTCTTCTGGCTCACAGTTCAAAGAGACTCAGTTCACTATGGCATTGAAGACATGGCAGTAGGAGCAGGGGCAGCTGGTCACATTGCATCTGCAACCAGGAAGGAGAGAGAGAGAGACAGAGAGAGAGAGAGAGAGAGAGAGAGAGAGAGAGAGAGAGAGAGAGAGAGAGATTGGAACGTCGTTAGGGGATGGGTCTTTTCCCCCTTGGTAAAGAAGTACGCTTCTACAGTGATTGTAAACATGTCAAGTTGACAGTGAAGAGGAACCATCATGGAAACATTTCATAGCCTATTTTAAGGTGCTGACCTCACTGTGAACTGCAAACCAGACAAGAATCTCATGGGTGAGTATGCCTCACAAACACAAATGCAGAATTTTGTAAGGCAGAGTTTCACAAAATTTTAGCAAATTGGATACAAAAGCATGTAAAAGGTTGCTTGTTTTTAAGCAAGACTTACCCTAGAAAGGTGGGAATGATACAAAATTGAAAAAGATCAACATGTTTTAATATGTAGATAAATTAAACATGAGAAGCTATATAACCATTTCAACTGATAGAAAAAAACACATTTGATAAATTATGAATTTTAAGGTCATTTTTAAAATTCTCAACAAAGTTAAAAATAAAAGGTAGCCTTCTTGAGCTGGCATAAAGCATCTACAAAAGTACATAAAATTATCATACCTAAAGGTGTAATTTGACTATTTTCCATTAAAACCAAGATCAAGAAAAGATGTCCCCTCTTGGCACTCATATTCAACACTGTAGCAGTGATTTTTAACCAGTGCAATAAAGCAAGGGGGGGGGGGAAGGGCATATAAATTTAAAAATAAGTAAAATTTATTATTCACAGATGCCATGAATATAAATGTTGAAAATCTAATGGAATATTTTTGAACTATTAGAACTAATGAATGAATTTGTTGAAGTAGAACCATACCAGATCAATAAATCTGTCTCTCTGTAGTCTCTGACTTACAATGTATTTTGTTATAGCATCAGACAAAGTGCATGCTCAGTAGATGCTGATTCTTGTTGGCTGTGTTGTGTTGAGTCTGAGACAAGGTCTTGTTATGTAGCTTAGGATGGCCTGGAACTTGCAATCTCCATGCCCTGCCCTCTCAAGTAGCAACCACATTCTAATTGTTAAAATTTTCATTGTTCCATTGTTGTAAGGTACAGCATGATACTCCAACAATGTCAGGCAATAGCAGCAAGCTGCGCCCCAGAGTCTCATGAGACCTGGATGTCAGTGGATCCCAAGGCACACTGTGTTCCTGTCCTGTGATGTTTGGTACTCTGAGTGTTTCAATACATTTTTAATATAATACACTCAACTCATAAAGATCAGTTAGCATGAAACTTAACTATAAGTCAAGAAGTGTGTGTACTGGTGATGGAAATATCGAAATAAAATATCCAAAATTCTAAATATTTGAGTAATAAAAATATAAATACTTAGGGGTAAATTTGACAAAAATGTGGAAAGTTTTAAACACCAAAACTAGCCGGGCGGTGGTGGCGCACGCCTTTAATCCCAGCACTTGGGAGGCAGAGGCAGGCGGATCTTTGTGAGTTCGAGGCCAGCCTGGTCTACAAAGCGAGTCCAGGACAGCCAGAGATATTCAGAGAAACCCTGTCTCGAAAAACCAAAAAAAAAAATAAAAAAAATAAAAAATAAACACCAAAACTAATAAACATTGTTAATGTAAATTAAAGAATGCATAAATAAGTAGAGACAGGTAACTTGATCATGGGACAATACTCATATTTAAGATATAAATTCTTCCAAAAACTGAGGTATAAATTTAATATAATCCAAATCAAACTCCTGACACACTTATAAAAGTTAACAACCTGGTTTGTTTGTTTGCTTGGTTTTTTAAGGTTTTTTTCGAGACAGGGTTTCTCTATATAACAGCCCTGGTTGTCCTGGAACTCACTCTGTAAACCAGGCTGGCCTTGAACTCACAGAGATCTGCCTGCCTCTGACTCCCGAGTGGTGGAATTAAAGGCCCCTGCCACCATGCCCGGCAACAAGCTGTTTTTAAAACTTATATGTAAGGTCAAAAGATTTGGAATGGTCAAACCAACTTTTACTTTAGCACACACAATAGTAATTTCTTTTAATGTGGCATTCCTATATAAATAGAAAACTGATCAGTGGAACAAAATAAAGCCCAGAAGGACAGGGACAGCTGGTGTTTGAACAGTGGGGCAGTAGCTTTGATGACTGTTGCTGGAACAATCACTTGCCAATGTTTTAGAAAGAACTTCAACCAGTATTGCCAACTAGTACATGCAGAACTCCCACCATATTTTGTATCTAAACTTAATTCTTCAAATTATAAAATATTCTAAAAGAAAATATAGACAAAAGGTCCAGCCAGATGAGTCAGAAGGTAAATGCTGAGGACCTGAGTTCTATTTCTGGAATCAGTGTAAAGGTGGAAAGAGAGAATCTGCCAAGCTGTCCTCTAGATTCTACATGCACAGTGTAACACCCATGCAGCACACATTCAATACTGTAAAAATTAAGGTATATGTTTAAAAGAAAATATGGGAGAAGATCTTTCGTGGGTGAGTCTGAGTCAGGCAGAGTTCTCAGACTGGCTGAAGAAGCCACAGTGCAGAAAAAGTTCTTACCCACTACACTTCATCAAAATGGAAAGCTGTCTTCAAGAAAAGGAAAAAAAAGGACAAATTGAAAGAAAATTCGAGACACTCTGTATGGCTGCATTTATATGAAACTAGAAAATGCAAACAAGTCTAAAGTGAAAAGTTGGTCGATGATGCTTGAAGGTGTAGGAGCAGGAGTGGCCACGGAAAGCCAGTAGGAAACGTGTCTTTAATGCAGTGATGGTCTCACGGGTATACATATATCAAAACCAAGTTGTACTCTTAAATACCTCAGTGAGTCAATTGCAATGCACTACCAGCACTTAAAACAGAATGTGTGCATGACACAGTCCCGGTCAACAGAAACAAAAAGACTGATGAAGGCTTGTGGGAAAAGTCCTCTCATCTCACAAGTTGCCTGAGTCTGTCTCTCTCTTTCTCCTTTCCTCCATGTTGCTCTCTGAGGAGAACATTGTTCACAGTACACCAGGCAGTTTTCCTCTCACTGAGGAGAAAGCCAGCGTGAAGAAACTGCTAATAGACACAGAGAAGCAGACACAAAATCCTCAGGGGGAGCACCACCAAACACGTGCTCGCACTGACTCAGGAATTCTCTTTATCTAAGGACCTCTAGGATGTAATAATATCCTATACTGGTTATATTGTTTTGAATCACGATTCTATACCTTACAGTGTAAAACTATCTGAGCCAGGATGGGGACATTTTCCCCTGAGAATGACATCAGAAAAATTATCTGTTTTTAAAAAAACTCTTTAGCAGTAAAAAAAAAAAAAAAATTGGGTATATTTATATACTGGCAATGATACTTATATCAGTAAAGTTGATGTGTGTGGCTGTGAATGTCTACCATATATGAGATGTGTAAATGCTAATACAGGCACATAAGAGGTTTTATAATCTCCACTCATCCCTTGCTTTTCCTATAACACTTCTAAAGTTTCCTCTGAGCAATCTGCTAACCTAGGACTCTTAAATCATACATTTCAGGTGAGGAAGACCTTCTCTGCAATCAAGAATCCGTGTGACTGAAAGAATGTTGTGAGAATATAGGAAACTGTACCCAGAACCAGCAACATTCCCTGAAAAAAAAAATCCTCTCAACCACTTCCCCATGTGGGGAAAAAAAGGCAAAGAACACAAGCAACAGCACCCACACAGGGTGCTCTTAGGTCACAGGCTTTAGGGTTTTAGATGGACCAGAGCATCCTACCCTAGAGACATCTACCACAAAGACCTCAGGAAAAACTACTTGGAGGAAGCTGTGTACTCTCTATAGAAAGAGCTCTCCGAGCTGTTATGTGATTGTGAAGGTGGGCCTAATGCAGGTAATATGGAGGGCCTGAATTGCCTGTTCCTACCCCGGAGGCCAGGCACGAGTCCCCACTTGCACCCAAGAAGAGCTGAGAGAAGAGACACGTCGAAAGCCTCAGCTGCCAGTTGGTTCGTAGCCAGCCCACAGGAGCAGAAACTTTCCCCAGGCCTGTTTGTTACCGCCTAGTCGACCCTAAGTACTTGGTCTGTAATTACAGGTCAGTGTATACAAGGCAGGAAATGGAAAATAACACCTTGCCCTGTAGCACCACCAAGCCAGAAAGGAAAACCAAGGCAAACGCTTCAAGCAGGTGTTTCACTGAAATGAAACCATTGGAAGAAGTAGATAAAAGCTTTCAAAAAATAATGAATTCACTCAAGAAGATATAATTAGAGATTAAGAGGTTAACAGTTAAAGATGGATGCTGGAACTTTTAAAACAATTTAAGAAGTATGCCGAGATTCTGTGTTCCTGGCAGTAAGCGCTCCCAATGGAATGAAGTAAAATGAACCAAAATGAAATAATAGCTAAAAAAAAAAAAACAGAGCCACTAGAAAACATAATTTTAAAAACTGACATACTGCATAGCTAGTACATCAAGAGCTCACCTACTTCCCAGAGTGAGTAGAGATTGTCGCTGATGAATAGCCTATCTAGTCCTTAGTCTCCCTGTATCTTCCTACCATTTTCTCTAGAAATGAAGACCAAAAGCATCCAAGGAAAGACCCGAAATTATTCCCAAGGAAACAGGGCACCAAGAGGACATACTACATAGTGTTTAGTTCCATCCCAGGCTTCGAAGAATTTCCAAGGTTCGATTTCAATATTCAAATATATGCAGTATGTTTTCGGTAACTCGGTTATCAATGGAATAGCATATGAATTGTAGTTGAAAAGCTAGTAGATAGACCAAGGAAACAATCTGGAAAGCAATGAGATATGAAGTAGCAGGTGTTCGGGGGTGTACAAACCTAGATCATGAAGATCTAGCCTACAATCATGTAAATTCTAAAAGAAATGAATAGAAAAAGGGCAATAACTCCGGGGGAGGGGGAAAAATGGACTAGCAGTTTTTCGAAACTGTTGAAAGATATCAACTCTTGAAATCCAGGGAGCCACTTAAAGCTAATAAAATCTAAATAGGGATATAAAAGTGGAACATGCCTGGATTCATCATAAGGAAGCTATAAATAAAAATCAGGAGAGTAGCAATTAAGCTGATCCAGACTACCTTGGAGAGAGGTGAGGGAGAACTGAGACTCATGACTGATAGGTGCATGTTCCACCAAAGAGCTGCAGCCCCATCCACCAAACAGACTGGTTTTGGTTTGCTTTGCTGTTGTCTGTTTGTAGCCAGGGGTCTCACTGTGAAGCCCTGGCTGGCCTGAAACTTGCTATGTAGAGCAAGCTGTCCTCAAAACTGACAGTGATTCACCCGCCTCAGACTATGGAGTGCTGGGATTAAAGGTATGCACCACCATGGCATGTCTGAACTGGCAACAGTGAAATCTAAAGGCTTGGGGACCGAGACTACAGCTCCAAGGTAGAGCACTTGATTTTATTTGTGAGACCATGTGTTCAACTTCCCCCTGAGAAAACAAACATACAAAAAAAAAACCACAAATAAACATCACTAACAACAGAGAAGACTAGAGAATTGATTGAAGTCTAATTTGGGGGTGGAAAATAACTCAATCTAGAATTGCAGATGAATAAAACAGTCATTGAAGAAATTCACAGCATATGGGGCTGAAGAGATGACTCCATCAGTCATGTGCTTGCCAGGCAAGCATCAGAGCATCAAAGAGACCAGTACCAGGTAGGTACTGGTAGGAAATGGACTGAGGGTTCACAGACAGATGCTTATCAAGCACCTTTTAGATCACCCATGTCAATATTTCCTCTAGGCAACCCAGGACATTTTGGGCGATCATCTGGTAAGGGTCTTGTTCTGGAGAGCTGGATGAACTTTGTCTTAATAACCTAGATTCCACTCACAGGAAATTATTCCTTCAAACAATCCAGTGCCTTTGTAATCTTCTACAGATTCCAGTTACACGGTTTTCTGTAAGAACAAAATATAAGGGGGGGGGGAGAGTGCCACATCTCCCTTGCTGTTATTTCTCACCTAACAGTTTTTCATAGGAATTGGCTGCTCAGAATTTGACACTCCACTCCGTGATGAGGACCGTACTATATTCTGTGTGACATCGTCATTGAATAGCAGCTCTTTCAATCATGATTCCAGTCCATCAAGCCTCTTTCTGTCCCAGGCAGAATGAAGCAGCCGCAGAATGAAGCTTCATATGTCACTCCATATCGACCGCCTAAATGCATGCTTTATCGTAATACAATGGGCATTTTGGGTGCTGGGGATTGAAGCCAGGATCTCTTGCATGTTAAAATGTGTTCTACCACTCAGCTGTTACCATACTCTCATTTAAGGAAAAGAATATAATTTTTTAACACCTCTTTATTATTTTGGAATACATTGTAAGTGCTATGAAATTATTACAAACAATGTTTTGAACTCAAATTTCATGCTTTGAAGCATCACTCCCACTCATATTGTTTTTCACCTCTTGCTTATTTTTTCTTTATCCCTTATCCATAATTCCAACATCCACTAAACGTCAGCCTTGTTACCAAGTTTTTCCTCTGAGAAACTACAGTACGATGACTAACAGTAAATGTAAAAGAGAGTTTTCAGAGACTTGGAGCCTCAGTAAGTACTTTGTGTACTCAGTCTGTTTGACTGCTATGAGGCAGATATTATCAGCATCGTACCTCACAGATGAATAAAAGGAAGCCTGGGATGGTTAGATAGTTTGACGGGGGTCACACAGAAACCTCGGATAGAACAGGAACGGACTCTTTTCTTTAGGCTATAATCAGGCACCGAGCTCAACTCTGAAGGTGACTCTGGATTTCATAGCCTAAGGGCTTGACTACCAGGCTATCTTTCCAGTACTGCGGTATCTCTTCCTAAGCATGTACTTATAATTCCATGAAAGCATTTGCTGTCCTCTGCCTTGGGTGACACCACATACTCCTTTGGCTTTCATGACCTCGTAGAGGACAGAGACAGTACTGTACAATTCATTTAAACTGACAAAAGAGGTGCCAGTACCTGTGAAATCAGTGATATTTTCCTTCCAAGCTTACTAAGGTCTCCCCCTCAGTGTCTCTTCACTGTCAAGGGAAGAATATTTCTGGATCAGAAAGACACTCTAGCTCTCCTTTGTGGGGGTCATCCTTAGTGATACTATGTAATACAAATCACTTCCATCTTGGCTGTTAGAAGAGAGACCATTCTTCAAAGCATTATGTTAGGAGTACAAATTGTGTCTTCTTTTCTCTTTGTGGGAGTGGTGGGGCTAATTGAGAGCTTGTTCGATAAGATCTGCTTAGTGCCAAGCGCAACCCAGAATATGGCTAGCATAGTTATGGAGGTGAAATAAAATACTGCATCAATATGAGACAATGTATCACAAATAAGACTATCAGGAAATTAATTTGTTTTCATTTTAAGTTCCCATAATAACTGTTTATACTTGTAAACATCCATTGTATGTCTAGTTCCCTTTAGTATATAAAATGATGCATTAGAGTTCTTATAGTGAACATGTGTGTGTGATATATTATGTATATAATTCAATGTATATATTGAAATGTATGTAATGTAAAGCATTACATATACTTTTTCTTTTTTTAGCTATAACATCTGTTTATATTCAAGATAAACCCAGGGCTACAGTTGAAGACTGATTCAAGACAAGTGAAGCCTTTCTGTTTAATCTTGGCTTTTATAGCTAAGAGCCATGGTCCATTCTAAGCAAGTGGGGGCAGCACCATGGTCAAAAGCAAGTTGTATCCTTTCTGGAAATACAATAGTACACTCCTGTTCCATTTTCAGCACATATTTTAGAGCTTTCAATGCTCCGAGTATGGATCTATTTTGTGACTCCTCTTCAAATCGCATAATTTCTTCCCATTTATGTACGACATGGATTTCAACCTCTGACCTCACTCTACGCATTATTGCCAATACATAGCTTCACGATAAGGGAAATGAATGTGATTTCATGGACTTAGCGACAAATGCAATCTGCTCTCACAGTATTGGTGCTGGAATTTCCACATATAAGCATTTTTTTTCCTTTGTAGCCTGATTATGACAAAGACCCATTGACACCTTAGAGTGGATGAAAAGTGTTAGAAATATCCCTGAAAGCAGGTCTGTAGAACAGACAAATGCTGGGTGAATGTAGGAATATCAGAAGGATGTAACTGGTTTTGTTGGCTTCATGGCAATGGATTGCAGCCCGCAAAAGAATGTTCGTTCTGACCAAAGTTCCTTATGAACACGATCTTATTTAGAAATGGGTCTTTGTAGATCCCCCTGAGCTAAGAGATGGTCATGATGGCTGGTTTCTTAATAAGAGAAAGGAGTACGGACTGACTCAGAAGTTGAGAAGACCTACTACTCTCTCAGAGAACTCACACGGGGTTCCCAGCACCATGCTGGGTGTCTCACAACCACCTGGAATTCTAGCTCCAGGTGATCTGATGCTTTGTCTGCCACAGACACCTGCACTCACACATATACATACTTACACACACATATACACAGATAAATCCTTTAAATAAGATAAAGGCAAGTCTCTTTGGATCTGGATCAGAGGAGGCACAGGGCTGACACAAAAAAGAAGTAGAGACTGGCATGCTGCAGCCAGGCCTAAGAGGCCAGGCATCGCCTTGGCCCCAGAGGCTGAGGTCAGGCAAAGGATTTCTGGGGAGCATGGCCTTGACAGCCATACCTACATGTCAGACCTCTAACCTCAAGGACTGTAAAGGAACAAATCCCTGACATTGTGGGATTCTGTTGCCACAGATACTTATATCTACCTGCTTCCCACACCACCTTCTGTCTTAACTATATTCCATGGGATCATTTTGAGCTTCAGATTTAACTTGATGCTTTTTGCTGATGAATAGTGTTCAACTTGTGTTCTCGTAGTATATCCCACTGCCTCTACCTTTGTAACAATCATATCTACATGGTTTTGACAGTGGGGCTGCCACACCTTGCAGAGTGCAGCGTTTCCCCATCCCTACTTAGTCCATGAAGGAAAGAAAACACCTTACACTTTGTTGTTTCATGAGAGTTTGCAGGCTTTGCATTCAGGTCAGCAGGGAAAAAAATAATTTTATATTCGCTCTATATATCAATGTGCTGAATCATAATAGGGACACAATTCTCTCTGAAAGAGAAGAGAAGAGGAGGGGCAGGGGGGGGGAGCTCTGCATATGCCACTTTATGTCCCTGAACCTGGAGCTCTCCGGTCAGCTATGTTGGCTGGTCAATGAATTTCAGGGATCTCACTGCTGGTGTTACAGGTGTACCCACCTACAATGACTTTTACATACATGAAAGCTAAGGATCCCAATGACCACTATGTGGACTGATTTCCCAAGTCCCTGGGGGCACAATTTCTAATAATGTCCCATAAATTATAACAAAGCGTTTCTAAAAAGTCTTTGTCTCCCACCTGTAGGAAGCCTCTGAACTCAAGATGGCAAAACAGCCTCTGGGATCTACATAAAATGGCTTGATTTTTGGGCTCTTAAGATCAGTTAAGGATTCCCCAATACCTAAGGAAAAAAAATCTGTGTTCCCTCAGTAACATCCCACCAAGAAGGTTTTTAAAACTTCACAGGTTGTAGGATGGAAAGCTTCGAGGTGGGCTATCTGATTGCTCTCTGGCGTTTCGAAGTTGTACTTCCACTTGAACTCAGTAGTGAAACCCTGAACTCTAAAATGTTTTAGCTCAAAACTCATTTGGGAACTACCTCGCCCCAGGCTGTCATCCCCAACCCATGGAGGCACTGTGCCCAAAGAATGAAGAAGCTCAAAGGCTCACTGATGGTCCTCACTGGGAGGCCTCTTCAGGAAAATAACCTCCCTTGAGCCGGATAAGGATTTATGAGCTGTAAACCAACCCTGTAGGTCTCACTGTCGCTATAATTCCATCCACAGCGGTGATCACACAGGCTGGACAATGCGCTGTGGATGGAACAACTGAACAGATTGAAGACTTCCCCCAAGCCCTATGTAAAGTTCATAGTTCTCCGGTTCAGCTAAGATCTCGAAATTCCTGCTCGATCTGTGAAGCGATCTGAGTGTAGCCAAGACCCCCAGAGGAGGGAACATGCAGATCAGATTGACTTCTGTGCCCGGAGCATGGGTACCGGCCTGTCTACCCGGGCCTCCAGCTGTTCGGGCCTGCCCTCGGGCTGAGGGCGCCACCCGGGGACGTCACGGTCGCCGCGGGGCTCCGGGGTTGGGGGCGCCGGGGTTGGGGGCGCCGGGTCGGGGTGCGCGGGCTTCCCCCACCCCCGGCGGCGACCCCACCTCCCGCCCCCGCTGCGCGCGCGCGCGTGGGTCCGTCCGTCCGTCTGCTCTCTCGACGTCAGTGGGAATTTCCAGCCAGGAAGTGAGAGAGTGAGCGAGTGAGGACGAGAGAGAAGTACCGAGGCGAGCCGGGCAGGAAGAGGAGGTTTCGCCACCCGAGCGGCCCGGCTGCGCGCTGACGGCTTCCCGTGCCCTGCGCGCCCCCCGGCCTCCCGCCGCCGCCGCCCTCGGCCTGCTCGCGGGCCGGCTCCAGCAGCGCAGGCCGGAGCCCAGGGCCCCGCCGTGCCGGCCCGCCCCGAGCTTCTCCGCCCGCGCCGCAGCCATGGCGCGCCGCTGAGCCGCCGGGCCCGCGCCCCGACCCGGCTCGGGCTCCCGCCGGTCCGCCCCGCCCCGCAGCGGGAGCCCGCAGGCGCAGAGAGGCCCCGCCGCACCTCCAGGGTAAGCCCCAGGGCGGGTTGGGGGACCCAGCGGCCACTTCTCCGCAGCACCTAGGCAGCGGGTCCCAGTGGCAAGCCGCTGCCCGGGGCTCCGGGGCGGCTCCGCCGGGGGAGCCCCGGGAGGGAGTTGCGGGGCGAGCGGCCCCAGCTGCGGGGACAGGGCACATCCGCACTGGGCGGCGCGAGGCCTCGCCGGCCGGCCGGCGGCCGTTCTCCGAGTCTCCGCCGGGCGGGAACGGGAACCCGAGGGGGAACTCTGGGCAAAGTTTTAGAAATATCTACCCGAGCCCCTGCCGCGGCGGGAGGGAGGGACGCTGCCTGGCTGAGGTCTGCCGTGGCGGAGGAGAGAGAGAAAGGTGCTTGGTGCAGTGCACAGCCAGATTTCACCGAAGGGCGGTCGGTGAAATGAAAGCAGAAGTGCCTGTCAGTCCTCCCGGCTGCCAAAGCTCTTCCCAGCTCCACAGAATCCAGCGGGAGAGCCCGGGACCCACTTTCCGAGATCTGTGATAGACAACCCCCCAACACACACACACACACACACACACACACACACACACACACACACACACCTCTGGCCATATACGCACACATAACACACACACCCCTCTGGTCATATACGCACACATAATTCATTCAGCTGCCAAGTCGCAACATTAATTTTCAAAACATAAGTAGGGCCTCACACCGATTCTCCAGGTCTGGCATTTGAGGGAGAAGTTAGATACTAATAGCACCTTTTAGACTCTTGATTACAGGAAACTCTAGGATAATGGCACCATGTATTGTATGACCTCTAAAAGAGAAAACAATACAAACGCCTCTCCTACATGTAAGCTTCTTCAGTCTTCTGAGATAGACACCGATCTTGGCTCTGTTTCCTGATCTATTCTAAAACTTAATCTGGACTAATGATAAAAGATTTCATCATCTAGATTTAACCGATTTTTATGGACTTTTTAAAGTAAAGGTTGACATTGCAGAGTTCTGAGTAACCATAGTTAAACTAGAATTTTTTGTTGTTGTAGGGCTCATAAGTGAGAAATTATTGTCGTGATTATTAACATTTGATAGCCGTGGCATCAAATATTGGGGTTCAGACTGATGGTCGCTGGTAAATGCTAAAGATGGAGATCCAGATACAGTCCGGTAGCTTTCTAGTGGAATCCTCAGCTGAGTATTCTTGGGTGGCATAAAATGCATTAATGTTTGTCAGACCTTAAAAAGGGAAACTCGATTAAAGTAAGGGCTTGACCGAAGTGTGTTTTTTCCCTGATTTTAATATTGTGCTTTCTAGAGATAAGGCCTCTTGCTGTTTGATGCACCAAAAATTATGTAAATTATTTACAGCAAAGTCCCTTGCTTAGCATATGAACATGAGAAAACTGGAATTAAAAGGCTTTGCTTCCGGTTGCATTTAACACTTATCGTCCAGTTGGACGACTAAAAGAGCACATGTAATGATGGGAATGCAACTGTTGTCCCTGTTGGTGCATCAGGGAGTCTCTCGCTGGCTTAGAGAAAATGTCTTCTTGGCGTAACATACTGAACAAACTTGAACACAAAAGAAGGGTTCTCTGTAGACTTATTGCTGCCACTAAAATACTATACTTACTGTGAAACGCTAACCACTTCAAAACCAGAAGGCTTTTAAAGAAAGTTGTTTAATCCTGTTAAAGGCTGGTGGCGACCTGACTACCTCTTATCTTTGTTCAGAAATTAGGTTGCATCTTGTGTTCTATACATGGCGATTATTTGAGATGTGTAGGTAGTTAACGTCCCCGTGTTTCAGAGCCAGTTAGTAAATACTGGAGTATACATACAAAAATAGTCCTTCCCCTTTGTAAGTGCTGCTTTGATCTCTGTGCTTCCTTTTTTACTTCTGCCTCCAAAACTAGCTCAGCCAGGCTGAATGAGTTGCAGTGGGTTAAAGACTGACTAGTTGGAAGTGAGCAGCATGAGAGTTAGGGATCTTGTCCCTTGTCATGGTCCCTTCAAAGGAATCGAAGCTAAGCAGAGAAGCTAGTGTTTCTGCAGGCTGTTTTCACTGCTGCTTGCAGACTTCCAGATAACTGGTGAAGTAAGCCACTGCCTTGATGTTCAGGGATGGCTTATTGTGCTAGACAGGTGGAGATAAAGACTTGGCAGCTAAGTGGATTGAGGATTATCATCCAATCAGCAAGCCCAAAGCTTTACCTAATTTATTTATGAGGTATTCCCCTGCTTAGAAGAGGGGAAAGTTCTGGCTATTAGGGGGAAGTGACTGTTTATAACCTGGAATTAATTAGAGCTTGAGAAAAGAAAGAAAAGTAGCAGTTGTTTTTAAATAATAAGCTAAAATAATTGTTCCTAAGTCACTATGTGGATTCACTGTTTACCCAGACAGAGGATCAAACCCAGCGGATCATGAGTGTTCTACTTTGAAACTATACCTCATATTCCTGGAGCCTGGCCATGGATTTTTGGATAATGTGGTTAAAATACCCCCCCCCCCACTTCCAGAATTTACTGATAGATATGGTATTCTGGGCCCAGAGATACTGTCTTAGGAAGTGCGCCTAGAACACACACACTAGTGAAATCAGAGGAGTAAATCCTTGTTATGCTCTTCCAGTGTGGCAGACTGACCCAGAATCCTGTCTATTAGTCTGAATGTATGTGAATCAGTATCTGTGCAAAAGTTCTCATGGCTTTGTACTCTGGTAGGAAGTTGTCTTGTTTGGATGGCTCACCAGCTTGGTGCTGACAACATGAATTATGTAAGGTAGTGTGATTGTGTTACAAGAAAAGGGCCAGGAGAAGGCAGAATAGAATTTTAGTGCTAGAAGACTCTTAATATGGCTTGACCTGCATTTCTGTCTGATTAAGGCTGATTGACAGCTGGAGCACTTGATTCTGCTTCTGGGGATTTTGATTTGTGCTTTTGCACCTCTGGGGCTGGTTGTCATGTTAGAGGTGAGCAGGGAGAAGAGCGAGAGCATGTGTATCACAGCCAATGCCTTCTGTCGAGGCTTAGAAGATCTGAGGCTTTTAGTAAGTACAGGCACTCAGGCTCAGGGAGGAGTGCTTGGAAGAAGGGCATATATATAGTCTTGCAAGTAAAATCTGGGAGAGGTTTGAAAACTACATAGCTTGGTAGAGGGAATAGTTCTTATGTCTGCTCTGTTGCCTTAATGAGAGTATACATGTCTTGTTAGGAAGAAAGTAGGGAAGAGAGAGAGAGGGAGGGAGGAAGGAATGAAGGAAGAAAGGAAAGAAGAAAAGGTATTATTTCCCTGCTGATGAAATTGCCTTACCCCTCTTGCTTCTGCTGTCTTTGGGAATGCTAGTTAATATCTTCAGATGAGATTGGAAGATCATCAAATAGTTTAGAGAATTAAGATAAGACAACTTCATCTCAAAGCCCAGTACAAGATAGGATTTGGTAAAGATTTCAAAGTCAAAGAGGAGAAAATATAGATAAGACATTTGTTGAAGTATTGATCTTAAGTACTCTATATTAAAATTTTTGAAATCTATTCTTATGAAGCCATATACTTCGTGTAGTAACTAACAGAGATTTAATTATCAGTAATGCAAGTTTGATAGGCTTTAATTTGTTTTTAAAACTGGAGTAATGATATACATGTTTTAATTATCTAGTACAAATTACCTTCTGACTCTTTACATTTTATGTTAGGCCCCAAGCTGCCTAACATGCCTTTAGCCTACCCCTACGTCTCACAGATTTAAAGTATCTACAATCCTTCTTTACCTGTGGAAAAAAACCTGAGCTTTCAAGAAGGATATAAATATTCTACAAGACATAGTCTTTAGAAGAACCTAAAATTATTTCTAAAAGAATAAAGGGCTGTTTGAAAGGGTCAAGTCCTATAATTCTAGCTAAAAGCAAATAACATCTAATATATACTGACAAGAAACCTCTAACCCTTACATTGAGTTTGTTGCTACTTAGATGATACCTGATAAATGCCTGAATGACATTAAATTTTTTGTTTTTGTTAACTTGTTTTAACAGCCTTTTCCCATGGGCAATAAAAGGCATACTGTTCTTGTGGTAAGAAAGAGGCCCAAGAGGGAGGCGGATCTCTGTGAGTTCGAGGCCAGCCTGGTCTACAAAGTGAGTCCAGGACATCCAGAGCTGTTATACAGAGAAACCCTGTCTCAAAAAACCAAAAAAAAAAAAAAAAAAGAAAGAGGCCCAAAACAGCTTCTGCTCCCTAGATACCATATTTTATGTAAAGTACATTTATGGTATATTAGAGTGAATAAATTATTAAAAATTACCTACCTCTTAAAAAAGGAAGTCTTTTATTCTAAAGGGGGATTTTATGAAATGGAAAAGTATCTTTTTAATTTTAAAGTTTTAGAGACAGTAGCCAACCAAGGTAATAAAGTAACCAAAACGATTAAATTGCACTAACACAGGTAAAATGTCTATGAAACTTTTTTTGCAAAGTTAGAACGTCTCTAAATTCCATTGAAACTGTAATTTTAGGGCTAGCCTCTCAAAAAAGGAACTAATGCTAACACAAAGATTGCTAACGCCTATCCAAATCCATCAACCAAAACATCTAAATAAAATATGGCCTCCAGAAGTAAGCATTTGTCACTCATGAGTCTGTGCCTGTTCCAAGGATCTACATGGAAAACCTTGGGGTGGGGGGTGGGGGGGCTGTACCGTGTTTCTACTTTCACCTTGTGATAACCTTGCATGCAACACTGTAAAACCCGAGTGAAGCTCCACAGCAGAGTTCTAGAGACTCCTCAGCTGTAGCACTTTCAGGAAATTGAGCTTGAAACTACGAATCTGACTACTTGATTTTGACAGACTCAATTTATTCGATGAAATATACCAGCCAGACTAGAAAGGAACAAAATGACAGTCTTCTTCCTGATGCCATTGTGTCAAAGAAGCTTTAGGACAGTCTTCTTTGTCGTCCTCAATTCTTGTTCTGGCCCTCACCTCTTCTCACAGCGTTCATAAGCATTCATCTACATTGAGAAAAATCAGTGTGTGTGTGTGTCATTATATATGTATGTACATTTACATATAAGCGTACATGTCTATACACATACATGGATGTATATTAATATATATACATATGCATACATACGTAATCTCTTTTGTTTTGTCAACAGAGTCAAAGAATTTAAGTGTTTGCATATGTACCTATGGAAAGCTGTCTTTGCTGAAAATGGCTGTCAAAATGACAGGCAGTGGTATTTGTCAGTTAAAATTATACATAACCCAAGCACACTGCCCATGTCTTCCCCATAATGCTGCTACCTCGAAGCAGTATGTTTAGCTGGACTCCACTTCGTGATAAACATCCTGCAGCTCCTGGAATTACCTAGAATAAACAAGGCTGTAACTTGACCTAGCCACTCTACTGGTTAAAGATGTATAGACAGCCATCCATTTCATATTTAACTTAACATTTATTGGGTTTTTTTTCCTTCACTGTAAACCTTTTGATAAATGAGGCTCAGTAGAGTTTCTATAGTGGGTTTACTATTTGTAAACTTGAACTAAAGAAAGAAAAGATCTACATCAGGTTGATTGTTCCTCCCGAGAAAGAGGTTAAGATTTAAGACGATAGACTGCTTGAATGAATCTTATTCACTCAAATAGCAAAAAGCTTCCAAAATTATTACATTTGTTATGTATACTGTGGTTTGAACTAAACCTGCTATGCCATATATCAGCGAGAACATGCCCACCCCTTCCTGCTTCCCTGCCAGGTCCCAGGTCTTTCAGTGCACAGGGAACAAGTGAAAAGTGATGACAGTCTTTATGTACTTAGTGGCTCTCTGTCAAGCCTACAATTCATTTTAATAAAAAAACAAACTACCTAATTGTCTCGGATAATATGCCTTCAAAGATAAGAATTTTAGGAATGAGATAGTGACTATTTCAGATATGTTAACACAAATTTCTACCTCATGGTCTAATGACTCTTCAAGATAGATGTTCCCAAACTATCAGTCCTTAAACATGGATTTCTTTGTAAGGTTAACCATTTATTGGTGTTTAGCTATTAAGGCTTACTCAAAGGCTTTAGTGTCATTTTTGTTAAGGTATGGTACAGAAGACAGCAGCATCTAGTATAAAGCTCTGTATGTGGTGTGCTTTTGAAAAGTTATATTTATTTATTTAGCTTGTGGAAATCAAGGGACAACTTGCAGGCTCAGTTTTCCATTTTCAATACATGGATGGATCTTGGGGATTGAACTCCGGTTGTAAGGCTTGGCGGCAAGTGCCTTAACCTGCTGAGGCTTCCCACCAGCCCCCATTGTTAGCTTACAGGGGATGCTGCTCTCCTGCCCTGCCCTCAGGGACCTAGCGATTGCTTACAGCATCACCTGCTGCCTTGCAGGATAAAAGACCCCACCACCACCCCAGCTAGTCGCTTGCTCTCTCTATCTCTCTCTCTGCTCCCAGTGTTCTCTCTCTCTCTCCCTTTCTGTCCTTCTCTATGCCTCTTCTCTGCCTTCACAGCTCTGCTCAGGTCTGTCTGTCTACATGGCCAATCATCTGCCTCTACTTGTTCTCCAGGCCCTCACTCCTCTCCCTTCCCCCAATAAACCTCCTTACACCAGATATGTTGTGTGGTGTAATGTCTCAGGGGACCACCAGGAACCCCTCACAGTATTTTATTTCATAACATCTATGATGTACTGTAACCGAACTTTTAAATTATTATTTAACACTTATTTATTTATTACTAAATTCACTTATAACAAACACCAACAATTTCTTATCTATTAATCCTATAAATTCTTACAACCCCTTTAACCTATCCACTAAACCTATTGATAATTATAACAACTACTTTCATAACCTTTTAGTCTCTGGGGCAGGTCCTCAGTCGTCAGGAACATAGTCTTTGTTGTAGATTCTTTAACGCACTTAGCATTCCTTTTTCTGGATCTCTCAGACGCAGGTTCGTCAGGGTAAGTTGGTTATTGCAGTCTCACCTTAAAGAAGGCTTCATGCTTTCTTCTCTGGGAGACCCCAGCCGTCTGCAGGCCAACTTACTTCTTTTGAATCAGGAACTCAGCTGCTCTGCCTCAGTCTTTAAAGCCAGGCATAGTTTCTTTTAGGCCACTGTTCGGACAGATCAAACCCCTCTAGGCAAAAGCTGAGCCACAGGGTCCAGTCCTTGGCCTTTTGGTGTCTTGCTCAGGCTTTCTTTGCTCACCGGCTTCTTTCTGCTTCAGGGAGAGAGCTGGCCATCAATGGCCAGCCCTTTTTTCAGCAGGACTCTTGGAGCTCTCTAGCATCAGGGGCCTCTTCTCTTCTGGGCTCCACGCACTGTCCTCAAATAGGAGGAATTCTGTTTCAGCTTAATTTGGGCTCCGCCCACTTAGCAGCTGAAAACAATGTCAGGCCAGATACTTTGTTTCTTCAATTCTATTGAGTCTTTCCTGTTTTCCTGTCTTCAAACTTGTTTTTCAGTCTATTGAGTCTTTCCTGTTTTTGCTGACTTCATGCTGATAATGCTCTTCAGGCCCCGAATTAAGAGACAGTATCAGAAACTCCTATGTATTTTCTAAATCTAATTTATCTAACCCCTACAAGTGGTGATGGAGTAAGCTGAATTCTCATCTGTCATGGAAATGTGCTAAGTTGCTGGCAAGAATATGAGCTCACCACTGGAATTATGAACAGAGAGTGAATAGCAGAGTCTTCAGCATTAGGACTGGAGGTGGGGAGGAAAGAGGGAAGCAGGCTTTTGCTGATTCTAGCAATCCTTTTAGAAGTCTTTTTTCTCTCTTGTCCCCAGCTTTCACAGAGCAGAATGGACAAATTACAAAGCATATATTTAGGGTGTACAAGGTAATCCTGTTTACACTTCAGGAAATGATTGAATACAGCTCACATATTGGAGTTTTAGTTTTACAGTAACAGGTCATTTGATGACCAGGTACTCGGACATACAGTACTGACCAAAACAGAGAGACAGATGTAAATGGGATCTAGATTATGGAATGTTTTTTACATTTCCCTTTTTAGATTAGTCTTTCTAAAGCTTGAAAAACAAAATAGCTAAGAGTTTATGAATGATGGAGGGGCATCATTAGTGATTTCTCTTAGAATGAGCCTACTTGGCCTTGGTAGAAGTCAAAAAGTAGAATATTGCTGGCCTTCAGAATTCCTACTGTCCCTCTGAAGACCCTTGCCCACAACTGTCACCTAAATGACTACACTGTCGGCTTTTGCCTTGTGTAAATATTGGTTCTAACATCCAGTTCACCCTCACTGACAGTTAAGGCATGGCGGCATGTGCCAGACACCCCGGCATTCTGTAAGAGGCAGAGGAGGTTTGTGACATCAAGGCTAGCCTAGGCTACATGATGAAATTCATGTCAGAAACAACAGCAATAGCTACAACTAAGGCAAACGAAACCAAAATCCCCACAAAACAATGAGCTGATATTCCTGAGTAGCTGATGGCCTTGATATCACTTTATTTCAGATTTTCCTCACTAAATTAAATGTGAGGTTTTGTTTTTAAAACTTAAGATGTTAGTAAAACTGCAAGACAAATCACACACTCATGTTAACTCATTATTTATGAGTTAAAGAAAAATTATGCTTATTGAAGGAGGGTAATTGAGGCCACTGACAAGGACATGTGGGAGAGGGATGTCTTCACCTGTGGTATCAGCTGTGATAGAATAAAGGCGCCTCTTCCTCCTTGGCCACGCATCCCACACTGGCATCTGTGTAGAGTAAGCAGTTCCCAGAACTGACAGGGCTCTAAATTAGATTCAAGGACTGAAAGAGCTGTTTGTGGAGCCTGATTTTGTTGCTGGCAAATCATTGTACTTTTGTATGTACACCTAGAGAGTCTTCACTTTGGTTGTTCCTCAAGGATACCATTGCTCACCCTAGCCTAGCTGGGCCTATGTCTATAGAACCAAACTTGTTGGTTCACACAATAAATCCTTTTCTTTTAAAGTGTTGGGGTTGGGGACGTACTAGCTCATTGGTAGAATGCTTGCTTAGTGTGCTCAAGGCTGAATTTAATCTCCAACACCATAAAAGGAGACCCCCCCCAAAAAAAAACAGAAAAATAGTATTTTATGGGTTTTTGAGGATTTTAAAAATAAAAATTCAGGATAGGACAACTGTTTCTGAATCAATACAGCTGGCTCAGTTTCTAATTAGTGACTCATTCTGGAGATGTGATCATTCTAATGGGTACTCAACAGGAGACCAGACATCAAAATTAAATCCTGTTCTGAATGTTTTTAGGGAAGAACTCTGTATATCTAGGAATGAGAAGCAGACCTCCAGAACACAGCCCAGTTGACAAATGAGCAGAGGCCTTGATTTGGTATTTATGAGGAAAACCAGGCAAGGCTGATGTTAATATAAGATGTAAGTTATTATCTGATTTACTACAATCCTTAGAGACCTTCCATAGCTCTACAAGCTTATCCCAGCAGGTTTGAGGGCACTATGATACTACTAAAAATAAAGTTTATTTAGAATGGAATCTGCCATTTTGTATAAATGACACTTAATTACAATATAATTAAAAAGTGTCCCAAACATCTTTTTGATCCCATGGATGCTAGTCAGCTATGATTAGAAGACAACCACAGGCAAGATTTGTTCCTTATTAATGGTGTTGGCACACACTTCAATTGCTGTACTAAGGCATCCTTGTCCCCCTTGGTGACAGTGGACATGACACAGCAAGACTTCAGATGTTTCTTTCAGACAGGAGAATTGGGTTATGTTTATTTATTTATTTTTATTTTGAGGCACTCCCCTTCCCACCACCATGTTAGCTTAACTAATTACATATATTACATATAATTACATATATGAGTATTTTGATGCCACCTTTCTGTTATTAGCTCTTTACTGAATATCATGTTTAGGTTATGTAAGTATTCACCTGTCACTGTAATGCAAACCTGAGTTAACTGATACATAAAGGAAAAGGGTTTAGTTGATGGGTTTTGGAGGTTCCAATCTACTACTGGATGGCCTGTTACTGTAAATGTCCAGCGTGGCAGTGTGTCACACCTTGAGCCCTTGGCAAAGTGGTAACTACCTGCTCATCAGCCAGGAAGCAAAACGGAAATGAGAGCTGGTTGAGGTCCCACTGATTCCTTCAAGGACATGTCCTACTAGAGTTCCACTTCCAGTAGCATCACCCTGATGACCATGCACTTCACAAATGAACTGTTTGGAAACTCCTATCTAGGTAACAGCACATATTTTGCATACTTTCCCTGAAATTTGTTGAGGCATGATTTGTGGTGTGGTTTTTCGTCTGTCTTTGTGAGTGTTCTGCTTACAGCCCTACAAAACACAAATGGCAAATGTATTAAGAGTAGTGGGCCTTTAAGAGGTGATGAGGTCATGCCACACATCCCTCCCCCTGCCATGAATAGGATTTTAGAGGGACTTGACAGAACTCCCCTCTTGTTCTACCTTTTGCAGTGTGAGAATACAGAGTTTGTTTCCTCTGCAGGACATGTTTCTCACTTAGGTGCTTTGATTTTGGACTTCTTGCCTTCAGAGATATGAGAAGCAAATTAAGTTCTTTATAAACTAGCCAGCCTCAAGTGTTCTAACAGCACAAACATGTGAAGGCAGTTATCCATGTGCTGTCATGTTACCGGTACTCAGTACTGAAAGGAATGTTGAAATCTACACTGTAGTTGTAGATTTCTGTTTCTTTCTTTAGCCCTACCACTTTTTGCTTCATGTATTTCGGAGAACTATTAATAAGTGCATACAGGTTTAGATCATTATTTTTAGCCAGGCCCAGTAATGCATAGCTATATAGTTCCAACACTTAATATCTAGAGGCAGGGAGGTCGCTGTGAGTTCAAGGCCAGCCTGGCCTACATATAGAGATCCTGTCACAAAACAACAAAATAAAATTATTATTGCTCATTGTCCTTTATTCTTTTATATATATCGTGTGTGTGTGTGTGTGTGTGTGTGTGTGTGTGTGTGTGTGTGTGTGTATCTCCTTCATTGTCCTTGGTAACAGGTGATTATGATATAGGATGTTTTCCCTATGTTTGGTATTGCTATGTTATTAGCACAACATCCCAGGCTTATGCTTTTAAATACTCTGTGTCTTTTATTTAAAGTGTAATTCTTTGGGAAAGATTTTTCTTGGGTCCTGCTTTTTCCATACTGTTTGACATCTCTACCACCTCTCCTGTACCCACATTCCATCTCTCATTGACATCCTTTACATGAAATAAGTGTAGGGATTCAAGAGTGCCGTTTTTTTCTCCTTTGTGGTAGTTCTGTAAAATGGTGGCTTTCTCCATTAGGACATACATCCTGAGTCTACTGTGGGTGAAGCACTGTATACCCAACGTGGAAGCTTTATTCTCTCCTCTGTGCTAGTGTTGTTAGGTCTTTACCTCCAACGGTACTGTAGACTCCAGAATATATTGTATTGTTTTGTTTTGAATATATTGTACCAAAATACAGTGATGTATTTTAAAAACCAAGAATCGAAAAGCAAAAGTCCCGTGTACCTTTACTCTTACCATTGTTACTGTTTTCATTGCTTCCTGTGGGTCTATGTCCATCTCATCCTCTTCAACACGAGGACCTGTTTTTAGCATGTCTTTTGTTACTTCTACTGGGTATGAATTCCCCCAGCTCTTCTTTAAGATGTCAGTTCACCTTCATTGTCAAAGAACATTCCTCACCAGTGCTTTTTCTTCTAGCTCCCTAAGTTGCTGTTCATTGTCTCTGAGCTTCTGCTGTTGGATGCTAGCTCTGCCACAGGCCATTGCTCCTTTTTTTGGCTCGCCCGTACAAATGTATGTAAGCATATATACATATCATGGCCTTGCCCCTTGGTCTTTTAAATTCAGGATTATTTCTTAACATTTTGTGGTTTTGTTTGTTTTGTCTTTTTGAGACAGGACTTTTCCAACTAGCCAATATTTTGTGTTTTTCTCTTTATCCAACATGGTGATTTAAATTCTTGAATATATGGATAGAGTTATATAAGCCAACTTTTGAAAATGTATACCTTCATTTCTACAAATATTTTCTCTTTTTTTTTCCTAGTACTTTAAGTTACAAATATATAAACTACTTGATACTGTCCCCTGAATCACTGAGTTAGTGTTCACTTCTTTTTTTGCCTTTTCTTCTTGGTTTCAGTTTGGATAGTTTTTATTGATTTTTGCTTCAATTAATAGATCCTTTCTTCTATAGTGTCCAACATACTGGTAAGTCCTTCTGGTAAAATTTCATTTCAGTTATAGGATGGATTTCTGTTTGTTGAAAAGCTTACTATTTTCTGCTGACATTTTATAATCATTCATTATGTCTATCTTTTCCTTCATATTATTGAACATACTTTTGTTAGCTGTTTTAAAGTCTGTAGGTACCAATTTCATCACTGTGTCTTCTGGGACACAGGTTCCTGCTTCTTTGTAGGCTTCAATTTTTTTTTACTTTTTTAAAATTTATTTTTTATTTCTTCAAGTTACATCTCAATCACAATCCCCTCCCTACTCCCCCCTCCACTCCCACCCTCCCACCCTCTTCCCTCTCAACCCACCCATCCCCTTCCTTTTTTTTTTTTAGTTTAAGGTATTTATTTTTCCCCCCAACAGCTCTCCCTTTCAGTCCAAATAATGGTTCTTTTTCTTATAACTATAAATACAATACAAAACAACAGAAATAAATAGGCCACGATTATAAGAGTTATATGGCTTAGCATACATTCCCAATGTCCAGTCCATATGTATTTGGCACCTGACTTTAACATTCTACTATCTAACCATCTCCATGAGTTTAAAGTTCTATATCCAACTCAGCTTTCATTCTAACTTGCATCACAGTTTTAAAAACATCTTATTAGATCCAGAACACCCTCTTAATTCCTAAACAACTCAAAATTTTACTATGAGACTCTAGCTATCTAGTCTTTAACCACCTTAGAGACCTGAGAGGGATAAATATATCTGATTGTACAGGAAGTACAGGGCCAGCAGCTTCCAAAACTAAGAAATGACATACCAGTGGCTGCCTGGACACTTCCCATTTTCTCTCCATACATTACAGCATCAATCTTCAGCTGTTTGGCCCCGTTTCTCTGGCAGACATTGATTGTAGAGCAGGAATTATGAAGGACTTGCCTACCTTGTCTTGGCAGAGCTAGGTTGAAGACTTACCTGCTTCCAAGTTTTGTCCTGTCTGGACACCATTCTGTCTACAGTTGAAGCAAGTGACTTTTCTTGCCAAGAGATAGGCTTGCCACGAGATAGGCTTGCCACTAATTCAACCATCTCCAATTGGAGATTCTTCGATGCTCATTTTCTACTTGGAGTAGAATAGGGGGTGATGTCAGGAGCTGACGTGTCTCGATATAAAAAAAAAAATCTTAGGTTAAGAAAACATCTTTGGATGCCATATTCTGCAGATCTCTTGAGGTTTTTGAAGACCACCTATCTATCTCTTATATTGGGATAAGCAAATGTTGCTTGTCTCTTAGCAACTTTATTTCTGATTAGCTTAGGAAATAACTGTGATAGGCTGTCCTAGTACCTAACAAAATGACATGCTTAAATGACTATTAGTTTGCATTTCTTAATTATCCTAAACAGTTTCTGACAGTTGGTAGCAAAAGGTCAACACTTCACATTTCATTTTTAAGTATTACCTAGGTACAATACCTTAAAAAGAGTTAACCTTAATTTTGTATCAGTATACAAAGATCAATACCACTGTGGCCAAATATGATCTTAATTTTGTATCAATATACAAAGATCAATACCGATGTAGCCCAATACAATCTTAATTTTGCATCAGTATACAAAGATCAATACCAATTTAGCCAAATATAATCTTAATTTTGTATCAGTATACAAAGATAGAAGGGCATATTCAATAATCTGTCCTTTTTTCTTGATCATTCCTATATTATGTCTATATCCCATTTTTTCTCAAGTCTTTTCACCCCTGCATAGGAGAGAAAGAAGGATACAGAAAAGAAAAAAAGAAGTTCCTGGGTCTAACCTCCAAAACCTATTTAACAAGAGCATTTAACAGCTTGTAATCTCTCCCCCTAAATAACAAGATTATCTATAACCCATCAAATGACCAAAGTGGGGAAAAACACCTACCCCACCTTCTGGAGATAGGACGTCGCCCTCTTAAAATGACTTCCTGCTGATTTGGGACATAGTAAACCTGTTTGGGGCCCAAATAAGAATGGAAAAATGGTTAAAAATGTTAATAGAATCATTTGATGTTCAGTCCTTTTGTGCTCAGCTATTTAAATGTCCTAAGAAGTTTGTAGACAGAAGCTGAACTTCAGGGCTTTACTGAAGTTCTGGCTGGAGCAGTCTGTGGAGCTGAACAATCTTAGCGATTTTGAGTGTTGTGGTTGTAGACTTTTGAGGAAACAGCTATTGAGGAAGTCTGCAAGGCTGGATCTTCTGGGCTACTTGTCTTCTTTGGTGTCTGATCTGTTTTCTTCTGAGGTTTTAGTTGTCCAGTTGTCCCTGGATTCCTTGGATGGATGCTTTAAATCTCCTATAAAGATAAGAACAGAGCCCTGCCCGTATCCTAACTCTGGGACACTGCCTTTTTTGGGAGGGTCAGGTAATATTTTTCCTAGAGCAAATTTGTTTTTTTGACAATATGAAAAGTATTATCTTTCAATTGAGATTAAAAAAGAAATTATTTTGATATCTTGGAAATAAACAAACCTTTGAGTGTATATATTTTGAGATCTCAAAGGACAATTTATTTGAATTCAGCATGCCTTTTGTGAGTAGCTTTTAAACTTAAATCCTTCCAAATACTATGTGCCTGTCTCTGCATTTTAAGAATTGGGATCAAAGGCATGTGGTTCCCAACTGATGGGATTAATGATGTGCTCCACCACCCCTGGATTGAAGTTTTTCTCTGTTTAGAGCTTGCTTTGTATCAGGCTGAACTTGAACTCTGAGATCTGCAGGTTTCTGTCTCTAGTGTGTTGGGATTAAGGGTGTATCCTTCTCAAATGATGGGATTAAGGGTGTGTACCATCACCACCCTGTTCCTTGTAACTCTATGAATTTATAAGACAACTAACTCTATAGTGATCCTCCTGTCTCTGCTGGAGTTAAAGGCATGGGCTAACACCACACATTTCATATATTTTATCTTAGCTCCAAATTTTTTCAACTCTTGGAGGTTTAGAAAACCAGGTTGAACTGCAGTAACCTTTAATTTATTTACAGTATTTTAATCCTCTTACCTGCTTTTTAATGCCAAACCATGAAAATATCCTTTATATCAACAAAGTAAATAAATAAATAAAAATAAGTAAGTAAATAAATAAATAAATAAATAAATAAATAAACTGTTAAACTGCTATCAAGTTTGTGTAATCAATGTGGCCACCTGCAGTCTAACATTCTAATCTGAAATTAAGGCCATTTTCCTTTCATGCCAGTAAGGAAGGATACCTTTGGTAAATTATAGTTTGAAATTTTTATATTGTAATTTTTATTATTTTTTGAAGCTTATTAACTCTTTTCTTAAAAAATATTATTTTGTTTTCTCAAATTACTTCTAGAACATAGTTTCCTCCCTCATCCTGTCCTGGCCCCTCCTTCCCTCTCTCCCTCCCTCCCTCATTGTTCCTCTACTTGTTACTCTCCTCCTCAGATGAGGTGGGCCCTCACATATCATACTCCCTCAGATCTTCAGTCATGTGAGGGCCAAGAGCTTCCCCTTATACTGGGGCTTGATATGGCACACTATCTAGGATAAGGTGTTCCACTAACCTGCAGCAGATTCCATGACTCACTGGTGGGTGAAATTTTTCCTAGGATAGGTATGCTAGGTTCCTATCTATTTGGGTCTGTGCGTTGTAGGATAGTAATCCTGTGATATTTGGTTAATATCCATTTCTGAGACTGAGTCAGCTCACTTAGGATGAGCTTTTCCAGCTCCTTCCATTTGGTTTCGAATTGCATGATTTCCTCATTTCTGATAGCTGTGTAGTATTCCATTGTGTAAATGTACCACAATTTTTTTTTTTTTATCCATTCTTCAGTTGAAGGACATCTGGGTTGCTTCCAGTTTCTGGCTATTACAAATAAAGCTGCTATGAACATTGTTGAGGCAATGTCCTTGGGGTTTCATTTCAAATCTTTTGGATATATGCCCAAGAGGGGTATGGCTGGGTCTTGAGGTAGAATTATTCCCAATTTTCTAAGATATCTCCAGATTGATTTCCGGCTTCAATATTTTTATTGCTCATTATAGATAGCATAGTATAAGAAATTTGCATCTTTCTCTTTCATCAGTGTTGAGTTTTGTCATAATAGGCTATAGGTTGACTATTGGATCTCTGACCGTATTAAGATAGATGTAGAGCTTCCCTTATCTTAAAATGTGTTCCTGACTCTCATAACATGGTTTTCCCATAGACTGCTATAACCACACGTTCAGAACATTTACTGGTGTCTCTTCAACACCCACAGTTTTTTTCTCAACTCTGTATGATCTCGTATATATAAATGGTATATAAAGACCGTATGAGAGCAGTTATAGCCCACAGCTCCTTCCCACTGAGCTTTCTGAGCTCTTTGTTAGTGTTTCACCCGTAAGCAGTGGAGGCCTGACTGCAGATATGTGCGGCTTTTGTGTATATATATGGCATATCTCTGACACCCTGACCAATGAGATGGCTGCTCTGTATTTGGGCTCTGCGTCCTGTGGCCTGGATCAGAAAGTGCCCACAGTCAGAAGGTAAACTCGGAGCTCACTGCCCTAATCTCTTGTTCAGTGTCGTAGGCTAATGTTATAATTTCATAATTACACACAACTATGGCAAGATCAAATAATGGTTAATCTATAATAGCTGAAATTGATTTGTGAGGATTTTTTAAAGAATTTTTTAAATTGATGTGCAGTTCTGTAGCATGCTATTAATTATTTAAAATACGTTATTCCAGGACATATATGTATTCAACATGTTGGCCAGCTAGCATTTCTCTACAGCTTTGTTTTGAAACTTTCTCATCTTCCCAGAAGAATGCCCTGAATCTGGTAAATAATCACTCCCTTCCCAGGCTGCACTAACTCCTCCTCGTCTGGCAAGCACTATGACATGTTTCTCTAAGAATTAGCCCTGTGCTTGGTATTTAATGTGAAGGGGAATCATGTTGTTGGTGAGTGACCCTTTCTGAATTATTTGCTCTACCAGTTTTGAAATATAAAAATCAAAACTCTCATTGCTGATTTTAAGGTACCCATACATTTAAATAGACTATAAATATATATGTAAATTTACATTGTGTCAGAAAAATGGACTGTAGTGCAAAATCACCAGAACACGTTATAGACCTTATATGCACTATAGGGATAATATTGAAAGAGAAAATAAAGGTTTTGTGGTAGAAGTTGATTTTAAGTACCACTTTGCAGAGTATGTAACATTTAAACAGGATGGTATCTTGGGATGTGAATAGATATGAAAGGTGGAAACAGCAAGGCATTTTGACATTTACTTGTTTCTGTGTAGGAGGGCAATAAACATATGTACAGAGGTCAAAGGACAACTTTGGAAATTAGTTCCTTCCTTCTAGCATGTGTGTTCCAGGGACTAACTCAGGTCTTTGGACTTAGCAGCAAGCATTTTTTACCTGCAGAGCCATCTTGCTAGCCAAGTAAGACATCTTTTAATGACTAATTTCCCAATAGTAAAGTGTACGGGTTGGAACATGGTGATGCCTATGTATGATATGATATATAATATGATATGATATATAATATTATCATATGCTGAATACTTGGCCTTTGGACTTTATTGTGTAAGTCACCTAGCAATGATCTGAAAGACACTTAGGCAGGAAGAAACTCTGCCATGGGGGAAAGCAATAGAAAGACTGTTTCTGTCACAGTGAGGTAATTAGGTCTGTCCAAACTGTGTCCATGGAAATAGAAAGAAAGTACATACACAAGAAACATCATGAGGAAAAAAATCAGCAACAATACAAATTGTTAACTGGATTTGTTTGAGAAAGATATACTTGCAGAAATTAGAAAGTCAGGAATTGGACTTATTTAAATAATAAACTATAGACATTAGAGGTGATGGGATTTAATATCATTAACTTGTTTTATAATGGCATCATTACCTTTTTTTTTTTTTGGTTTTTCGAGACAGGGTTTCTCTGAATATCTCTGGCTGTCCTGGACTCACTTTGTAGACCAGGCTGGCCTCGAACTCACAAAGATCCGCCTGCCTCTGCCTCCCAAGTGCTGGGATTAAAGGCGTGCGCCACCACCACCCGGCTATTGCCTTTTTTTTTTTTTTTTTTGAGACAGGGTTTCTCTGTAGCCCTGGTTATCCTGGAACTCACTCTGTACACCAGGCTGGCCTTGAACTCACAGAGATCCACCTGCCTCTGCCTCCCAAGTTCTGGGATTAAAGATATGTGCCACCACACCCAGCCATTATGGACAATATTAAACTGCCACATAAGTGCTGGGATTTGAACCCTGGTCCTTTTGAAGAGTAGTCAGTGCTCTTAACCGCTGAGCCATCTCTCCAGTCCTTGATATCATTACTTAGCACTAACAGTGGCTCATTACTAGTTACCCCGTGACAGTTTTAACGGTCTGGTCATGTGCTTATGTCACAGGGTTTGGGCTCATACCTTTTTTTGTTGTTGTTCAGTTGGGAATTCAGTAGCCAACCGAGTAAAAGTGCAAAGTACAGTGTGGTGACTAAGAGTGTAATTAAAGTTATGGTACTGAATTGCCAAGATAACTAACCCATGCCCTACATGCCCTCAGTTCCCATTACCCTTACCAGGCTGCATTGTTCAGGCTAGCGTCTTCTGCTGACCAAGTGTTTAGATTGGTTAGCTTTGGCTGTAAGAGAAGTCACAAAGAAGCAAATAGAAACACAGACATACGGAATCTCTTATAAAGCTATGACTGTGTATGGTGATTTGTCTCGCTGATCTGTGAGCTTTTCCAGCTGCCCTGCTACTGTGGGCTCAGTCTGGGAAGCCTTGCCTTAACTAAATCTTGCTCCTTTTCCACTCCACATGGCTCCCATCCTCCACTGGGCTGCTCAGGCCTTCCCCTTCCAGGAAAGAAAGTCTGATCATTGAGCAGCTTCATGACTCACCTCTGCATCCTCCTGTTGGTCACTGCCTACCGTGGGCCTGACAAGATTCCAGGAGCAGAGATGTCAGCTTTATTTCCCCTGGGTTGTGAGGGGTATGAAGCAGTTGTGGCCCTTGTTTTCAGTGTACCACAGCTACAAACTCGGAGTCCAGGCTCTGTCACTCTTGTGCCGTTTTGTTTCTTTGGAAGCTAACATATTAGGATAATTGCTTTCTAATGAATTAATGAAGGGCAGAAAACATCCAGGTAGCATTTCAAACATGGTTTGCCTGTGACACATGTACCATGGATCTGCTCCTGGCAACTCTATAGATAAAACTCAAACATATTTTAATTTTTAGTTAAGTAACTGGTTTCTGAGAGAATCTCTTTTTTTCTATCCTTTGAAACTTACCATGGGATTTTTTAAAAGTATCATTTGACTTAGTACTGGTATTTTTACCTTCACATTTGGATTGTCTTGTGAGTAGCTCATTTGCCATTCATGCATTGTCAGGGTCCTGTTCTGTTCTCCAGGGTACCCTCTGTAGAAGGGTTAGATAAGCCCACCAGGTAATAAATGTAAGGACAGAAAGCACACCCAGGCGATCAGAGTGAAAGAAGGTGTATAGCAAGAAGGAAAGAGATTTGTGAGACTCCTAATGTGTGTCTCCCCAAAGGAGACACAGGAACTTGACTGGGTGATGTGTGTATGTGAGTGCTGGACAGACTCTTCACTGAATGCAAACAGAGCCTTTCCCTGTCGCAGTCACCATGACAGCATGCTACTTCATGTGTTGGCATGCTCACAATTGTCAGACTGGCAGAATACCTCTGCTGTGGATAATTTAGCATTATAACAAGATTATGGTAAGCAAAAATCACTCTAAGTCACCTACAAGAGGGACTTGGTAAATGTGGCTGGTTTAAACCAGCTCCTTGCCTTCTCTCTGGAGAGTCTTATCTGAAAACAAACAAAAAAACAACCAGTAAGAGCAGGAATGTTAGCAGTCATCATAACATTCCACCCAGCACAGGAGCTTAACCCTTTAAGATCCTACTTAATGGCTGGAGAGATGGCTTAGCTGTTAAGAGTACTTACTGTTCTTGCAGAGAGTCTAGGTTTGGTTCCTAACAGCCACGTAGAGGCTAACAACCTCCTGTCACTCTAGTTCCAGAGGATCTTGATACACGACTCTTGCCTCTGCTAGCGCCCTCACATGTATGGTGCACATACATGCTTGCAGAAAAAAAAAAACACTCAAACCACATAAAATAAAAATAAATAAAACCTTAAAGAAAAGAAGATCCTACCTGGCAGCTAACTAATTATGAGTAGACCAATCCCAGCCAGAACATTTGAGAGGCTTGGAGCAAAGATGCTTTAAAATGAATAACCCTTATGTCAGGAGGAGAATCACATTGCCTGTTACACTGGTGCAAGGGCCATAAACTGTAGAGAAGCAGGCTCTGCTCTGTCAGCCTGAGTCCAGGACTCATTCTCTCTAATGCTCAGTTCTTCATGTGGACTATATTTTCTGGGCTCTCTGTAACAAGTGACATATTGTGAACATTACCTATGGTTCCTTGGCTATGGGAAGCAGCCCGGCAAGCTTAGCTCTTTCTTTCTCCATATGAACCAAAGCACTTGTCACATGGTTTCTCCTGCCAGCATAACTGGCACCTGGGATTAGGTAATTCGTTGTTGGGGCAATCCTGAGCCTTCCTGAATCTTTGGATCATGTCTAGAAGCTGATAGGAGCAGCCATCCAGTTGTTGCAGCTCAGAATACTTCAGAGAATAACTTCCAACTTCCCGCCAGGGAAGAATACAGTCATTTTACAGGGCAGTGGCATACAACCACTTCAGACTCAAATATGGTGGAGTGCCCATGAATATGGATGGGAAATTTATCAGTCTCTGTCACTGTTCTGTTGCTGTGAAAAGACATCTTAACCAAGGCAGCTCTTATAAAAGAAGGCATTTAATTGAGGGCTTGCTTACAGTTGCGAGCATTTAGTCCATTATTTTCATGGCAGAGACAGTGGGGCACACAAGCAGGTACTGGCAAAGTAGCTGAGAGTTCTACACTATGGTCTAGAGGCAGAGAGAGAGAGGGACTCTGGGCTTGGGATAGGCTTTTGAAACCTCAAAACTCGCCCCCTAGTGACACGCTTCCTCCAACAAGGCCATACCTCCTAATCCTTTTAATCCTTTCAAATAATGCCACTCCCTGGTAACTAAGCATTCAAATATATGAGCCTATGGGACCGTTCTTATTCAAACTACCTACCGCACTGTCTTTCTCAGAAATATGAAAACATTTACTGTTTGCATCACTCTTTGTGTAATTTATTGTAAGTGTGATATTTATTAGACTGTCTGGTCAGTTCACATGTGTTCTGTATCTCCCACTCACTACTAAGCTTTGCATGAATTAACTGAATGTTTTCTCTGGGTCTCCTGGTGTTAGACTGATGTTCCTTCATGAAGCGCTCGACCAGCTCTCAGTACATGTATTTGCACTCACCAGGCGACTATTTTATATAATTGTCATGATGCTCCCAGTGAAATAACACTGAAAATGGAAGGAGTGGAAAACTAGTTTATGCAAATCTCAATGTGGTAGTGTACACAGAAACACTGATTTCTTAAAAAAAAAAAAAAAGAAAAGAAAACTTTCAGAAATCAGCATTTCTGTAAGAAGTAAGTCTACTGCCAACATTCATCATTAGTGCAGCACACTGTCAGAAGGTGGGGAACACAAAGACATTTGAAAGCCATCTGTTTCCTAGTACACATCTTCTGAAGAGGAATGAGGAGTAATTAGAAATTTTGACTCATTTATACCTCATATTTTATTTACCAGTGTCAGGAGATTTTAAATTCAAGACTGCCTCTTTTTCTATTACAATACATCTCTAGTATATATTAGATAAAATTCCATGTCACTGTCTACATCTCCCTGAATTATGTAGCAATTACATAATATTTAACTTATAAATGTGGAATAATAATGTAAGCAGGCATATCAGAGCACATTACAAACTCCTAAAAATGGATTTTCAGAAACGGAAGTCGCTCCTGTGAATGTTTTACCTGGTGTGCACCGCACAAGGTCATAACCCTTTGCCCTTTACAGCATGTGTTCTCCAAATGTTCTCTAAGGAAAAGAGGCTTCAGTATATTTTATAATTTTATCTTTAGCAATTTATTTTCCACACAGAATGCAACAAAAATGTTGTGAAAAGTTCCTTTTCCCTGTAGCTTTACCCTTATTACTAAAAAATGGTACATTGAAATTATACCTAAGTGATACCTGTTATGGTTACTACAATTTTGGAAGGCAACTATGCTCACCACTATACTACCAACTCGGTTACTACAATTTTGAACCACCCCTCCACCCACCCCCGATCCCCAAGTGTGTCTTCTAGCTGGTCTCTGACAGTCTACTTTTCAAGGTGCAAATTGTGGCTTTCTGTGGATTATGATATCATTTTAAGAGGTTTGGAAAGTTAGAGGTTTTTTGGGTTTTTTTTTCCAGTGAAATCTAACAGAACAGGAAGAGTTTGGTTCTTTCTTTTTTTTTTTTTTAAGGTGAGTCAGCATCTCCAACTACCTATATTTCTTAGCCTTGATGTTCTACATTTACTGACAGGAGTACTCCCAACTCTGTCCTTGATAGCTCACCCCCATGACTTTAGAGTTTCTCCACTCAGTCCAGCTGCTTCACCAAGATGCCCCTGTGTCAGATTGAGTTACTAGGAAGATTGCCACAGGAATGCAGGAAACAGTCCGTCCAACATTCATAGAATATGTCACATACTCATGGCTTGGCTGGCTTTGTTACGTTCTGCTTTTTGTGAAAAGCATAACTCCTTGGATATTTGTTGGAACCTAGCTACATTTTCTACCATTCTTTACATGGTATGAAGATCTTAAAGTTTCACAGTTGGGGAAGACAGATGCAGAAATGAGACCCAGGCTTGTCTCCCTTGTGTCTCAAGGTCCTTCCTCAAAAGCACAGGAGTGAGAGAAAGGAAAGCTGGGGCAGGGGGTGAGGGAGCCTGAGGAAGCAGGGGTACAGAAGGGACTTTCCCCGCTGCCTTACTAATCCTTAGCTCCAAAGGCTTGGTCGATATTTCAACATTTTAGATATAAAACTTGCTTTTGCAATCAATGCAAATATTACTCAGTGATTCATCCTTTCCTAGCGACTCTTGGTTTCTTTTGACATTTTATTTTAAAATTATGAATTAGCAGTGACATCACCCTCGAGGTGCTGTCGCCTCGCAGCACCTCAGTAATGGCCAAGGCTATGTAAGTCCCAATTCTAAGTCACCCCGGTGTTCCTTGAGCTTCTTTAGTTTCTTATAGAGTTGCATTTTCAGACACACATAGGCCAGAAACCTTGGGAGAGGGATGTTACTGATGACAAACTGCTCAGTTTGGTGGTTTGTCAAGTGTTGAGAGTGGAGCGATCTTCGTGAGGTCTAGAGTATGGGCCAGGAGGGTAAACAGGTGTTAAATCAGGTGGATGGAACTGAGTCAGGTCGGAGTGAGAACTTCTTTATGTTAAGTCCCCACACTCAAACGTCTAAGAAAACCATGCAATTTTAAAGAATAATTTTAATAATTCCTAAAAGTATAGTTTCCCCCTTCCCTTTCCTCCACGTTCTTCTATATACCTCCCTTCTGTCTTTCAAAAATTCATGGCCTTTTTTCTTTAATTGACTATATTTTTTCCCCAAGTACAAAAAACTCAATCTGCTCCCCCTGTGTAATGTTACCTGTATGAATGCTAATGTTTCCATTGGTATTGAATAACCAATCACTGTGCACTTTCCTGGGGAAGGCCATTTCTCCTGTTTTCAGCATTCCTTGTGTGCTTGTAGTTCTTAGTCTAGGGTGGAGGCCTGAGCTATCTCACTGTCAGCATCTCTATCGATGCCGTCCGCGTTCAGGTATACACATAATGGATGACATAAAGGTACTGAATGGGTTTTGGCAGTTTAATGATGCAGTAGCGTCACCTCAGTCTTAGAAGATTGTTTTCAGATTGTTAGGAAAGAATAACATCACCCAGGTTAATGGAAAACCTAGAGTCAGAAGAATAGTGTGAAACACTATTGGTGGAAAGTACTTAGTATCCAGTCACACACCCTGCAATGGCAGAACCCTGGTATTTTGAATGATTTTATATCCCTTTAGTGTATCAAATCAATATTCCCTTGTTTTAACTATTTGTCTGAACATATATATATATTTAGTTGCAGCTGCTTGGATTTTTTTTTTTTAAGACAGAGTCTCACTGTGTAGCCCTGGAACTCACCGTGTAGACCAGGCTAACCTCTAGAGATCTACTTGCCTCTGCCTCCCAAATGCTAACATTAAAGGCATGTGCCACTATACCCAGCAGATGTTTTCTTTCTAAATATGTATGTATATTTAAACTATGTGTTTGTGCCTGCATAAGTTTATGTATACTATATGTGTGCAGGTACCCTCAGAGGCCAGAAGAGGGTGTCAGATCCCTTGTAACTGGAGTTTGACGTTTGTGAACTGCCCCATGTAAGTACTGGGAACTGAATCTGGGTCTTCTGCTTAAAGTAAGAAACGCTTGAAACTATCCAAACACAATATGGAAAGATGGTTGAACAGTTAAGAGCGCTTACTACTTTCGCAGAATTCTCTCCCTCCCCGCGGAAACCTGTGTGAACCTGTTGCATGGGACTTACAGCTACTACTTTCCTTTAGTTGCTTAGGCACAGCTCATGTACCTCAGGGAGCCCTTGGGAGGGTCCTGTGCATTCCATTATCATTAGCACAAGTGCACCTCACTGGGAATGAAGCCTTGTGCTTATGGGGATGTTATGAGATGTTTTTTATTGGGGTTAAATCTAGACTCTTGGCAGAGACCAGACAGTACATTGGGTTGAAAAACAATGGAGACTCTTCTTACATAAGCAGGGTACAAACTACTGGGTGGGCACGACAGCCTCGTTCTGGGTTGTAATGAATCCAAAGTCTTCTACTCATGTGGTAGAAGCTAGGTCTTCTCTACATTTGGGTTTTATCCTGCATGAAATGTAATTTTAAGATACAAACACATGGTTCTTTTTTTTTAACACATGGTTCTTTATGTTTATCAGGGTCTGGGTGACTGAAGATAGCTGGGCCAGTAATATTCATAGCTGGCCAGAATTCAGTACATTTGAGAGTTACAGGTTTGATGTTCTCAATGGTGTTTTTCTATTGTGTAATGAAAGCCAGTGTCAGGACCTCCTTAGCTTCTCAACCAAGTCTAGACAGTTCTAAGACCACCTCAGACTTCATGAGAAAAAATGCACAAAAGAAATAAGACTGTATACTGTTGATATTTAGACTTTAATAATTAGAAGTGCCACAAGACTCCATCTGTGAAGGGCTTTTACATAGAGGCAAGACCATCTGTATCAAGCTAAGGACATTGTGAGGTTAGCAAGGGGGTTTGGATCCTGCAATCACCCTACTGAGAGATGCCAGGGAGGAACTGCATATACCATGCTCTTCTGAAGTCTTTTGAAGGCATTTGTGTTTGTGATCCCTGCAGAAATACAGCCTAGCCCTGCATATATGCCTAGGTTGTGGTATTTTTAAGGTTCATTCCAGTATTACAGTTTGATTTCTTTGTTTTATTGTGTACAGCTTCAACATGGCAGACGATGATCCATATGGACCTGGGCAGGTAAGTCCTCATCTCACTAACAACTTTGTTTAAATGTGTTCACATTCCAAAATACACAGAGTCAACATTAGTAACTCAATACCAGGCAAACCCTAAGTTAGTAAACATTACTCTAATTTTTTTTTTCAGTTTCTCTGTTCTTCTAGGGTTGGAGAGGGCCCTTTCATCTGTATTTTTGCAAATAACTACAGGCCAGAAAATAGCCACTGAGCCAGTTGTGGTGGCACATGTTTGATCCTAGTATTCCACATGATGACCTGGTATATAAAAAGATAGACAGTGAGTGAGATTTCTAGGACTACTATTAACATCACTACAGCCTGGTGACTGGAGACAATAGAAATGCATCCTTTCATACGTCTGGAGGCAAGAACTAAAATTGGGGCTGACAGGGTGCTTCCCACCTCACAGCTTCTGGCATGTTTAGAGATCCTTGGCATTCCCTTACAGCCACTCTGTCACACCAGTCACAGAGTCTGTTGTGTGACTTTCCTCCCTGTCTTTGCACACACATCTTCTCTGTCTTATAAACACATCACTAGATTGCGGGCCCATCTCCATCTAGTGTGGATTCATCTTAACTTCTATGTAGAGGCAAAGGCTGCTTTTCCAAACAAGGTCACACGAAGGACGAGCAATTAGAAATTCAAAATATAATGTTTTCAAAGTTACCGTAGTTAAAGCCACCGTAGTCCATGGGGTTGAGTGTGCTTTGAGAGCGAAGTACTGTTTAATCAATGTGTTAGCAGTCATGACACAGCTAACAGGATATCTGTGTCCTCTTTTTCCTTCTAGCCTTTAGGATTAAGAAATTCTAAGCCCATAGAAATATTAAACAGCCTGATGAATCCATGTTAGTTATTGATACTTTTGTTTCTTTCTCTTCTCTCCATATAGAATATATGGAGCATAGAACTGACACTTGAAAGCGGTTTCTAGATACTAGCGTGATTACAGTGGCAATATTAAAAGTGGACTATAATGATCTTCTAAATTATTTAGATTACTGATATCTGTTTGCTCCTTACGTATTTATTGAGATTGTATTATGTACAGAACATTAGTGTCCTAGAGATGGAGAGACAGGTGATATGCAGGCTGATTTCAGGGATGCCTTCTAATTTGAGGAACAGAACTCCATTTTCCATATCACGAGGATGCGGCCATGGTTCACTGACAGACCGAAGCATTGAGAGGGACAACTGTATGCTCCTTTACGGAAAGTGCAGGTCAAGGATCACTTTCCAAAGGAAGTCTACGCTGAGCTTTAAAAGCTACAACCAGTGCAGGGATACTACTTTCCAAGGTAACCCTGGCACAACATTTGATACTACTTCACATTTAAATTTTGGTGGTAAACATCTGAGACTACCATTTCCCAAATTTATGCATGCAAAGAATCAACCAAAACAAAACTGAAAATGAAATATGTCTAGGGGATCTGGCGTTTCTATAATCAAACAGCCCTAGAGCAGCAATGAGAAGAGCAATGGGCACCAGGTTCTCACCAAGCCAGGCAGTGTGAGCACACATCGCCTTCCACATCACAATTCTCTCGTCTGATTTTGTTGTAAAAAATGGTGAAATTGGATAAATCTAAGAACATTTTCTTTTATTGCAGCATAAAAAAAACACCTGGAAACTCATATTATCAAAACCCTTTGTTTTACCTTTCACTTTTAATGTGCTTTTTCTAACAAAGGCCAACTCTCACCAATGTGAGGGCTGTTTCTGCTTGATTTCAAACCATGCTTTCCTGTCTCTACACAGGAAATCTCATCAACCAGAGATGGTCTTTTATGCCACAAAAGAGTAAAACCTGCTGAGGACAGTCATTTTGAAAGTTTCGTATGTGGGCAATTTTGAGCTGATCAGCAACAGGGCTGGGCATGTTCTGATATTTCAGTTTTACAGGGAGCTGAGGTTCTTGAAGGTTTTTTTTTTTTTTTTCCTGTCTTGAACTTTAAGTTTGTCTTTTCTAAAGTTTGCATTCTTCAGGGAGGTGTCCTCAGTGTTTGGCACACGCTGAAGTTTGCTCTACACCCCTCACCAAGTAAGCACTTGGGCTACATACAACACAGCTCCTGTCTTATCGGGACTTGTCCCTCAGCCCAGTCATTGCAGACCCTTGCAGGACCACAGCAAAGGAGTTCTTTTCTAGATCATGCTTTCTGTTTAGAGATGGGAGACACGATGTGTGGAACTTATTGTTGAAGGATATAGTTTGCCATTCTGTGTTTTGCTGGCAAACACTGAATGGTACAGGTGAGCATGAGGTGTGGCAAACTTTTTGTTCTTCAATTGAAAAGTTACATCCCTCAAAACTGGATTTGAAGTGACTGTCATTTAAACATCACATTTTAGGGGCCAGTGAGATTTTTCAGAGAGTAAAGTGCTTACTGACAACATGAGTTTGACCTCCCCCATTACATACACATGCACACACACATATACACACCCACATACACATTCGTACTTCAAACCCCATACACATACACATATATTACACACATACACACACATATGAATGTAAAAAAATTAAGCATTACTCTTCTTACTGTTGATTTAACTAGACATATTAGGATTTGGGGTAGCCAAGAATATCTAGTGATTTACTAATAAGACAAAAACAAAAAGAAAACAAAACAAAAAAACTCACTTCCAGCTTGCAAGCCGACCAGAGAGAGTAAAATAAATACATTTTGTTTCCATGTTGACCACAAACATTTCAACAAGTGACTTCTTGAGAGTGAAGCTCAACAAATTGTGAGCTCTACAATATGAATATGAATTTCTATATGAACTAACTGGGACATTTCCTATTGGAATAATTATTAATAGTAACTTATCAAGTTAGAGCTTAATTCTATCAAAACATATTATATGCCCACTCTTTCAGTTTTGTTAGTTGCATGTTGTTCCTGTAACAAGTTACTGCAATCTTAGGACTTGAAACAACACAAATATCATATATAGGGTAGCATAAGAATTCCAAAATCAAGGTTCCCACAGGGCTATACTCCTAACAGCTTTTATTTCTTGCCTTTTGAACTTCTAGAGGCTACCTGTAGTTCCTGGATGAGCCTTCCCATCATTCCAGACTCTTGCCTCTGTAGTTATACTTGCTGATTTCTAACTGTCCTAAGTAGCACACCTGGATATTCCAGGATAATCCTATCATTTAATAGTTTTACATCAATGGCACATGCAGTATATCTTTTGCCATCTACAGCATAGATTCTGGGGAGGTACATAGGTTCTGATCAGTAACATGTAGACATCTTTAGAGCCATTATTCAGTGTACCACCCCCTACAAAATTCCAGGTATTTTATATTATAGTTGAAAATAGAGGTGTGGGGTAAGGAGCATCCACTGTGTGCTCTGCCATTTGCTCAGTTGTATTGTCAGGTATTCTGTAAATTGTATAGCTACTGTTTGTAATTCTTTTGGGCCTTGAAATTATGTAGCTCAGTAAGGGATATATTTATCATCAAAACAGAAACACAGATATCTAATATTACATGCATGTGTGTATGTCTGTATGTATGTACATGAGTTCCTGTGAGTGTGCCTGTACATCTGCATGTGCATGGAGACTCGAGGTCCAGGTTGGATATCTTTCCCAGTGGCTCTACATCTTACTTTTTGAGAGAAGGTTTCCCACTTAACCTAGAGCTCGTGGGTTCAGCTAGACATCCCAGCCAGCAAGCCTGATCCTCTTGTCTCCATCTTCCCAGAGCTGGTATTGCCGACAAATGCTGCCAGCCCAGCTTTTCATATGGGTACCGGGGTGCTGCCCTCAAGTCCTCATGCTTGCATAGCAAGCGCTTTATCAGCCCGTCCATGACCCCATCCTCTAGATTATACTCATGTTCCTAAGAGGGTGTGAGATTCAAAACACTCATTCAGCAAATGTTTCTGAAGTGTCCACCATCCTGAAGCTCATTTGGCTCTGAATGTGCACAGCTAGCGGGATCCACCAGATCCTCACCTTTGGGGACCCCATAGCCATGATTCTCCTCATTCCTTTGTCACTTAATTCCACATACAGCAGCCTAACTCGGACTCACTTTTTAAAGTGAGGACTTTAGTCCTGATCCCAGGAATCCTATTTTTAGGTTTTCATTTTTAGCTTTCATTCTTTTAATTAGCTTTCTGGCTTGCTGCATTAATAAAAAGTTAGAAGAAAAATTAAAATATCTGTTTTCTTCTTTACAGATGTTCCACTTGAATACTGCTTTGTCTCATCAAATATTTAACACAGAATTGTATCCACCAGAAATGCCATTGTCAACAGGTAAGAAAAACAACCCTTTTCCTGTTGTTTTGCTTCCACTTAATGATATTTGGGAGTAAGGGAGATATAGATCAACCCAAACTAAGTATATATGAAATTACTATGAGGAAGCCTGTTACTCTTTGGGTGCTTGGGACCAAACCCAGGTCCTCTGGAAGACCCACAAGCACTATTAACAACTGAGCCACCTCTCCAGCCACAATAGTTTCTTTTTAAAATTCAATGATGTTCATAGGAAGGAAGTGGTGATTCGTGTTTTAAAACCAACCTTTCAGTATGCTTTCTGGAAATATATTTCACAAAAATATTTCAGCTCACTCACATATGGTGTTAGCAAGTGTGGTTTCTGGTATCTGTTAGAGCACTCCGAAACTTTGTCTTTACCTGGTGAATACTTTCCTTTTCTCCGCATTTTATTACCCTTTTGTGCTCCTCTTTGCTTTATTGCAGCTGACACAGAGCCAGTCATAGCCCCTCAGTTCTGTATCTGGGTGCCAATTTGGCTGTCAGCCAGGATGCTACAGTGTAAATGTCATCTTTATATTCTGATCAGATAAAGCTTACAGTACTAATCCTCCTAACATGACTGTTAATTGATGAATCTACAGATGGTTTAAGGTCATATATGCAGTATCACACACACTTCATGTAGACTCTGTTGATTGGCCTGTGTCTCCCTTGCTGCTATGACTCTTTTTGCTCCTTCGTTTCTATGCTCACATCTTTGTTGGAGTTAACCCATCCTCAGCGGCGATGTTAGTTGACAGAGATTGCATAGAAAGGTGTGTGGCGATCACCGAAGTGGACAACAGCTGTTCTGTATATTCTGGATTTCTATGTCTCATGTGCACACTTTATGTAATTTGCTTTCATTGTCATTTAAATGACTATAGTTGTGCCAGCACTTGCCTTTCGTTGTTTAAATCAGAAAGCTTTCTACTTTTCCCTCCTCAGACACACATGGGAGGAAAGACAGTTAATGTGCCACACCCTCCTCACGCTCACCAGCAGGAGTTACATCACAGAGGCCTGTCTGTCTTTACTCCAAAAACTCATTTCCTAAGGCACCTTCGTGTATCTGCAATCTTGACGTGTTCAGTGTGCACTAGAGGCCAGCTTCCTATGAGCAAGTAAATGCCGTGGAGGCATCTATCTGTGTTTCCTGTGGACTTCCCAACGCTGAGCCCTGAACTGTTTTCTGAGTATTACTGCTTTATTGAAAACAGTCCGGACTTGGTTCTGCCCTCAGAAAAAACATGCATTTCTATAAAATACCTAATGAACACTAAACAGTACCCTGAGGCAGATGATTTTTCAAATGTGTTTTCCTTTTCCTTAGGTTTATGGGCTTAGAAATAAAACTATCAAAAGAATCATCTCAGAAAATAGTCTGTGTTCATATCATTGTGTTGTAGAAATCATTTTGTCCATGGTGTTGGAAAATCCTTTAAAATTGTTCCTAAAAATACATTATTTTCCTATTGTTACCACCCCTTCATTTCTACTGGCATTTCCCCTCTGTTGCAATGTGTTGTCCGGTTTTTATAGTCCAAGATGGACAGGACATTTTGTTCAAATTTTAAAGAGTAGGAAGGTTTTCTAACCTGATATTTGTTTGTAATTTTCATGTGGGATTTTTTTCAGTCTTCTCAGATTCTTAAAAATCTCCAACATTAGTATTTCCAAATATGCATTGGAAACTCTATAACAAGGAACAGCTTTTAGGTCTGTGTCATTTCACTGTGATTTAATTTTCTCTATACAATTGGAGATCATTTTCCTGGCCCAGAAATGTAGCCATCAGAAAGTTAGCCTTAAAGCAAATGTGTGCGTATCAAATCTAGTGTTCTACTTGACTTAACCATGCACATGCTCTCTTAAGGGTAAGAGTTGGATCTCACATGTGTAAGGGAAGTCCTAAAAGCAGTCCCATAAGTATTTTCAGAAGGAAGGGACTTGGAGCCTAATGTAAGGGTACTTCCTACACCTCCATATTTCAGCAACATCTGTCCAGATACTGCTTTTTTTCCTGGCCTGGCTTCTTGGTAGGCTCTTTAGGATGCCTAGAGGAAATGCTATTTGTATTATTGTCATACAAGCTGTGTGATATTCATAGCATGAAATCTTTTTCTAATCAGTGTTATTTCCGCAGAAAAAGTTAAATTCGAGCCATTTTCTTTTTGCAATTTAAAATTTCAGTTGCTTTTCTCAAAGTTTAAAATGTGAAGGGATGAGTCTCATGAGACAGAAGACTGTGACCTGCTGCTTCCCTGCACTGACCAGTGATAAACACCCATGTGCCTTTCTTCTTTACCTCCAAATTAGTCTCCCAACCGCCTTCCTTGTACAGCTTTAGTCATCAGTGTTATCTGATTAGTCATAATATTGAGAAGATAAAATATGTTCTCTTTGAAGTTACAGCTTATTTAAAATTACAACCTGAAATTTTATCTCTTCTCAAATTTATTTATGCAAAATAAGGCTTAAGCTTCATCTGAGAGAGGGAATTTTCAAATGAGCACAGAAGCATTCTTCTAGAATATCTCCAACTTCAAGTCTCAGTTTTCCTTCAGACAAATACGAAATATCTAATATGTTTGCAGTTATTAGTTGCCATGCTGTGACATAAAAGCCAACTGGGGTCCTTAGGGAATTTTTAAAAATCTAACATTTATGTTTACCTCCTCAGAAGTTATGATTGCTCTTTAAAATTTCAAGTCAGATATCACTGGGATATAAATGAAGCCTTTAGGTCTTTTTCATAGTAGTTAATGAGTATGCACTTATCTTCAATTGCATGATGTTTTGCATTTTATCATATGCCTGGGCTGTTTTAGAGTTCATATGAGAGTATACTGTTAGGTATTTTATATCAGCATCAAAAGCTATGGATAAGATGCCAGGGTAGCGGTGCATTCTTTTGGTTGTGAGCCTAGCCTTTAACGGCTGAGCCATCTCTCCAGCCCAGCGGTGCATTCTTTTAATGTCACCTTCACTTGACAGGAAGATCTCTGTGAGTTTGAGGCCAAATTGGTCTACATAGTAAGCTCTAGGCCAGTCACAGGTACATGGTGAGACCCTGTCTCAAATCAAACAAAACAAACCATGGATAAGAAGGGGAAGTTCTCCAGGTCTCACAGAGGTCAAGGAACAAGCCAGTTAGGTAATGGAGGCCATACCTCTGGTTAAGGTAAAGGAAAGAGTGGGAAGTCAGTAGGAGTGTGAGGAGAGGCGGGGGCCTGAGTCACCCTTGACCCCCTGTTTCTGTCTTCAGTTCTTCATTTCACACAGAGTAGTTCTCTCTGAGGAAGGAAAGTTGTTGTCTACCGACGAAGGCCACCTGACTTGCCGCAGCACTCAGAGATGGTCACTGTATTTATCTTCATCAGCCTTCCAAAATGCTTGCTGCAAGATGAGACTGAAGGCTGCGGACACTGTAACCTTTGCCAGCCACCAGGCGTTTTGTTTGGTCCAGCAGTGTACCATCACCATTCAAAACAAGCCATTTGTTTATTGTTATTCACTTAAACTATAAAACTCCCATTAAAATAAGCTGAACTTCAGGATGGAGCAGTTGGTCAGCAGTCTGCAGTGCCTACCTCTCTTCCTGAGGACACGAGCTTGGTCCCCAGCACTACATGGCAGCTCACAACCACCTGCGGCTCCAGTTGCAGGTCAACAGACACTACTTTCTGGCGTCTTTGGGCACCAGCAAAGCACTGATATACAGAAAATAAAATAAGTAAATATTTTTTAAAAAACAAGAACATATTTAACATTTCAAATGAGAACACATTATATCTGTATAATTTCACCTGTAAAATTTATTTGAAACCCCTATTTAAAATGTAATTTCAGCTCTGACTTGCTTTGTGTTTCATACCAGAATCTAGAAGTCTCACACCTTTTTGTTTTTCTGTGTTGTGTTTGTTCTTAACAGATGGCCCATACCTTCAAATCTTAGAGCAACCAAAGCAGGTAAGAATAAAGGGTAATGTTACCTCTCGACATCTAGTATTAAGGCTCAGGCATTGGGTAATAGTAGTTAAAGCTGATGACTGAGGTAGTTTATCTGTGTGATCAACAATCTGCCATGTTATGCAATGACTTCCTGTGTCTACTTTACATTTTTCTTAAACATTCTTCAATGGCCTTGAAACTTCAGTTAATTATAAATCCTTGGTATTCTGTATCCTGTCCAGCCTAGCTTATCATTAATTTCCAGGGAAGCACTAGTGGTGTTCATTCATAAGGAAATACTCATACACAGGTTCACACTCCCCCCCCTCTTTTGTTCATATCTATGCCCACAGAGTACTGTCACCTTTGTAAGCTCCAGCCTTTTCTATGTGTGGAATGTGTAACCTAATCAAAATGGACTATGGATGCCTCCCCACCCTTCTGCTGGCTTTAGTCTCGAGCAAGGAGAGGACTGTTTGTTGTTGTTGTTTCTTTTGTTTTGGTTTGACTTTGGTTTTTGGTTTTTGTCTCTTCCTGTTCCTGCTAAATATTGTACACAGTTGCTCTAGATTGAAATGGCCTCAAAACTGCATATATATTCATTGGAAGTTGTGTAGGTCTAGTAGAGAGAAGAGAATCTTTAATATCTGCTAATAGAACATTTAAATTATTATGGGATGGAAGTTATGATATAGTCTCCCACAGAATGAGGACCAAGTCACTAAATCTCTGAGTGGATATTCTCATCATATCTATATGACACTGAGGGACTATACACCTGGCCTACTGAGTTATGTTACTCAATGCCTTTTCTAGAGTGTTCTTTCTTATAACTCAGGAGAGTGAATCTAACATATTTGTGTTGTGTGACATTTAACAAATGCTAAGAAATAAAAGGTGGAGAGCATACTGTGCTGTAGAATTCTGATGTGGTCAGCTGTTAAGAAGTAGAAGCATCTTAGTGATACCCACACTAGTTTTCTAAAATGTAATCAGATAGAAATGTTTACTGTAAAGAAAGGAATGCTGAATGGAACTTTGGGGCATTGTTCTGGTTGCTTACAGGTGGCTTCCCATTCATGCAGATAACACTTGCCTTTGCTCTGTCTCTCTGTCCATCTTCATAGGGATTATTTCTCACATAAAGTCTCCAGTTCTCTCAAAGCTCTCCTGGTAGTTGCATTCCCTGAGATTCTGCCCAGTAATCTGGACTCTTGGATAATATCCTAGCTTGTAAGATTTGGTTAATTCGTAAAACTGACAAGTCTAAAATGTGCCTACACATCAAAATATTTTTCAGATCCTTTTAAAAATCACATTCATTTATTTATATTTTTTGTGTGTGTATGTGTGCTTCTATGTGTACAAGCATGTCTGTGGAGATAAGATACAACTTTTGGGAGCTAATGCCCTCCTACTATGTAGGTCTTGGGGATCAAACTCACACCAGGCTTTGTTTTGAGCGCCTTACCCACTGAACAATGTTGTTGGCCCCAGAGCCTTTTCTAAGAATAGCACCATGATAACCCTTTTAATGTCCAGTTTCTCAACATGAACCCCAAAGTCATTTAGGGATTTATGATTTATTTGAACATCTAGTATAGTTCTAGAATTAAATTTTTAGTTCATTATATGTGAATATATAAAATCTTATATATGTAAAACATTGTATTTTAATATTGGAGGTTGTATGTAAGTCAGACTTTTTGACTGGATGGACGTAGTTAATAACTCATTTTAAGTAAATGGAGTTCTTATGATGAATAGGGGTAGGTAGCAAACATTTAATTTCAAAAATAGCAGATTTTAAAATGTATAGAGTATGTATTTTAAGAAATCTTGTTTTTTATTTTTTATTTAATTTTTAAAATTAATGTATTTCTGAAACAAAAATTTCTGTAGTCATTGCTGACTTCAAACTGATGGCGATTCTCCTGCCTCAACCTTCCAACTATTAAGATGACAGGTGTGAGCCACCACACCTAGCTCAAAAGCATCTCACCAGCCTAATAGAACAATAGAAATTTCCGTCTTCAGAATAAATGGTGCTCTGTATAGGACTTCCAATACTCTTTTGTTGTTGTTGTTTGTTTTGGTTGGTTGGTTATTTATTTATTTATTTTTAATTTTTAATTTCTTCAAGTTACATCTCAATTTCAATCTCCTCCCTACTACCCCCTCCAATCCCACCCTCTTTCCCCCAACCCCCCCAATCCATTTCCTTTTTTTTAAGTTTAAGGTATATCTCCCCCCCCCTACAGCTCCCCCTTTTAGTCTAACAAATGGCTCTTTATCTTAAACAAAAAATACAATATAAAACAACAGAACTAATTAGGCTACAATTATGAGAGTTATAGGGCTTAGCATACATCCCCAATTTCTAGTCCATACATATTTGGCACCTGACTTTAACATTCTACTATCTAACCATCTCCATGAGTTTAAAGTTCTATATCCAACTCAGCTTCCATCCTAACTTGCATCTCAATTTTAAAAACATCTTCTTAGATCCAGAACACCCTCTTAATTCCTAAACAATTCAGAATTTAACTATGAGACTCTAGCTATCTAGTCTTCAACTGCAACAGAGATTTGAGAGGGATAAATATATCTGATTATACAGGAAGTACAGGGCCAGCAGCTTCTAAAACTAGGAAATGACATACCAGTGGCTGCCTGGCCAGTCCCCAATTTCTATCCATACATTATAGCATCAATCGTCAGCCGTTTGGCCCTGTTTCTCTGACAGACATTGATTGTAGAACAGGAATTATGAAGGACTTGCCTACCCTGTCTTGGCAGAGCTAGGCTGTCGACTTACCTGCTTCCAAGTTTTAGGACTTGCAATACTCTTATGCAACTAAGAATAATACAGTGTTACAAGCTATACAATGAGATCAAATCATGTTGGTTAGTGATAGACATTACTCTCCATAAGTTATAAAAGTGAACATGAACATATTTTTCTAATGACACAAAGGTATTTTGTGATTAAAGATAAGGAACTGCTATGTTAATTTCATGAGTCAGAAATGTTCTTTTGGGCTGGTGAGGTGGCTCAGAGGTTAAGAGCACTGACTGTTCTTCCAAAGGACCCGGGTTCAAATCCCAGCAGCCACATGGCAGTTCACAGCTGTCTGTAATTGCAGCTCGTGGTGGCGCATGCCTTTAATCCCAGCACTCAGGAGGCAGAGGCAGGTGGATCTCTGCAAGTTCAAGGCTAGCCTGGTCTACAAAGTGAGTCCAGGACATCTAGGGCTACACAGAGAAACCCTATCTCAGAAAGAGAGAGAGAGAGAGAGAGAGAGAGAGAGAGAGAGAAGGAAAGAAAGAAATGTTCTTTTTTAGGGAGGCCCCTTTGGTCACAGATTAATTTCTAGGTCAGATTGAAATGAATCAAAGCATAGATTACTTATCTTTAGACTATCCTGTTCCATTGCATATTTCTCAGTGTTAACCATCTCATCGTGTTGTGTTGTGTCTTGTTTTGAGGCGGGGTCTCACTGTATAGCCTTGGTTGGCCTCAAACTCAAAGAGCGCCACCCACATGCAGCTATCTCGTAAGCACTGGCATTAAAGATGTGTGTCGCCTAATAGAGCTTTAAACTGAAGGTGTGTTTGAATTTTCTTAGTTAACTAGATCTCCATCCTATGGTTAGCCAATCTGGGGAGCCAGCTGTTACACATGCTGTTCTGTAGTTTTGGAGTTATTAAATTCAAGTATTCTCCAGACTGGATTCCAATTACATTAATATTTATAAAATTAATGATCTTATTCTTTGAAGTACTGAGAAGACTACCAGACTTGCAGTGTTGTAGCATATGGGCACTTTTTAAAAAAAGACAAGGCTGTGGCCTGCCCCAATCCAGCTGTGATCAGGGCAAATGACGGACCTCCTTTAAATAGTTAGCATCTTTCTTGATGGTGAAGCAGAGAGCTTGGTGGCTGCAGCTGGAAATGAGAGGCTCAAATTGACAACTGTAGCATATTGTGTCCAGAGGCTTAAACTCTTCATCATTGCTACTCAGCATCTGAGGGGCTGGCGAGGTGCTGAAGGTGGGTGCCTGGTTTTTTCACTACAACTCAGTGCACAAATACCAGCTAGCATCATTTTCATAATAGCTTTTAGAAAGCATTTCTCATCTGCATAGTTGTCTTCCACAGTTTTGTATGTTTAGAAACTTATGTGTAAGTTTGTCATTATTGTTTTTAGTAATTACAACTTGTATTTACCTCTGCAGAGGGGATTTCGATTCCGCTACGTGTGTGAAGGCCCATCACACGGCGGGCTTCCGGGGGCCTCTAGTGAGAAGAACAAGAAATCCTACCCTCAGGTCAAAGTAAGTTTGAAGTCCATTACTCTGACTGCCTAAGAGCAAAGCCAGGGAGCTGCCTCAAATGAATATGAATAGGATGCTCTTTCGCCCCTAAGTGAAAGTGTGCACATGGTTATTAAAACTTTTAAATTTCATCTCATGGAAATGACAAATCTTCAAACACCATTAACATCTCCATTTAATTGAAATGCTTTCAGCATCAAGTAAGGAAAAGCTTACTACTTCTCCAGCAATCTTAAAGCTGCCTTTTAGTCTTCAGGTTTTAAAATTGTATATGTTGTGATGTTTCAGTAAAACTTTGAGCCAGGTATCATGGGGCATACCTGTAGTCCTTGGGCTTAAGAGGGATGAGCTGAAATATCAGATACTCAAAGCTAGCCTCAGCTAGATACAAGTTTGAGGTCAGCCTGGTCTATATGAGACCCCTGTCTCTTAAGAAAACTAAACAAACAAAAAACTGTCTTTCAGACAAATTCCAGATACTGGGTTTATAGAGATATTACATGACAAAACAGTTGACAAAATGTATAGGCTATAGAATGTATTATTTAAGATCATAAATTCAGACCCAAAGTGATGAGCTGAGCAGGCTTTGAACAGGGTTATTCAACTGTCCAAACATGTGAATACATAAATACCACTAGTATGTACTTCATATGGTGTTTTAGCATTTAAATGAGGAAATATGCTTAAGTATTCCATAGAGAGCCTGACAGGGACCTTGTGCCACCACTCAAAATGAATTCTGTAGCGTGTGGAATAGGGGTGAGCTGGGGTGCAGTTTCACCATCTTTAGCTTCTTACATTGTTGATTTAGTTGTGAATATCTTTCTCTAGTTCAGACTTTTTATTTTCCTAGTGCAGTGCTGTGTTTCAGAGACTGATATTGATTTTGCAGGAAAACAATACAAACTTGGAATTTTGTCATTTACAAGTTTTTATTTATTCAGTAATTCAAGCTTAGACGTTACCAGCAGTAAACGTTACCATGCTTAGCCACTCCCTGTTTTTCTGCTAGCTTGCTGTAAACTCGATAGATATTACCCCCAGCTAAATTCTGACATTGGGGAATTTGTCTTTGGTTTTGCCAGCATCCTTGCTTCTGTGTTCCCCTTTTCATACCTCCTTCCAGGTTCAGGCCTTTCTAGTTTCTTACTCTCTGTCTATAATAAAAGAACCATGCAGTTCTTTATCTTCCCAGTGAAACTCAACTGCTGGCCTGCATTCTATGAGTCACATTTTCATTTTAAGACTCTTAGCTCTACTTGTGGAATGAAAGGCAGTTCTCTTAGTAGAAGTAGTTGGACATAGAACCTCAATGGTTTTAGTTGGCAGAAGGCCACAGTTATATTAGACAGTGATTTTCAGAGAAATAGAACCAATGGGATGGAGATGGGTGGATAGACGATTGATTGATCCATAGGGAGGGAAATGAGAAGAATCGAAATCAGCTGTCATGATAAGAAAGACAAGAAGTCCCACTATGGGCTGTCTATAAAGTGTACCCAGGTATGCTGCTAGTATTCCAGGCACAGAAACCTGAGTACCAGATGGACTCTAAGTCTAGGACCAATGGCCCAGGAATCTTGGAGTGGTGGTGCTAGTGTAAGCCCTGGCGCCTGAGGCAGGACAGCCTGGAGTTCTGATGCCATGATGGGAAAAAGAAATGAAGAGTGTCCCGTGCTATCCTGGGACAGAGGAAGGAAGAGGGAGAGGAGAGGATTCTCTTTGGTTTTTTGTCCTAGCAGGGCTTCTAGCTGACTAATAGTTCTGTCCACATTGAGGGTAGGTCTTCCACCAGTCCACCACACTTGCCAGCCTCCTCCAGAAACACACACACACCTGGGGTGTTGTGGGCGATGCTTTATCTGCTTTCTATGAATGTCCGCTGTAGTTGACTGCACACCTAAAATTATCCATCAGGATAGTCAGTGGCTTCTAGTCCTTTAGAACCTAGTTGAGGAATGCAGAGCAGAACACCAGCAAGGAAAACAAATGATTTATTCCACATCACTGATTTACCATGTGTTTTCCATCTTTTACCTCTTGTAACATTTATTAGCACTGAGGAGCTGACGCTTAGAGTTAACTGGCCCTCCTCAAAGGGCCAGAACTTCTCTGTCCTGCAACTCACTGGCCCTCCCATGTACAGTGTGTGCAGCTGAGGGGCCAGGGGCCAAATTGGAAGAAGACTATGGTAAATCAAGGCAGGGAGGATAAGAATTCTGGACCGCAAAGAAGAAATGGGAGCAGAGGGCATCTGAGATCAGATCGAGAACTTTGTGTGTGTGTGTGTGTGTGTGTGTGTGTGTGTGTGTGTGTGTGTGT
>CAJQZJ010004763.1:1636491-1679126 GCA_907164525.1 Lophiomys imhausi
GTGTGTGTGTGTGTGTGTGTGTGTGTGTGTGTGTGTGTGTGTGTGTGCGTGCGCGCCATTTATAAATATTGTGTACATTTATGTGTCTGTATCTGCTACAGGGTAATACTTGTCAGCACTGATACTGACTATAACTACTAAAGAGGTAATGTTAGGAGGAAAAGAAGGAAAATGTAAGTTGTGTTCTGTTCATGAACTGTACCTCTGTGGCACTAGAATTCTGTGGTCCACCATTCATAAAAGATGGGAGTGTCTGTAGAATGATGCTTGTGGTGGTATCATGAAATTCCCCACATCCACCCATAATCCATCCCAGAGGTAGGTGAAAGCATGCACTTCCTGAGAGAAGTGAGACTTCAGTTGCCTTGCACATGCAAGGAAGGCTGTGGCCTGTAGGAAGCACGTGTGTTCAGGCTCACAGGTAAGATGTGCAGGCTCAGCTTTTTCCTTGCCCTCCCCGACAGCCTCTGTCTCTCTGAACTCAGGCCCTGTTTCCCTGCCCTGCCTCTTCAAGCACTCCCCTCCCCGCTGTCCCTGGGGCCTCACCCTGGATGTTAGTAGGTGATGTGATGCGAAGTGAAGGTTGAAGAGCTGTTGTAAGCTTTGGGAACTGGTCGTGATTTGGGGCTGCGGAAACCAGGCTGCACTTTACGGAGCTTGTAAACTTGGTCTTCTCTGGGTGTCTTCTTGTTGTTGACTGTTCAAAGCCAACAAGTTGACTTTCAACTGACTCTAGGAGTCTTTCCAACCCAGCATTTCCTATTAGAAGGACTCCCATGCTGAAAACTCTGGCAGGTGGCTGGGATGCAAGTTCTGTGCCAACACCCTCGCACTATGGCACTGCCTTTTCTGGAACTCAGGCCACTGTAGCATATGTACTGTGCATGTTCCTTTCATGTAGTTGAGAAGAAAGAACCTGATTAGCTCTCTAGTATCTTCCTGTGCAAGTTTTCACATTCTTACTTCCTCTCTTTTGATTAGCTTCTCTGGGATTACTTACTCCTGTGCCCTCATGGGCATAGTTAACTTTTTCTTCAGATTGAATTATTCCTTCCACAGCCTTCGGTAACACTGGATTGGTGAATAGTCTCTTTTAAACTAATTAGTTCATATTACAAAATATTTTAAGCATATACAAATTAAAGTTCTATATAACAAATACTGTGTACCAAAATGTAGATTCAATAGATAGTAATATTTTACCTATTTGCTGTTTGTCTATGTCTTTCTCTGTGTCTCTCTCTCTCTCTCTCTCTCTCTCTCTCTCTCTCTCTCTCTCTCTCTGAACTACAACATAGTTACAATGGAAGCTCCCAGTCAGCCACTGCTTAATCCTCTTTTCTTGCCCATAGAAAATCCACTGTTCTGAACATTCTTTCTCTGAGATGTTTTTTTATCTCACCATATAAGTATCCATTCATAACTAAAATCACATTCAGGAAAATTACTTCTTACTAGCTTTAACCCAAAGTTTTTATTATACATGATGGCTCCTTTCAAACCAGATAAGGGTTAAAACTGGGCCCCCTGAAGATTAAACACTAATTGCTTTGATACGGTCTATTCCTTTTTATTGTTTGAATAAAAATGTCTTTAATCACAGTATGGAATTTACAACAACCCTTCAAGCAAAAAAAATCATATTCAAAGGGAAAATAAACATACAGAATTTAAGGAAGTTTTCTGCATTTTAAAAATTGAGTAATCCATTGTCTGCCCTATAAGCTCTCCGTTCGGTGTTCTCTGGGTTCTGATTTCCTTGGTGGCTCATAGGAAGCAGCAGACCAGAGAGACAGCATAGAGCCTCCTCTGGGCCAAGCCTGTTGCTGCCTGTTCTTGACTCAGCAAGGAGTGTCAGGGAAGGCTCACTGCCCTCCTTTTCCCGAAAGTGTTGCAGAAACATTTTAAATCAAAGTGCCTTCCTCAAACAAATGGAACAGGGCCAAGAGGAGAAGCTTTAGGAATGCTTCTGTAGACTGCCCATCCTCAGCTGTCGAGTCCTTCTGTATTGGGTACCTTGTGAAGATTGCACATCAGTGACTCATTTCTAAAATACAGTTTATTTGTAATCATCAAATGTCAGGAGCTTGGAACATGGCGATGCTAGTATAACTGTTCCAATCAGCTTCACCGGCAGCTGCTTCGCTGCCCTTCCTGCAGGGGTTTTATAGTCAGTGAAAGGGTGTGCTGGAATGCTCAGGTGAGCAACAGCTTTTGACCCCTTCCTCCCACGCACTGTAAAGTCTGGACTCTTAAGTGCCTCTCACTTAAAAATCCTTAATGTTAACTTTCCGTCAAGGTTAATAATGCCCGGCTCATCTGCTGTGGGCTTGAGGATATCACATATCTTTGCATATGCTCCCCTTTCTTTGCACAGACTTGTCTGAATCCAGAGGCTTGCCATACTAAAGATCTAGTTGGAATACTAATTTTGGATTATTTACCTGATACAGTTACCTGATATGCCAGGGAAAGATCATAACCAATCAGGCATGCATTCAGAATCTAGTTCATAGCATTTATTAGGATGTCCTTTGACACTCCTAAGTTGTTTACTGTGCTCAAATAAAAGAAAATAGTTACATTCCCTGCAGATACTATACTCTGTGCTGTGTAACACATACAAACACACACACACACACACACACACACACACACACACACACACACACACACACACACACACACAAGCTTCTTAAAACAAGGGCTTTGTAATTCAAGGCTCATGGATCCTTTCATGGTTTCAGAAAGGTTTAGAACTTCTGAGTTTATGTATATTTGTATACATTTTTCCATATACTTTTTAAACAAATTATTAAAGACTTGAATATGTATAAGAATAATGCTGAAGGGTATTAGCTTTTTGACAGCAGCTGATTAAACTGGTCTCTACAATTTTTTTTTTTTTTGGACTGGGTCTCAGCTTAGCCTATCCTTTTTTTTTTTAATGTTTATTTATTACTTCAGGTTACATCTCCATCACAGTGTCCTCTTTCCACCCCTCCCACCTTCTACCCCCTATCCTTTCCATCCCACTCCTTTGGAGTGGAGTGTCCCTACATATCAGTCCCCCACCCCAGTTCAGCAGTCATATGAGGGCCAAGAGCCTCCTCATACACTGGGGGCTTACAAGGCAGCACCACTAGGGCAAGGTGGGAAACAAAGTCTAAGTTCCCATTCCCTTTGGTGCATTGGCTGTAGTAGAGTTATCCTGTACTATATAGCTAAAATCCGACTATAAGTGAATAGATGTCATGTGCATCCTTCTGAGTCTGGGTTAGCTCACTCGGGATCAGCTTTTCTAGTTCCATCCATTTGGCTAAAAATTGCATGATTTCGTTGTTTCTGCTGGCTGATTAGTATTCCATTGTGTAGATATACCACAGTTTTGTTTTGTTTTTTTATCCATTCCTTAGTTGAGGGACATCTGGGTTGTTTCCAGTTTCTAACTATTACAAATAAGGTTGCTATGAACATAGATGAGAAAACATTCTTGTGGTTTGGTGAAGAATCATTTGGATGTATAACCAGAAGTGGTATGACTGGGTCTTGAGGTAGATCTATTCCAAGTTTTCTAAGATATCACCATATTTATTTCCACAGTGTTTGTACCAGCTTGCACTCCCACCAGCAATGGAGGAGTTTTGAACTCAACATCCTACCTCTGCCTCCAGAGTATTGAGCAATTCCAGGCATGCAACTATCTTGAATATTTTCCTTCTTTTTTTTCATTTCTTTGCATTTACTTTTTTTTAATCTATTTTAGATAAATTGAAGCTCTTCATGTTTCTCAACATGTAATTCAAGGTTGCCCCTCAGTTTCCCAGTCAGTGGAAAAGATGTGAGATTTAATGCCAACAGCCAGAAAAGGGGAAATCTCAGTTAGTCATCTGTCTCCCTGTCTGTCTCTGTCTCTGTCCCTGTCTTTCTGTTTCCTCCTCTCTCTCCTCTCCCCCTACTGCCACTCCTGCCTTTCTTTGGTACTGATTCAATACAAAGCCATTTCGTGATTAAAGCCAAAAAAGAAAATATAATTATTTCACTAATATTCACTCAGCACAGTGGCAGGTCCTGTACTATAAGCAGGCAATGTCCTCTGTGTAACCATAATCTAGGTTCCTACATATTTTTTCTTCTAAATAGCCTAGAAATTTTGCAACTGTGTCTTCAAATAAAATACTGACTTAGAGGATTTTTTTAAAATACCCCTTTAAATCAGTGTTACCAGAAGTTGGAGAAAGCTTCTCATTGAAGGAAACTTTTGACACAAATCCATGCAGTGAGAATTAATCTTGAGAATTAGGAAAGTCACGCTCCTTCGATTTACAGGTTGTCTGAATTTCAAGGCCTGGCTCAGTGGCCTGCCTCTACTGCAGTTTCTTCTTTCCTTCCCATTTTCTCTGCATACATGATTTTTCTTAAGATGCTTATTCCTAGGGTCAGTGTTCAGTCTGAAGCCATCTCGGATTGAAGTGGTCTCTTTCTGAAGAGGATTAGTGTATCCACCATTCAGTTCAGGAATCCTGGTTTCATAAAGCCACATGTGAAAAGTGCTTTTGTTGAGGCAAAGTGAATAACTAACATCCTCTTTGTCCTCAGATGTCTCCAACCACTTTCTCCATAGTGAGGGACTTCTCAGTCTTTGGTGGGTCCAGGGGTGTTGCATGAATTAATAATATTTATAAATGATTAATATGGTTATTAAGGAAGTGGAGTTATCCTGTAACTTGCCACTTATAAATAAACAGGAACCTGTTGGAATTGAATATACCTTAAGCACAGGGGTTAGGAAAATCTTAATCTTCTAAGCTAAATTTCTACCTCCCCAAATAAAACCCCGTAATACTGGCATTTACTCCATGTGGGCTGTTCCTTTTTTTTCCATCATGGTAATTCTCAGAGCAAGCTGTTCTCTGTCATGTGCTCTTGGTTAGCCCATGGCGGCTGCCTTCCTCCTCTCATGATCCTCTCTGCCTTTCTTCCTCCCAAGCCCTCGAACCTTTGCCCCTGCCTCTCCCTTGCCTAACCCAGGCTATAGGCTACTTTTTTCAACCAATCAGCAATGACTTAGTAGTTATTTGCTCACACTTACAGTAAGGAAGACAGGAGGCAGACAAGTAACATTTAAATACAGGCCTTCAGATCATCCTGACACAGGGCTGCTGCTACTGCTGGCTCTCCTGCAGCCCCTATCATTCCCCCTCACCTTCTAGATGGACTTCAGGTCAAAGTCTTCCAGATGACTTTCACTTTCTTGAGGCCTAATGGAGGTGGGCTGGGGGATACATGCAGACTTCACTGTCACCTTTAGGCCCCAGTGCACCCAACAGAGAGACATAAGGATATCTGATGGTGCCCAGTCACACTTCTCCCTCGGTCATCACAGGACTACACAGGAGCAGGTTCCCTGAACCTCGTTTCATCCCTGAGGAAGTGGAAGTGTAGAAAAAGATGAGAAGCTCTGCCTGAGTCTCACCACCGTTCGGGGGTGAGGCTCAAGGTCCTAGTCAAGCAGTGTGATGTGAGTTCCCATGCTTTTTAAATAAGAAGTCCCTTATTAAATATATCACCCAAACCAGGGCTACCATCAACCTAACTACCCTTTGTACAGATTTGATGAAAATTATCACTTCCTCAGGTTTAAATAGTTTTGTTACTATTTATTTCTCAGTAAGTTACTAAAGGTAACTTGTATACATTATACAAATAAATGATTTGTTATAAAACAATGGAAATTTTTAATGATTCTCTCATTATCAAAAGCTCAAAAAATCACTCAGATATCCTAATTTGAATCTAGTGCACAGGTGGCTTGAACCCACACTCTTAAGCACATAAATATTATTAATTATGATACTAAGTATTTGTCTCTACTCAGAGCATCCTTTAAATCTGTAGTTCTGAACCATAGGTATCCATAAGAATTATTCAGAAATGCCCAGCCACTGTGATTTTAAGGGCCCACTTCACAGATGTGAGACACAGCATGTCATCTAGTGCCCAGGTTTCTGTGGTCATTCCTGAGAATGTCTGTTATTTTGTAATGATTATGTATGCAAGCACTATTGAAAACAAGTGATCATGTCAAGGAATAGAGTACTTTTTTAATAATAATAAGTGAGAATCTGCATGACGTGAAAAACTGCTTAGAATCTAGTATTAAGACAAGCAGACTTGCAGGACCTGCCAGGCAGCTCATACGGAGCCTAACAACCTGAGTGTTCTCTCCAGGTGCACGTGGAGAGGGAAAGAATGGAGCCTGAAAGTGGAGACCCTCAGATCTCTGCTTGTGTAGCGTACACTAACCCCCCCTCCCAAGCCAACACTAGATAAATAAATAGATGTAATTTTTTTAAAACAACAAATGGGATTCTAAATTGTTCCTTTCTAATAATTCAGATATTAGCCTCCCTGCAGCCTTGCCTGGAGCAAGAGTCTGCACGTTAGCTTTATTTAGTATTCAGCCATTAGCTAAACTAAATTGGTTGAGTCCGGACCCCTGCCTGAGTAGCTGGACTTTGGACTGAAAGGAAACACTGTGAGTTTCCCTTGGCAGCTGCAGTTTCCAGTATGTCTTAGCTACAGGCAAGAGACATAAAGACACACGGCTACATAAACTGATTTCCAGCACCACGGAAGATGTCAAGCATGGTTCCCAACCTTTACTAGGCAGAAATTTTCCCTCTAAACTTGAAATGATGGCCTTGTGCAATTTCCAAAGCCTTGTCAGTGGAGCAGGTTATCCTTCTGACATAAAACACTGAGAAATGCTCCTACTACAAACAGCCTCTGTACCAAAGACACAGCGAACCTTTTTCTATAATATATCATTAAACTTCTAAAAATGCATGGAAATGTGGGTTGCTTAAGGAAGGTGGAGGTAGGTGAGAAAGATCAAAAAGTATATGTGAATATGTCATAATGAAACTTATGCCTTTGTATGCTATTTTTAAAGCATGCACAGACATACATACAGAGATGGAGACAGACAGACAGACAGGCAGACAATACTCAGATGCCATTAAAACAATGAAGGAATTTAGAAAGTGTGGATATTCATGGATTCTGGGGTAATTCCTACCCTAGAACTAATTGCTGACCTAAGTAATTCAGAGGCTTGGTTTCTTACTGTCCCATAGAATAAAAGCTAAGATTTAGGGCTTTCCTTTCTGGATATTGAAAATGAGTCCTCCATTGAAGTCAGGAGCCTCACAGGGCTGCAGTTTAGTGAGTGGCCTTCAGAGTGGCAGGTAGGAGTCAAAAGATGTGATAATCTCTCCAGAGACTCGGGCCTGCTCTTACAGACCCTGCATAATATAGAAAACCCCAAGTCTAGAAATGAATAGAGTGAGCCCAGGTTGATGGATACCCTTCATTCCCTGGCAGGAAGAAACAAAATAGTCTATTCAACTATGAACTCCTGACCACAAATAAAACACATGAGAAACAAGTCAGTATGACTGTCTGAAGACTGGTGAAAAGCAGGAATAAGTCCCCAGAATCTTTACATAACCAACTTATCAGTTGCTTGATAGATGCATACAAAATAAGTTTGTTTGTATTAGAGAAACCTTGGGCATTGAAAACAGGTCAGAAGGACTTAAGGCCAAATATATGTTTTCCAAATCACATATCATCGAAATGGTCTAGACATTGGGAAAATATGGGAAAGAGGATGATGAGGTTTCTTAGGGTAGAACAGAGAGCCATGGAGACTGGAAGAAAGGGTGAGCAGGAGGGTGAGGAGCAGCAGGCACTGACTGAAATTCTGGGAGGAGGGACACATCTACACATGTGTGCTTCTCTCCTACAGATCTCAGGTTGGTGTGCAGTACTCCACCTGTGGACAACATTCTCATAGTTTTAAGCCCTGGCTGTGAAGTCACCTTTCCCACAGGGTGTAATGTCACTTCCTAGATTTTCATTGATTAGCTTTGCTATTAAGCTTGGCTAAGCTTCAACTTCTTTCTCTGTAAAATTGGCGTAGAAAACCAACTTCATGGAATATGTGGATGAATTCAGTTGTTCAGTGCTGGTACACAGTCAGCATGGAAACAGAATTACTTCCATTTTCATAGGAAAATTGAATACTATTCCAAAAGCTTGTATTTGGAGGTAACACATGATGTCATAGGGAGCTCACAGAAAACAAGAAGTCAGAAAGAAATGTTTAGTTTTGTTGGATTCCTTCACTGTGTCCTGGTGGGCCCTGTGTGTCTAATTAATTTGCACAAGTATTGTATTAATTTCCTGCAGTTGCTGTAACTACTCCAATCTGGGTCCTTTTAAACAACGGAAGTTTATTCTGATGTTCTCGAGGCTCAGACTCCAGAGTGAAGTTGGCAGCTGGGGTCTTGGTTCCTCCAGGGTCTTCAAGGAAGACTCAATCCTAGCCTCTTCCAGCTTTGGTCTGCACATGGCCATTCTTCCTGACCGTATCTGAATCTCTCCTCCGTCCCTTGGCTTATAAAGACACCGCATTGTGTAACAGGACCTCTTTTTAACCAGTTGCATCTGTAGAAAGTCTGTATGTAGAAGAAGTCATGCTCTGAGCTGCATCAAGGGCATGAATTCTGGGAAGGCACTCTTCTACTCCCTCACTGTAAGAATGACACACACTGACTAGGGAGTGTTCCTGAAGCACTCAGAAAGAAACCTACATGCACCACATGCTCCGTGGTGCACCTTTGTTATATATTCAGGTAGTGGAAGAAAATCTTTCAGATCTGAGGGACTTGCTGTATTGGTGTTTTGAATATGGTATTCTAGGAAAAGAAATTCTGAAGTTATTTCTTTACTGAGTAAATGGAGGGTGTGCTGATAAAGTCAGTCTCACAGAGGGATCTTGAATGGCACTTTTAATTGTAGCATCTGCCAGTTTTCTTCCCACAGTAAATTGCAAGCTTCTATTGTAAGTCAACTGGCTTGCAAAAAAAAAAAAAAAGTGAAAATCTAACCATTATTTAATTAAATTAGCTCCTTGAAATAGTCAACCCATTTCTAGCATACTACTTCAAGATTTCATTAAAAAATAATAATAATCCGAAATCACATCCTAGGTACTCACCCTGGGAGAAAAATAGTTAGATGAAGACAAAGTGATAAATTCCCTCCCATAGGAAATATGCTCTATACACATATGTTATGTAATATAATAACCAAAGATTTGAAGAATATGTTATGTGCCATGGTGCAGACTTCATCTTATGATAGTGAAAGAGCTGTAGTTCAGTGGGAGGAACACTGCTTGAAAGCAATGCCTAGATCTCATTCCCAGTTGTGCCATTTGTGGGCGGTGCTATCTTCAGCAAGTTGCTAAAGCTCTTCAAATTCTGTTTTGTTTATGAAATGAAAATAGAAACAAGTACTTTGCAGGAATGGTGTATGGTTAAATGAAAAACTGACCTTAAAAAACAAAAACAAAACCGCTGGCATAGTCCCTGGCTCATCTGTAGCATTAAATGCTCATTCAGGGCAGGCGTGTGGGCTTAGTAAGAAGCCATGAAGATGCCCTGTTATTTCCACGAGAGCTGAAGTTCACATGTACTTTGTTAACAGTGACACCTGAGTATAGAAGATAGCCAGCAGTTACTTGTACAGTGAACAAGTGGTCGGTGTGTAGAAGCTGGGAAGATCATCTAAGGGAACACTGGTCCTCCCATGGTGGAGCTAAGGGAGACACTGGAGTGCACAATGTCCTCCAGGTCTCCCCCTCTCACTCCCCCTGGTCATCCCTGACCAGCTTGCTCCTCCTTTGCTTCTCCACCCTGACATGACTAGCGGCCAGGACAGTCGCATCCTATAGCACCAACCTTTTCCAGGTGGAAATTGACTTTTCCTCCTCGGTTTCTAAACCCATCTTAATCTTCCAATTACAAGATAAGATTAAAAAAAAAAAGCTAAAATGGTTTAAGCAAAATGGACATTTATTTATCTTAAAAACTGAAAATTCTAAGGGAAGAAGTAGTAAGTATCAAATTCTACCAAATCCATAGAAAAGCTTCCATCGGGATTTTGGGTGTCTCTCAGCTTCTACCTTAAAACCCTCTCGGCAGCACTGGGTTACTGCAAGGATGTCTGAGTTCCCGAAAGTGGACAATACAGCTTATAAGATCCCCACCTGGCAGTTCCGAGGTCGCTGTTGTTCTGAGTTGTTCCATCACTTGCCTGTAAGGGTAGCAGTGGGACAGGGGATGGGTAGAGCGGTTGTGTTAGTCATTCCTGTACTCTGCCTGTGATTCTGAAAGTGGGGTTAGTCACTGACCATGAACATATGAAATAAACTGAGATTGTGAATCTCCAAGCAAAGATCTGTGCGCTAGTAAAATACAGATGATCCAAAATCACAAATATCAATTAATTCTTCCGTCCTATGATTAGCCTAGCATTTCTAAACTCTTCATTCCTAAAATTTTGTAAGCCTGGGTTCTTCTTCTCTTGAGAACAGCTGTTCCATGCCACTCCCTATGTGAAATTTTTGTTTAAAAATAAACCATAAATTTTTAAATTTATTTGTAGATATTACTTGCATTAATAAAGTCTCAAGAAACACAAAGACATATATAGTGAAAAGTAAGTTCCCCTTCTGTCCAAGATCCCTTTCTTCCCTGGAGAGAAGCACTGTTCCTAACTTCCCAAGTGCTCTCCTAACATCCCATGTTTACAGGCTCACTATGTATGTTTATGCCTGTCAGCACATTTCCATGTACCCCTCCAGATGCATGAAAACACAAATGTAAAGCTTATGCAACACATGTATTCTACTGATCTACAAGAGACCCATTGCTTAACTTCTTTTTCACTTACTAAATATTAAACATTCTTTAGCATCACCCCCCCCCCACCCAGACCTCAAAAAGTGAGATCATGAAGATAAACAGCAAACTCAAGAGCTTGAAAAGCCAGATTCAAATCCGGCTCTGTCCCCTTAGTAACTGTGTAACCTTCAACTAGCTAGCTACCTTCTCTGTGCCCCTGTAAAACTAGCCTAAGAGCAACTCCATACCTTATAGTGTTGTTGGAAATATTAAGTGAATTAGTGTTGCATAAAGCAGTGTCTGGCCCAGAGAAGTGTTCTCATGTTGACTTTTATACCCATCCACTCTGTAGAGGCTGTGCAACTTCACATTCCTCACAGGAAGCTCCTCCTAGCTGTTCTGAGGCATGCTCTCTCTTCTGAACTCCTAGTCTGTCCTCTGTCAGAGGCCAACCTTAGTAATCCTGCTTCATGGAAAGTTCTCCCTTATCCTGAGGTCTTTGTAGCTCTGGAATGTTTTGTTATTGAGATAGCTTTTTAAAAAAATATTTATTTTTATTTTATGTGTAATGAGTGTTTTTGCTACATGTATGTATGTGCACCATATGCATGCAATGGCCATGGTAGCCAGAAGAAGGCATTGGAATCCCTGGAACTAGAGTTACAGTTTTTTATGAGCAGCTATCGGGGTTTGCTATAAGAACAGCAAGTGTTTTTAACCACTGAGCCATTTCTCTTGCCCAGAGATACCATTTTATTTTTATTTTTTCATATCAATTTTATTTTTTTAATAATTTATTTTTTATTTCTTCAAGTTACATCTCAATCACAATTCCTTCCCTACTCCCCCCCTCTTGTCCCACCCTTCCACCCTCTTCCCCCTCACCCCCCCATCCTCTACCCTTATTTTTTCTAGTTTAAGGTAGATATTTTCCCCCCAACAGCTCCCCCTTTCAATCCAACAAATGGTTCTTTCTCTTATAACAATAAACACAATAGAAAACAACAGAAATAAATAGGCCACAATTATGAGAGTTATATGGCTTAGCATACATTCCCAATGTCCAGTCCATATGTATTTGGCACCTGACTTTAACATTCTACTATCTAACCATCTCCATGAGTTTAAAGTTCTATATCTAACTCAGCTTTCATACTAACTTACATCACAATTTTTAAAACATCTTCTTAGATCCAGAACACCCTCTTGATTCCTAAACAACTCAAAATTTAACTATGAGACTCTAGCTATCTATTCTTCAACCACCTCAGGGACCTGAGAGGGATAAATATATATGATTGTACAGGAAGTGCAGGGTCAGCAGCTTCCAAAACTAAGAAATGGCATACCAGTGGCTGCCTGGACAGTTCCCATTTTCTCTTCATACATTACAGCATCAATCTTCAGCCGTTTGGCCCCGTTTCTCTGGCAGACATTGATTGTAGAGCAGGAATTATGAAGGACTTGCCTACCCTGTCTTGGCAGAGCTAGGCTGTCAACTTACCTGCTTCCAAGTTTTGTCCTTTTTGAACAGCAGTCTGTCTACAGTTGGAGCAAGGGGTTTTTCTTGCCAAGAGATAGGCTTGCCACTAATTCAACCATCTCACACTGGAGATTCTTCGATGCTCATCTTCTACTTGGAGTAGAATAGGGGGTGCTGTCAGGAGCTGACATGTCTCAATATAAAAAAAATTTAAGTTAAGAAAACATCTTTGAATGCCATATTCTGTAGATCTCTTGAGGTTTTTGAAGACGCCCTATCTATCTCTTATATTTAGATAAGCAAATGTTGCTTATCTCTTAACAACTTGATTTCTGAGTAGCTTAGAAAATAACTGTGATAGACTGTCATAGTAACTAACAAAATGACATGCTTGCATGACTGTGAGTTTGTATTTCTTAATTATCCAAAACAGTTTATGACGGTTGGTATCAAAAGGCCAAAACTTTACATTTCTTTTTTTTTAATAATTTATTTTTTATTTCTTCAAGTTACATCTCAATCACACTCCCCTCCCTACTCCCCCCCTCCAGTCCCACCCTTCCACCCTCCTCCCCCTCAGCCCCACCATCCTCTTCCCTTCTTTTTTTTTTAGTTTAAGGTATTTATTTTTCCCCCCAACAGCTCTCCCTTTCAGTCCAAAAAATGGTTCTTTTTCTTATAACTATAAATACAATACAAAACAACAGAAATAAATAGGCCACGATTATAAGAGTTATATGGCTTAGCATACATTCCCAATGTCCAATCCATATGTATTTGGCACCTGATTTTAACATTCTACTATCTAACCATCTCCATGAAAAACTTTACATTTCATTTTTAAGCATTACTAGGTACAATACCTTTAAGAAGCGTTACCCTTAATTTTGTATCAATATACAAAGATCAATACCGATGTAGTCCAATACAATCTTAATTTTGCATTAATATACAATGATCAATACCAATTTAGCCAAATATAATATTAATTTTGTATCAGTATACAAAGGTATAAAGCTATATTCAATAATCTGTCCTTTTTTCTTGATCTTTCCTATACTATGTCTATGTCCCATTTTTTCTCAAGTCTATTCACTCCTACATAGGAGAGAAAGAAGGATACAGAAAAGAAAAAGAGAGAAGTCCCTGGGTCTAACCTCCAAAACCCATTTAACACGCCCATTTAACAGCTTGTAGTCTGTTCCCCTAAATAACAAAATTTTCTGTTATCCATCAAATAACCAAAGGGGGGGAACACCCTCCCCACCTTCTGGGCATGGGATGTTGCTCTCTTAAAATGACTTCCTGCTGATTTGGGACATAGTAAACCTGTTTGGGGCCCAAATAAGAATGGAAAAATGGTTTAAAATGTTAATAAAATCATTTGATGTTCAGTCCGTTTGTGCTCAGCTATTTAGATGTCCTAAGAATCTTGTAGACAGAAGCTGATATAATGTGTATTTTTTTGTTTCAAGATTGAGTCTTTATTTTTATTCTTTGAGAAGTCATAAAATATATTTTGATCATGTTCACACCCCACTATTTTCCCTAACTCCCCCCAGCTCCACCTTCCATCTCCTCACCTTCTCCCCCTTCCTTCCTTCCTTCCTTCCTTCCTTCCTTCCTTCCTTCCTTCCTTCCTCCCTTCCTTTCTCTTTTTGGCCCACCAAGTTCAATTTTGGCTGCCCGTGTACTCATGAATGTGAAATTATCCACTGACTGTGGTCATTCATAGTAATTACATTTTATTTTCATAAATGTTATGCTATGCATGTGGAGGTCAGAGGCCAGCTTTCCAGGATCAGTTCTCTCCTTCTGGCCCATCTCTCTTGGTTACCACTGTGATACATGCTCCAGACTTGCTGGCCCTCAAGTTTCCAGCTGAATCTCCCATCTCTGCCTCCCATTTCTCTGTAGGTGTATTGGGATTACAGATGTGCACCACCGACTAGAGCTTTTTACCTGGGACCCAGGAATCAGACTCAAGTCGCCAGGAGTACATCACAATTGCTTTTACCCATGAGCCTGTGCACGGCCCCGAATTCTGAATTTTTTAAATCATAGCTCTTTTTCCACTGTTGGTTGTATCATTCATTTCTTACATGTTTAATGATATTTTTTTTCAGTGTGATGACCTCTTCAGAAAGTATGCTCTTATTTGTTCCCACCTACTCACTCACATGGGTGAGTTCTTTGGATCCCTTCTGAATGGCCCGGCTACCCCTACATGCCTGTCTTACTGTGCCTCGTGCTGACCCACGTGCTCATCTTTCATCTCTAGAACTTGTTTCTTGACAACAAGAACTGTGTCTTATTACGTTTCTTAAAACCAAACTATATTAAATTCCTTTTCATTCTTTGGGTGTGCATTAGTAATAGACATAAGAAGAAACACATCATTCCCATTAGTCTTTTATGAGCTCTTGCTGTGTCTTGCTGTGAAATCTTATACCGCTCTTCCAGGGAGCCATTATTATCCCAACTTTTAGTGGGGTTTGATGAATATTTGACCAAAACCGGCTTGCCTTTCTACCATTCCTGTCCTGGACTTATGTACATGAACAAGCATATCTCCTAATTACTTTCTCCAGCCTATACCTCCCTGAAATCCAGGCTTCAGGTCCAGCTACTTGGTTGACTTTATCATTTAGATATCTGGCAGGCTTACAACTTTAAAGCTGAATTCTTTTTTTTTTTTTTCAAGATGAGGTTTCTCAGTGTAAAAGTACTGGCTGTCTTGGAACTCAGTTTATCGACCAGGCTGTCCTTGAACTCTCAGAGATCCTCCTTCCTCTGCCTCTTGAGTGCAGGTATTCACAGCATGTGCCACCACCACCCGGCTCAAAGCTGAATTCTTAATTCCCTACTTGAAGTTGTCCATTCTTGGAAAATGACAACACATCCCCCAGTTTCTCAGAGCAAAAGGTTTTGGAATTATTCCTGACTCTTCCCTTCTTGAGCTCCACTTATAATCTATCCTACTGGCCATACCTTCAAAGTACTTAGAATCTAATTGCTTGTTACCACCTGCGGCCGTTGCACCTGCCATAAACCACCATCTGCCCCAGTGGTTGCTGTACGCATGGTGATTCTTTTCTCAATCACATATTGCTAATTGATTGCAAATTTGTGGTTTTCTGTTTCTATTGATTTTGTCTTAGTTGGCATTTATCTTTTTGTACTTTTCAAAGTTGGTTTTCTCTTATCTACATTCATTAAAAAATATTTTTAGTGTGGTTTAAATATTCCTAATCTGAAATACAAAATCAAAAATGTTCGAAAGGGCCAAGGGGAAATAAATGGCTCAGTATGATAAAGTGCTTGTCATATAAGCATGACCACGTGTGTCTGAGTCCTCAGAACCTGCATTACAGTTGGGTGCAGCCCAGTAATGCAGGGCTCTGTAATCCCAGTGCTTCTACGGGGAGATGGCAGGTGGGCACAAGACACTCCCTGGAAATTCATGGGCCAGCTAGCCTTGTATGCAGTAGGGATTTGGAGGAGACAAAGAGAGAGAGAGAGACAGTCAGACCCTGTCTCAAATAAGGTGGGAGTTCGGATTTTTAGAAGTGCCTAAACTGTAAAGTTTATGCAAATATTTCAAAATTGAAAATCTGTGAAATCTGAAGCATGCTTGGTCCTAAGCACATCAGATAGGTACAGTTTTGGATTCTCATGTCATTCTGGGTACCTTGTACCATTCCTGCAACTACTTACTGTGATGTTTGAATTGTGCTAGTCACCACCCAGTGGATGTCTTGCATGCCAGCTCTCATGTCTTTAGACATGGCTCCACCCGCTGTTACACTCCTGACATGTTCTGGGTTCCTCCTGTCTTCCTGCCCTGTCCTGAAGTGTCTAATCTATCCAAAAAGCCTGATTCCTCTTAGCAGAGTTGCTTTTTCTAGACTCTCATTAGGCTAGGTCATTGACTTTTTAAAGTCTTGAGTTCAGAGCCTCTTTCATGCTTCCAATCATGCTGAACCCTGCATCACAGCTCTTCTTTCCTCCCCTCATTCCACATTTGTATCTCCTTCCCCTATAAAGTGAAAACTCTCTTTGCCAACAATAGTAGAAATAACTACTCAGTTAGTTGGTCCTACAATACTTCCAGACATACAGGGATATAGAATGGTTTTAGAGTTACTATGCCAATATCAGCCCTACCAAATTAACAAATAGAGTTGAAATTTTCTTTGCTTTTCTTTAACCAAAATTCAACAGGAAAAAACAACCAGAATAGTATTTTCTTGGGTTACATTTTTCCTTCTAGGAAACTATATTACCATTAAGCTATAGGGTTAGACTATCTTGTTTATGTTGAATTTTTAGACTTTTCCTATTCCTACTGACTTTTATTTTTGAATGTTGGTATTTATCAGTCTCACATAACCTTTCATTTGTGTGAGATAAACTGAACCCTATAGAATTGTAAATTATTGTCAATTTGTTTTGATATCTTTTTTAAAAAAAAGATTTATATCTCAATCGCAGTCCCCTCCCTATCCCCCCTCCAGTCCCACCCTCCCACCCTCAACCCCCCATCCCCTTCCCTTTTTTTTTCTTTTAAGTTTAAGGTATATCTTATTTCCCCCTACAGTTTCCCCTTTCAGTCCAACAAATGGCTCTTTCTCTTATAATAACAAATACAATAGAGTACAACAGAGGTAATTAGGCCACAGTTATGAGGGTTATATAGCTTAACGTACATTCCCAATGACCAGTCCATATGTATTTGGTACTTGACTTTAACATTCTACTATCTAAACATCTCCATGAGTTTAAAGGTCTATATCTGACTCAACATTCATACTAACTTGCAACACAATTTTAAAAGTATCTTCTTAGATCTATAACACTCTCTTGACTCCTAAACAACTCAAAATTTAATTATGAGACTCTAGCTATCTGTTCTTAAACCACCTCAGAGACCTGAGAGGGATAAATATATCTGATTTTATAGGAAGTACAGGGCCTGCAGCTTCCCAAACTAAGAAATGACATACCTGTGGCTGCCTGGACAGTTCCCATTTTCTCTCCATACATTACAGCATCGATCTTCAGTCATTTGGCCCCGTTTCTCTGACAGACATTGATTGTAGAGCAGGGGTTATGAAGGACTTACCTACCCTGTCTTGGCAGAGCTAGGCTGTCGACTTACCTGCTTCCAGGTTTTGTCCTTTTTGGACAGCATTCTGTCTACAGTTGGGGCAAGGGGCTTTTCACTTGAAGAAATAAAAAATAAAGGAAAAAAAAAACCAACATCTATAACATATCAAATGACCAAAAAAATCACCCACCCCACCTTTTGGGAACAAGGCATCGCTCTCTTAAAATTGTTTCCTGCTGAATTGGGTAGTAGAAAACTTGTTTGGGGGCCCAAATAAAATAGAAAAAAAAAATTGTTAAGCAATTTAATAGTCCAGTCTTTATGTGCCCAGCAATTTGAATGTCCTGATAAGTTTGTAGTCTGTTGAACTTTGGATGGGAAAGTTCAGGGCTTCATTGAAGTCCTGGCTGAAATAGTCTGTGTGAGCTGGACCATCTGGGCTTGTCTTGTCTTCTTTGGTGTTTGGTCCCTTTGCTCTGAAAATATATAATTTCTCAAGAAAAAAAAATATTTATTTATTTATTATATATACAGTGTTCTATCTGCATGTATACCTACAGGCCAGAAGAGGACATCAGATTTAATTAAAGATGGTTATGACCCACAATGTGGTTGCTGGGAATTGAACTCAGGACCTCTGGAAGAGCAGTCAGTGCTCTTAACCCCTGAGCCATCTCTCTAGCCTATATTTTGATATCTTTTAGTCAGAGTCTTGATGGAGAGAGACAAAATTCTAGAATGGTTATTCTAGAAAATGAGCCAACTAAACTCATATTCCTGTGGTGCTCCAGTTCCGATTTGGAGACCTCTGGGCCGTCCTCAAATTCATGAAGCACACATATATATAGTACTCTTGGTAGGTGTGATGCTGACTCTGTGGTCACACACAGGAATGAGATTGTTCCTGTGCCCCAGGGTCACAGAATAGCCAAGCAGCAGACATCTATGACATGGTATTGGAGTATTTCCTGGGAACTATTGGAAGATGCGACACAGCGGGGTGCACATGTGTGTGCCTAACGTGGGTGGAGGTCCTCGTTTCTGGAAGCACTCGTGGCTGTGCAGTCACCCCAGTTCTGATGGTGGAGAGCCAGTGTCATGCTGGCTGACATGCTCTCCACATTGGATGCAGAGAGGTGGGCACGTCACACTGCATGTGCCTCGCTGCCTTCAATGATAAGACTTCCGGATCAGTGAGGTGACAGAAAGAGACTGGAGATCCCTACTTTGGCCCTTCAGAGATTAACGGAATCTTCTAAGCTGGTGATGTCATCCTGGAGAGACAGAGCCAATGATCAGCCCCAGGGATTGTTCCTAACCATTTCAGTATGTTTTAGCCTTAACATCTTTAAGGTTCTTATCAATTTTTGGGCAAGAAGTGATAGACAGCAAATACTTTAAATTCCAATTAATCTTGAAAGCCAGAGCAAAGTGCCAAGTTCTTAAGCCTTGATGCCGAACAGACACACATATCCAGAAAACTAATGAATTAGCACAAGTACAGGGCAGAGGGGGATCAGCAGCAGTGTGTGCAGAGATAGTGTGGTTTATGTGCTCAGCACATGCCGGCAAAGCCTGCAGCTGCCAAAGGAGTCGCTCCTCACTAGGCGACATTAACAGAAATATGGTATATAAAACACAAGAGATGATGGTCTTGCGGCCACCTTGTTGAAAGATTACACTAGACATGTGTACAATCTGCTGGTTGGAGCATAGACACCAACTGTGAGTGGGTCCAGATCAGAATAAATAAATATTTTTTTTCTTGAGAAATTATATATTTTCAGAGCAAAGGGACCAAACACCAAAGAAGACAAGACAAGCCCAGATGGTCCAGCTCACACAGACTATTCCAGCCAGGACATGGGAATATTTATAGCTTACAGGATGGTCTTGGTTGTCTTCAAGTATTTATCCAGCTATTACAAGAAAAGATAAGATGTGCCTTGTTATCACAAGAGGGTGAATTAAGGAGCAATGAGTTGAAGTCCCAGAAGACACAGGCTTCATGGGAATCCCAGCTGCCACAGGACAAAGTGAATTTGTTGTCACTGAAGTGGCTCAGAACTAACCTGGAACACTAAAGAGAAAGAAAGGGAAGCTCTTAAACTTCACAGTTGAGTCTGTAGCTCCTGTGGCGTTAGAAAGATTTTTGCTTAGTAAGTCATAACTTTGCAACAAGTTAATTGAGATTTTTCAGTACAAGAAAGTTATTTTCTGATAGATAAGAAAAAAAAAACAATAGATGCTAGTGTCTTGCTGGCCATTTTCTCCAAAGTTCAAAGTGCATGGCTTATTTCTTGCACCTGTGCGTGTCAGTTTATTGACACAAGCCAAGCAATTTAGTGACAACTTGAAAGGGTTTGGTTTGGACTGGTCTTGAAAGACCAGGTATAAAGTGATACCATTTTTTTCAAATCACTTGCTGACACTATCCTAGAAATCAATAGAAATTTTGGTGTTTCCCCCTCTGACTTTTGTTTGCATCATGCTATGCAGACAGCACACTTTTTGGTTAACCTCAGTCTGACACTCAAATTGTGATTTCTCTTCTGCCATGCTCCTATCTGGGGGCGTAATATGACCGATGAAGTGTCACCAAGAAGTAAGACAAAATTTCCCAGGTCTACTCACTTGAAATTCTCCTCCTTTAGTAGGGGTTTTCCACAGGAAGCTGCAGGAGAAGAGCTGAAGTACTCTCTGTCTTGTGTACTTTCCTCCTACTTTTCTTCTTCCCAGAGTGGCCCAGTGTCCCTTGGAGTGCAGTTGCATTTACCATGGTACCAATTAAACTCTACTCAGAATGAGTTCTGCCAGTCAGTTAAAGTCTGCCTGCTTCTCTACAGTGGACTCCTCTGGACTAACAGAATGGTTTTCCAAACAAGGGCTGGAGAGGTGGCTCAGCAGCTAAGAGCACTTGCTGCTTTCACAGAAGACCCGGGTTCAATCCTAAGCACCCACATCAGGCAGCTCACAACTGCCTTTAACTCCAGCTCCAGGGGATCCCACACACTCTTCTGTCCGCTATGGGCAGCCACACGCATCTTCACAAACTTATACATAGTCATACAAATATACATAATTTAAAATTTAAAATTCTTGAAAAGTTAAGAAATATATACCCAGAGAGTAATGAGAGTAATTATGTGTCTCTTAGAAATAAATCAGCACTGTGATAGAGATGTAGCTTGAAGAAATAAATAAATAAATATCAGTTATACTAATCCCAAATAAATTTGGACATCATTGGATTGAAAATATTTCTAATTACACCAATTAAATTAAGATCAAAATCATTTTAAGGGAAGTCTGGAGAGATGGCTCATTGGCTAAGAGCTCTTTACTGCTCTTGAAGAGGACCTAGGTTCAGTTCCAAGCATCCACATGGCAGCTCACAACCATCTGTAACTTCAGTTCCAAGAGATCTGACACTCTCTTTTGGCCTTAAAGCACCAGGCACACATTTAGTATACATATATTCAGGAAAAACAATTATATACATAAAATTAAAATAATTTTTAAATTGCTGTTTTAAGATTACGCTAGAGATTTTATGTGAATCATGTCTGCTTCAGGTCAGGGATTTAAATTTTTATTGTGGACTTGCTTAACCTAATAGGTTTTAGACTGCTTAGTTTTTAAGTTTATACAAACTTTTAAAACTTTGTTGAAAATAGCTAAGTATCTCTTTGTTTGCCTGGTTTGTCCCCCACCCCCGTGATCAAGGCCTGGCTGACATCCCCAGAACAAATAGTTCCTTTTTATCGGTACGGAGATGTACCCATGGCGGAGCCTTCACCAGAGTCACTGAAAATAAACAGGTTGACTACACAGTCTCACCCTTGATGAAAAAAGTTAAAAGCATTGCCTAACATAAAGGTTTTTCTTTGTCTCTAAATTTTGATTTTCCATGCTATCAGAAGCCCCCTTGCAACAGGTAATTTGAGTGTTGATTGTATGTTTTCTCAGTTTGTGATCGTTGTTAAATGTATTTTAAATACTCACAATTTTAAAGCTAAGTTTATTTGGTAAGGTTATTTCAAACTCAAGTTCTGTAATGTCAGACTCTTTTTCCCCCCCCTTTTATTTTGGATTTGTGATTGTTGACCATTGTCCTATATGTCTTACATATATAGAGCTGGAAGCTATGTTAGCTGTGGCTAAGGCTAAAACTTTTAAAAGGAAGCATTGGGATACCAAAGTGGTTAGCGCTTCAATCAAAATTATAGCAATAACTAGGAACTAAGACTCTGACCCTCTACAGAGCACTAAAAAGTAATCTAACTGTTCTTATCTGAAAATTTGTAGACTCCAAGCCAGACATATGCTTTATATTTAATATATTATATATAATATATATAGCAGCAGAAATGCTTCTTTAAGTCTTTAAAGATACTTTTATGAAAAGTATCTTTAAGTCTCACAAATTCAGCTCTTAGAATTCAACCCTGGAAAATAATATCCTAATTATGCTAGGGTCTGGCTGAAGTTGCAGGCTGGGTGGGTACACACACACACACACGTATATACACACACATCTATATGTATACACACACATATAATTTCCTCTAACTGCTGTTATATTTGTATGTGGAACAGCCTATTATATACATGTACATATGTATATTTGTATATATATAGGTTTTTTTTTTACCCCAAACAGGGTAAAGCTTCCTGTAATTTTGCATTCGTGTGTGTGTCTGTGTGTATGTGTGTGTGTGTGTGTATGTGTGTGTGTGTGTGTGTGTGTGTGTGTGTGTGTGTGTGTAGAGGATTAAATACTTTGAAAAAGGTAAGCTTTGGTAAGATCTGCCTAACACAAAATACAAAATGCATTTGGTATAGATGGTATATATTCTCCCTTTATACCAAAATAGAAATTTCTTAGCATTCTATAAGTTTGAGAATGACAGTTTAGCAAGAACTAGGGACTAAATATAAATATATTTATAAGTGGCAGGTTTGCCTTTTTATAAATATCCCTGTTATTTCCTCAAACCTGAAATCACAGTTGGAAATGAGATAAAGCTTCCTAACTCTGTACTGTTACATATTTTTTTTTCTTGAATTAGAAACATAAGGGAATGCTGTGAAGCTGGGTTGTCTTTGGTGGAGTGTGGGAGGCCTGCCTTCTGTGCTGCCCTGGTGGGTTTACTGATGGTGACTTGTGAGATGCGTCCGAATGATGGGTCTGTAGCCCAGAAGAGCTTGCCCTCGCCCAGTCTCACTTCTGTTTTATCTAGAACCTGTCTGGATCCTGTCCCACCCAGCCTGCCACTTGGGCCAGGCCCTAGCACAATCAGAATGTTGTTTCCCAGGGTCAAATTCTGAGAGTTGAATTTGTGAGACTTAAAAATGTTTGAGCATTTCTGCTGCTAGTCTCTCCATAAATGAGTTATATTTGTAGGTGGAACAGCCTAAGGGATTACAAGGGTTTCAAAAAAAATCCTCTTAGAAATTCCAGTGCCGCGTTAGTGTTCCTAATTTCAGTTCCCAGCCAAGGAGATAGTACAGTTCCACAAGCTGACTAAGTTCATGTGTTCACCTTTGCTCATACTTTGTAGATCCCCAGAATCAGGTTAAGGAAAAAGCCTGCCTAGCAGAGACCCTTCCAGCAGTTTATCAGAGGTCCAGGGACTTGTCTGCATCCTTTCCTCAGGCTGCCAGGAGTGGTCACTAGCGTCCACTCCCTTGACTTATTGAGCCCCCAGATCTTCTAACAGGACATACTTAGAAGGTGCCAGTTCCTCATCTCTGGAATTCAGTGAGGCCTCTTGAGTACTGTACCTGTTACATATCGGCTACAGCCTGCATAAGAATGACCTCAGTACCACCATTTAATAAAAGCATGCTTGATCTCATGGCTATAAAGTAAGATAGGTTTATGTGAGTATGCCATTCAGAGCGGTTATGAGAGGATTCCTGTCCAGCATGGGGTTGTATCTTAAAGAAAGTTTGAAAGTATCTATCTAGCTAGAGAAAGCAGCACCTAGCTAGAAAAATCAACAGGCTCAAAATAGAAATCTCACAGGTTTGATGAAAATATTGAATAATTCTGCTGCAACAAAGTTTTCTTAAAGGAGACCAAGTGAAAATATTATTAGAAAGAAAAAAATAGGGACTGGTTACACAAGAAGCTAAACTTCATTTTTTTTATTTTTTTTTAAGAAAATGGGTCAGGAATAGAAGTTGTAATATAGTAGTAACACATACTATTAAGCCTTGTGCTTCAGAAGCATAAACCTAGTAACTGTCTACAAAAGGGCTTTGGGATGGGAAAGCCTGGGAACACCAGGTAGAGGAATTGTTAGAATTCCTCATGAGTTAGAATTAGAGTTTAAGCTAAGATGGATAGACCAAGGCAGTGAGAACAGAGGCAAGCGATGAGTGTGTGGAGGAGGAGATGAGGACAAGTTAGGTTTGAGAAGGAAGGTAATTAGAGCAGCCTTGGGCACATTGAGTCATAAATCTGTTGTGAACAGAAGGGTTTCCTGCTAAGGGCTTAGAAGTGTCCAACATACTCATCAGAGTGGGGAGAACATTAGTGTTTTGTTTGTTTATAAGTGTGTGTGTGTGTGTCTGCACATGAGTACAGATGCCCAAGGAGACCAGAAGTGTCATCTCACACTGGTGCTGGAATTACAAGTGGTTATAAGTCTCTCAAACCAGCGTAGGTAGTAAGAACCAAATGCAGACTAGTCTGAGTTCTTAACCAGTAAGCCATCTCTCCAGCCCATAGATTTAAATTTATTATCATATGGGGTAGATAATTCAACCCATAGTGGACAAACACCAGAGTGATGTGATAAATGCCAGAAAGAGACCAGAGACTAAGAATCAGGGACCAATGCTTGTTGAGACTGCTCCTCGGGAAGGAGAACTTAGCCAAGCCTCCAGTGATGTGGGAGAAGGGAGATCTGAAGAGGGACCATGCTTCAGAAATTGTCAGCAGGGTAACAATAAGTGACTGACTAGGGTTTGGAGTCATGAAGTCAGTCATGACCTTTAAGTACTTTTTATTTGAAGACTAGTGGAATTAGTTAGTTTTCAGAAGGATTCAATTTGAGTAGATGGTTCTGCTTGATAGCTAGAATTGTTCTTGAACAATTTAATTTGTATACAGAAAGAGAATAGCATTCAAGCAAATTGAATAGAGTCTTTTAAAAACCTTTTTCACTGGCTTATAGAAAACATCAAATAAAAAAAGAGGTTCTGTTTTTTTGGAGTAGCACCTAACACCATGTGTTTGAATAAATGATAGCCTTTGTACTTGTCATCATGGAGAAAGGGCTACTGTTTTTAGAATAAGGAAGAAAAGGGAATATGTCAGTAACTAGAGGAAAGGGTCCTTTAGCTCCTCTGTAGGGGTGGAGAGTAATTCAGGGAGATCTAGAGTAAACACCAAGGGTAGAAACAATATCATTGTTCCTGGAAAAAGGAACACACAGTTCTCTGAATTAGTGACATGAGTCTCGAGCTTCAGTGGCAGAAAGGAGAAAGACATTTGTGGAAGAGCGTGCAAGTGGAGGCTTCTCATTAAATCATAGGAAATCCCAGCAGCAGATATCTAGGAGGGCAAGAAGAGATAAAGGGGAATTATTTTGCATCAAGAACTGTACTAAGCAATTTAAATTATCTCCTTTTAGTCCTTGTGAAAACTGAGAGATTATGTTTTCGTGTTCATGTTTTCATATGAAAAGAGGTCAAAAGTTAAGTAAATTTCCCAGGCCTGATATTAGCTGGTAATGGAGGGTCTAGGATTCAGAGCCAGTCTGTCTGACTCTAACGCCTGTATTCCTACTGTGGGAGGATCTATTAGTTTGAGGTCTTGGGGGTACAGCCCTGTATCACATCAGGATGAGATCTTTGGGAGAACTGCAAATGTCCACCAGAGGAGGATCCTCTAGCACAGTGCTTCTCAACCTTCCTGCTGCTTAGACATTTTAATACAGTTCCTCATGTTGTGATGACCTCCAACCATAAAATTATTTTTGTTGCTACTTCATAACTATAATTTTGCTACTGTTATGAATCATAGTGTAAATATCTGATATGTAGGGTGGTCTTAGGCAACCCCTTTGAAAGGATCTTTCAACTCCCAAAGGGATCATGACCCACAGATTGGGAACCACTGCTCTGGTGGGAGGAGCTATGAGGCTGAGGAATTGGGGTGGAACAAAAATGTGGACCCTGAAAGTCTGGAGGAAGTAAGAAGATAAATGGACAGGAAACGTATAAGGCAGGTGCTGGAGAGAGGAGGCCTCAGGCCAGCGACAAACTGGCAACAAGAGGGAGGCAAGGGACTATCCTAACTTCAATAGGGGAGCTGTTGCCTGACTCGATTTTCTAGTGGCGATGATTGAAGAGTCAGTTTTCCACGGCTGCTGGGATTCCTACCTCGTGGATGTTTCAGCACCAATTCTGCTCTAGTGACAAGACCAGGGTCCCTATAGACACACACTTGAGCTAATGTACTCTGGAATATAATATTCACATTCTAACTCAAATAGCTTGTTGAGAGGCTGTATTGGATCCAGGTATCTTTAAAGGCAAAAGAAAACTATATATCACTTTAATTTCTTCCCACATAATACATCTCTTCATATTTTAGTAATTTGTCTTCACTAAATAGCATTTTAGTCTGACCTTCATTGTTAGTTATACGCATGGTAACAAGATAAAAAACATGAGTTATTCCAGGCACTAGGGAATAGAAAGGATGGATGAAAGAAACACTTCCTATATGTTTTCCATTCTAATGGAGGAGATAGGACATTATTAATCCAGGGAATATGTTGCCTATTTAATGGTTGTAAACATAAGGAGAAATATGGAGCAGGGAGAAGAACAGCGGGTGGGAAGAGCATAGCTAGAGGAAGACTCAAAGAACACTTACCTGCCTGAGAGGGGAGGGGTACAAAGCCTGAAGGAGGCAGAAGATAGCAGACATCCTGGGACAACATGTCCTCGCAGAGCCCACAAGTCCAAGAGCCCTGTGGCGGGAGCTCACCTTGCAAGTTCCAGAACAGCAGAGTCTGGTGTGGCTGCATTGGAAATACAAGAAACAAGGTCCAAGTATAAAGGCTTTTTAAGACTAGAGAGACATTAAAATATTTTGTTTACTTTGGTTCTTTAATGTGGAAAATTGTAATACTTTATACACAGAATTGTGTAGTGAGCCCCTTGTGCTAATCACTCGGTTTCCACCATTTTCACTTTTGGGATTTTCAGCAGAGGAATGATGAGACATAGCACGACCTGACGTGAACAAAACCCCTCAGACAGGTCCTGAGGGGCAGACATGAAGCCAGGGAGCAGCCCTGGCCTAGGATGCTGAGAAGTGGTTATTCAGAGCTTCTGTTGAAGATCTGGTTTGATGTTATTTATATTCTGATTTCTTCAAAAGAAGAAGTGAGAAAGCATGTAGTGTAGTAAGAAGAGTAAAATAATAAAAAAGAAATGTCACAAGAGAGCACTATTTTATAATTCATTCTCTACTTATAAATGTACCCAACTGGCAAAAGGCTGGCATAAGTGAATATTTCAAACTCCATTCATCTATAAATTACAAGCTGCATTCCTATGATCTTTTGCAATCATGGATTATTAAGCCACACAAAGGTGAGGATTTGTCGCATGTTAACAAAGCATTGGAACTTCCCTGCACCTGAGGTACTGAGGGAAGCCTGACCTCTAGACATTTATGACTTACATAATAAATTTGAAAATTTAAAGAAAATCAAAAAGAAAAAAGGAAGCCCTGGGTGAAGGTATGATGATGGGATGACACTTTCAGAGCAGGGGTGTGTGCAGGTAGAGATGCTACCCACTTTCAGAGCAGGGGTGTGTGCAGGTAGAGGTGTTATTTGACTGCTCTGGATGAGACCCTCCTTTCTGGGTGGTGGTTTGCCATTGTAGTCCCAGCCTGACTCTAGAGCTACACTTGCTGGCGATCACTCTAGTAGGGAGTGTCAGGAATAGTGCAAATCCATGGACCCTGCTGGAGAAACAAGTTTGCCATCAGTAGTGAGGGAATCAAAGAGGTTTTCACGTATCCTGTTCCCTGCTTTGCAGTACCACACCAATATTCAGAGGTCTAAGGATGAATTCCAGTGTTCTGTGTCTTGGCTGTCTCTCAGAAGGTTGCATCACTTGTTGCTCAGTCTGTCTAAACTTGCCTTCTTATCTGTAAGGTAGGGGTACTAGTGCCAACCCTGCCTATCTCAGGGTCATCAGAAGGCCCAGATGATCTCCACAGATAAAGGAGAAGGAAAGATTCAAAGCTTCTTGGTGCCAGACTTGTGCAGGGCTCACAGCAGGCTGCCAACAGATGTAGACATGACGCATGAGGTTCAGAAGTTCTCAGCTCATTTAGGGCTGCAGAGCTGGGGTTTGATTCTGCGTTAGGTAAAGTCAGCACCCTCTGTCGGAGTGAGCACTTTCTGTGCCGGTAGCTGTAATCTCATTTAGCAAGCTTTGATCTGTGTTTCCTGGTTACACAAATAAATAATAGAAAACAGAACACTGGCTGACTACCTGTCATCCTTGAGAGGACATATATTATTAAAATAATATCCTATTTCCTCTCTCTCTCCCTCCCTCCCTCCTTTCCCTCCCTCCTTTCCTTCCCTCCCTCCCTCCTTTCCCTCCCTCCTACCCTCATTATAAAGTGTGAAGAAGACTAAGTGACATAGTTTAATGATTGCTGTAGCCTTTTTTTTTTTCTTTAAATGGAAGAGACTTTCAGGAAGACAAGGGAACTTCTGCAACTTCTCTCACACCTGGCTTTGAGGCCTTTCTCAACACACAAGCAGGTGTCTGTCTCTAACCACGCTGTACCTGTGCTCAGACAGGCAAAGCACAGCCACAGAGCACTGAAGCGAGTCAGACAGAGAAAAAGAACTGAGCCAAGTGGGGACAAGGTGCAGTGGAAATGTGAACCGGTTTGGAGGGGGTGGCAGGCCCAAGTTCAGGGAACTGACAAGTTCCAGCAGTTACAGGAAGCAGGCAGTGCACTTCAGCCTGCCCAGTCTTGGTCCTTTCTGCAGTGGAATGGGGTACCACTACTGACCCTACATGGCTATTGAGGGGGTTGCTCCCTCCCCTTCCATAGAAGTAGAATATACACATGGAAGTAGATATGAATGTGCTCTGGAAATTAACAAGCAACAAGACATCGTTAACCCTGGCTACCCAGTTCCATGACATTTTCCTACCCTACATCCTCCAGTCATTCTCAAAACAGGGGCATTAGTGAAGCCTTAATAGGCTAACGTAGTGGGGAAGGTGTCATGGAAGATTACATTTTGATCTTCTCATTAAAGAGTGGATACCATTTTTTTTGTTCTCAGTGGGAAGGAGAAGAGACACTGACTATTGGTGGAACTTCCTGAAGGAACTCCTGTTCAGGGTTCATGAGCAAGGCTGGGGAGACGGAGGAGGGCTGAGAGCACTGTGCATGCTCTCCACCTGTCAAGGATGCCTGCCAGACTGCCTCAGCCTCCACCAGCCTCTTTCTTCCTACACCCTACCCTACCTTCAAATCTCAGTCATCATTAGTTACGCTGGAAATTTTCTTTTACTTCCTAATCATATCAAACCCCTATTAGAAATTCCTTTGGATGAGTTATGCAGTTAGGTTTGACATGTATTGCTGAAAATTTCCAACCAGTATCTGTCCTGCTGTTTAATTCCCATGAGAGTAAGGAATCAGGCTTATTCTGAACAAGGTGCTGTCTGTACTCCCTGACGTTCTACAGTGTGGAGCACTTAGAAGGGTCTTAACAAACATGCACAGAAAAAAACCAGAGAATTTTAGTTCTCAGTACATAACAGTCTGGTGATAGTGTGTCATTGATTTGACTTTAAAGATGGAGACACTGACACATAGAGATATCACTCCTCGACAGCTGGGGGATTTGAGCCTGACTTTGAGACTCTTAACCTAACCATGTTCTGCTGCTTTGTGTGTAGAAAGCAAAGTCAGGCTCACAAGCAGAGCCAGTCCCTGATTCTGTTAGAACCCTGAGGATGTTCAAAAGAAAATCTAAGTAGAAAGGAATGACTTCATGTGTGACATCCTACATGCTTTCTAATGTCAAAGTACTTTAGCCAAATTTACCCAGAGCACAAACTGACTTTTGAAACTCTGATTCTGAGCAAGTTTTAGACCACTCACCTCTTGTAACCCCTCTGAAGAAGCAGCATGTGCTTTTCCACGGTAGGTCAGGTCTGCGTGAGGTAAAAGCGCATGGCTGACTAAGAGGGACACACCTGAACCCATGACTTGTACTTCTCATTGCAAAAGCAGCTTTGGCCTGTGGACGCAGAATTTCTAGAAGATTCTTGAGTTTTGTCTGGAAGGCCAAGGAAGTCTGATTGTCTCCAAGAATGACAGCTGCCACTAGAATAACACAATATTTTCTAGAAAAAATAAAACACAGCAAAAGAAAGAAAATACATGTTATTTATATAAAACAAAACACAGCAATGTAGAAAAAGACTTCACTTAGGATTAGAGTGGGGCGAGTATTTTCCAGCCATTCACTTCAGATGGATGTTTTAAACATCATCTCAGGCCGCTGTATTATTCGAGGCCCCCTAAGTGGAGGGGTGTCTGACAGTAATGACTAAGATAGCCCTTGAGGTTTGTCCTGTCATCTGCTGCACACTGCTGAGACGATTTTGTGAGCTTTAATGTATGTGCTCCTCACTGCAATTCTTCAGCATTATCGTCCCATCGGACAGGTAGGAAACCAAGCAAGATCACACAGTGTGGAGCTGTCCCCCACGCAGCCAGCCGGTGCCTGAAGTCCATGTTCTCACTCTTCTGAGCAGGTGACCATGCAGGGTGGTACCTTTGTCTCGTTAAATGTTTCCCATGTATTTAAGAGTCTGTGTTCAGACCCTGCTTTCAGAAAGGCCTTTCTAACAGACACAGTTGCCTTCTATAAACTTTATTTTCAAGAGACTATTCTTTGGAGAATTGATTTTTTTCATTGTCTTCATGTAATAAATTTCTATATCGGAGGCAGATACCTCTTGGTTGCTGTGGCATCACACCTGACACTTCCCCAAGTAGTCATACCAAGGTTTCCTGGTGCCTGGCAGCTGTCTCCACACTTCAGGGTTTTTCTCTCTCAGACGGTGTCTTGGAAAGTACAGAAAGCCCAGGGACCTCCCTGTTTCATTCTGTGGTCTGTGTAAAAACCAAATGATGCCATACTGACTTGGATCCTTTCAGATGGATCATACAGCACATTAGTCACTGGCGAATCTTTCGGGTTCCTTACCTCAGAGTCCTCCCGGTTCCTCATTCTTGCCACCCTTCAACCGTGAAGTTAGCAGTAAGAAAAACAAGCGAGTGCTTTCTGAACACACCTCCCACTTGTTTCCGTCAGTGCCAGTGACTAACCATCCCATCACATAGCATCTGAAGGTTCAGGTGCCAAGGCAACTGGCCTTCCTCGCTGAGCTTTTTCTGCTTAACTGGAAAGCCTGCCTGATTTCACCCAAGTGAAGCGCTTCCTCGCCTTCCTGTGATGCATTCCTGTGCATGCTGTCAGTCAGGTGTTTGACTTGGTACTCCTCTGCTGATCATGAGGAGACCGATGTCAGCTGTCATCGTCCAGAGCTGACATCACCAATCCAAGGACTCTGTGGGGAGTCACAGTCAACCTTGGAACAAAACCAGGACTTTTTACTCCTTGGCCTACTCTTAAATGGGAAGCCATTTGGCCTGTTATAAAAGACTAGTTGCTAAATTCACTTCATTTTAATACCAGAGAGAGTTTTAAGTTCTGTGCCTAAGAAAGTGGCTCATACTTTGGAATAGTCAAGGTTAAAAAAGCTAATGCAAAACCTTCCTTTGAATTAGCTTGCTCTGTAACTATGGGAAGAGAGTCCTGCTGATGGCCTTGCCCCTTGGGAAGGAATATCCTGGGCCATTTTATGTTAGCTGACAAATAATTTACACAGAATTAAAGTTCGCTTGGCCCATGGTTTGAAGGATGGGAGCTTCAGGTTGGGCATCCACATCTGATAGGAACTCTGCAGCCCAGGAGAAAGACAGGAAATTACATAACAAAACAGGCCATCCTGGAGTAAGTATCTCTTCCTCTTTGTATAAGAGGACTCACTCTGTGGCTAGAGGGCTGGCCTTTATGGCTTATTTGACTTTACCTCCTAAGATCCACTTCCAGACACTGTAACTCGACTAAGTATATACACTCAAAACATCTCATGAGTTTTTAGGTGGGTTCAGAAGCAACCTGATAGAATGCTGCATCAAGGCTCAGACAGGGAGGCCTTGAGGAGTCTAGAGCAGCTTCCTAGCTGACCAGAGCAGAGACCATTGTTCAGGGCTGCAGTATCCATACCTACCCTCTAGGGAATAATGCCAGCAGTGATCAACCTCTCAACTTTGACAAAGGTTGCATTGAGGGAAACCCATATTGAGAAAAACCTCTACAGAGTCCTACCTCGGTGGAGTCTGGACTGAGTCGATAGTGATGATATTAGAAGTAAGCAGGCTGAGGAACCTGTGTGTGTTTACAGGAAGCTTTATGCAGATGCAGGTTCTTCACGCTTACATCAAAAAGGCTTCCAGAGATACAATGCATTTCCAGTGATAGGCAAGTTATTGTTTATGTTCTATTTATATTATGTATGTTATAGCTTATGGCAGGTTCTGCCTTAACAGAATTCAGAAGGGGAAATGATATCTCTGCACCACTTTTGTATTGTGATTTTCATGTTGGGGATTCTTGGGGAAAGGATCTATGCTGTGGAAGTCAGATGGTCAACTGAACAAGAAAGAATGCCTGGTCTCCTCTGTTATTTCCTTTGTATTGTTGCTTTTGTCATGTTAAAGACACACAAGTAAAATAATTACCTTATATGGAAAACTTGACTTTATAAAACAAGAACTAAATAACCAGATATGAACCCTAAAGAATTTCAGTCAGGAAGTTTGCTTTTTTATTTAGGAAATTTACAGAGAGGCCTGAGCATACACAGGGTAAGTGTCAGAGCCCATGGCTGAGAAAACTACTGAAGACCGCTTAGGTATCCTACTAGGTGATTGTGTCCAAGCCATGAGCTGAGACTTTAAAAACAGCCTGAGAGCCAAGTCCCTGTACAGGATTACCTTTCTGTCCTAATTGCCTGACAAGGACTCAGGACACACTCCTGTTTATCTCTCTTACTTCATCGGCCATCCATTCCCCCCTCGTGCATGCTTTACCTAGTTTTTGTCTCCAAAAATTGTGGCAGGGTTACATGAAAAAAAAAAAAACCCAATGTTGGTTTGCAAGGAAGGCTACTTAAGGACCTATGTGTCAGTTACTCCAATCTAATGGTGCACGCTGTGTTTTCAGTGGCTGTTCCCTGGATACACAGTCTCACCACGTAAAGCAATCCCCACTAGCATTCTGACTTATTTCCATCCTGTCATGTGTTCATCATATGTATTTGTAAGTTAAGCTATAGTCACATGTGTATACATTTGCAAAATTTTATATGTAAAATATAAAATATAAGTATATTATATTACTGGTTCCATGTAACAATAAGGTCAAATATACTAACTGTTAAAAAATGTGCTTCTCTTACAGATTTGCAACTATGTGGGACCTGCAAAGGTTATTGTTCAGTTGGTCACAAATGGAAAAAATATCCACCTGCATGCCCACAGCCTGGTGGGCAAACACTGTGAGGACGGTATCTGCACTGTAGCAGCAGGACCCAAGGACATGGTGGTTGGGTAAGTGGGGCATGTGGTGCTGAGGGAGATGGGAACAGTGGAAGAGGAGGAGAATGTGTACACTCTCATTTGAACTCCCAAGAAAAACGACATAACCAGATATCTGCCCTGCTGGAAACAGTCCTTTCATCTGTAGTCTTGACCTCTCAAGGATGGATGCCTAAGTTTGGATAATGTTATAGGCACTTGACCTAAGAGGCATTTATACCACTTTCAATAATATTTTTCTTCTCCTGAAAATAAAGATAAAGAGAAAAGTAAAGCTACCACCTTAACGATATAGAAATGATTGCCTTATAGATGCTTTTTGCTTCCTTGAGATGGGGTCTCTCCACTATAGTACAAGCTTACCTTGAACGCACAAATATCCTGCCTTTTCTGCCTCCCAAGTGTTTACATACTGGGATTAGAGACATGCATCACCACACCCAGCTCTGATTTTTACCTATTTGTGATTCCCTTAATAGATTCCTAGTGGGAGCATTTGAGGCATGAAGCAGATAAATAAACATTGTTTCAATTCTGTACCACTTTAAAAATGTATGCACATTAAATAACCAAGAAATGTAAATTGGATTAAGCATTCACTAGAACTGGAATGTAAATAGAAATGAGTGTGTTCATTCAAGGTCAGTCAAATGAAACTTTTTTTGTTTTGTTTTGTTTTTGTTTTTGTTTTTTTGAGACAGGGTTTCTCTATGTAGCCCTGGCTGTCCTGGACTCACTTTGTAGACCAGGCTGGCCTGGAACTCACAAAGATCCGCCTGCCTCTGCCTCCCAAGTGCTGGGATTAAAGGTGTGTGCCACCACTGCCCAGCTAAATGAAACAGTTTTTAATGAATGAAATTTTATAGCAATAATTTCATTTCAAGAGAATCAAGAAATACTTGATAAGCCATAATTATGGGCTGAAGGTAAAAGAGCTTGTTGTGCAAGTGTGACAGTCCAAGTTCAAATCCCTTGATGCCACATAAAAGCCGTTTGCAGAGCATGAGCATTTGTGCTCCCAGCTCCTGCAGGGTAAATGGGAGACAAAAGGCAGGCGAATCTCGGCAATCCCATGGGCCAGCTTGCCTAGTGCAGTAGACAGACACCAGACAGATACCCTCCCACACCCCACCCCTGTCTCAAAGCTAAAGTTGTCCTCTGACTTCTACGTGCACACATGGCACATACACATACATCTACATATACACACATGTATGTACATATAAAATAAAGACTTTATTATGCTAAGGTTTTATTTTTCATTATCCTGAAACACCAAAATACCAGACAATGTAGTAACTTAACCCACAGTAAAATTTGATGTAAGCATTCAATCATCTCAAAAACAGATAAATGCTACTTTGGGGATTCTTAAAAATCAAAGCTGAGAATCAGTAATCCCAGCACTTGGGAGGCAGAGGCAGGCGGATCTCTGTGAATTCAAGGCCAGCCTGGACCTACAAGGAGAAGTCCAGGACAGCCAAAGCTGGTACACAGAGAAACCATGTCTCAAAAAAAAAAAAAAAAAGCAAGAAAGGAAGGAAGGAGGGAGACAGGGTCAGTGCAGTAGCTCAGTGGGTGAGTACATTTTCCACGAAGCCTAACAACCTGAATTTAACTCCTGCAACTCGTGTGGTGGGAGAGAACTAACTTCCACATGAAGGAAAGGTCATGCATGCTACACACACACACAAATAAGGAAAATGTAACTTAAAAAATTAAAATTATTTTTTAAAACAAACGAAGATGGGTCAGTGGGTAAAGCGTTTACAGTGCAAACTTCAGGACTTGAGTTCCCATCTATAGCACCCACATAAAAATCATAAAAATCAGGTGTTAAAAAAAGGAACAAAGAAATAAATAAAATAAGAATAGGCAAAGGCCAAGCATGGTGGGACACACCTTTAGTCCCAGCACTCAGGAGCCAAGTAAGTGGATCTCTGAGTTTGAGGTCAGCCTGGGCCAAAGAGTGAGTTCCAGGACAGCGAGGGCTACAGAGAGAGATTTAGTCTTACAGCCCTCTAAAAACAGATATAATGAGATATCTAGAACCCCAATGCAGGGCAGTAGGGAACAACAGACAAGCAGATCCTCAGGGATCACAGGCCAGCTAGTCTAGCCAGTCAGTAAGAAGCAGGTCTAATGAGTGACCCTGTCTCAGAAAATTAGGTGGAGAAGCAATTGAGGAAATGTTCCGGCCATCACCCTGTTGCCTCTGCTTGCATGCAGATATGTTTTTTATTAATTTTATTTAATTATGTACACTATCACTCAGAGTTTTCTAAAACTCTGAGTGATAGTGTACATAATTAAATAAAATTAATAGATTAGATCAAGTAGTGTCTGCTAAAATCCCAGGTAATGCGTGCTTTTTTATGCAGATAGGAATTGCTTAACCAACTGTGATGAAGTTTGAATTCTATTCCGAGTCACTCATTCCTGGGTGGTTCCGCTTTCATGTTCCTGGGCATTTCTCTGTCTATGAAGGTGTTCAGGTGTGAAAACCCTAGAGAAAGGGAGCTTTTATTTAAGTCACTAAAAGCTGGTTCTTTTTGAGATTCGGGAGGAAAGGATCTAAAGTGAAGGAAGCTTCAGTTGACTCTTGTGTCCTTTGACTTGTCTCAACATCTCCTGCAAGGGCTGCCTGTCCTGTTCATGGTCTGTTTCCGTTGATTCCCTTCCAGCTCCTGTCTGGCTTACGACAGCTGAAATATTGTCAGTTTCAGACAATTGATCAGTTAGTGTTTCTGCTCATTTTACCGCAGCATCACGTATCCCTTTGAAGCGTCTATGCTCTTTTGGTCTTGTTTAATCCATCTTATAATTGTATGCTTTTGAGGAAAGTATACATGAAATTCTCTATGGGTAATATTTATTATTATAAGACTTCCAGTTTGTAGTTTGCAAACTGTTGTCTCTCTGTTTAGTTCAATAGTCACTTATGATTTTAGGAGAAACTCATGGCGGCTGTCTGCAGCTCAGTGAGTGGGAGAGCGCCTGCCTAGCCTGCACAAGGCAAGGCGCTAGGTCAGTCCCCCTCAGTAGAAAGAACTAATGGGTATCTACACTGGAGCCTAGGCTGAGGCAATGGAAATAAATTCCGCATCTGTAAGCAGAGTGGGCAGGCCCTTCAACATCTTCTGGTGTAGTGGGGTGAGCGGCTCTGGGGTTGACAGTGATTTAGTTGCAGCTGGGTGAGTTTTTCTAAGGTTAGAAAACTTCATTGCTGGTGGGAATGCAGGCTTGTGCAACCACTATGGAGGTCAGTCTGGTGATATCTTAGAAAACTTGGAATAGCTCTGCCTCAGGACCCAGCCATACCACTTCTGGGTATACACCCAAATGCTTCTTCATGGAATCATAAGGAAGTTTCCTCATCTATGTTTATAGCAGCCTTATTTGTAATAGCTAGAAACTGGAAACAACCCAGATGTCCCTCAACCGAAGAATGGGTTAAAAAACTGTGGTACATCTACACAATGGAATATTACTCAGCTATCAGAAACAATGAAATTATGCAATTTGCAGCCAGATGGATGGAACAAGAAAAGCTCATCCTGAGTGAGCTAACCCAGACTCAGAAGGATGCACATGGCATCTATTAACTTATAGTAGGATTTTAGCTATATAGTAGAAGGTATCGATCCTACAACTAACACACCAAAGGGAACTTGGACATAGACTTCTTTTTTTTTTTTAATACTTTATTTTTTTTTCTTCAAGTTACATCTCAGTCACAAACCCCTCCCTATTCCCCCTTCCTATCCCGCCCTTCCACCCTCCTCCCCCCAGAAGTTTCCCCTTTCAGTCCAACAGATGGTTCCTTCTCTTATAACAGTAAGTATTATACAAAACAACAGATATAAATATGCCACGTTTATGAGAGTTAAATGGCCCAGTATACCTTCCCAATGTCCAGTTTATACATATTTGGCCCCTGACTTTAACATTCTACTATCTAACCATCTCCATGAGTTTAAAGGTCTATATCTGACTCAACATTCATACTAACTTGCAACACACTTTTAAGAGTATCTTCTTAGATCTATAACACCCTCATGATTCCTAAACAACTCAAAATTTAACTATGAGACTCTAGCAGTCTATTCTTCAACCACCTCAGAGACCTGAGAGGAATAAATATATCTGCTTATATAGGAAGTGCAGGGCCTGCAGCTTCCAAAACTAAGAAAGGACATACCAATGACTGCCTGGACAGATCCCAATTTCTCTCCATACATTCCTGCATCAGTCTTCAGCCTTTGGGTCCTGTTTCTCTGACAGACATTTGTTGTAGAGCCGGGATTATGAAGGACTTACCTACCCTGTCTTGGCAGAGTTAGGCTGTCGACTTCCCTGCTACCAAGTTTTGTCCTTTTTGGACAGCAGTCTGTCTGCAGTTGGTGCAAGGGGTTTTTTCATGCCAAGAGATAGACTTGCCACTAATTCAACCATCTTACAGTGGAGGTTCTTCGATGCTTATCTTCTACTTGGAGTAGAATAGGGGGTGCTGTCAGGCGCTGATATGTCTCAATATCAAAAAAAAAAGAAAATCTTAATTTAAGATAACATCTTTAAATGCCATATTCTGCAGATCTCTTGGGGTTTTTGAAGATGCCCTATCCATCTCTTGTATTTTGCTTATCTAGACTTCTTATTTTTAATTTTTAATTTTTATTTATTTTTTATATATTAGTTATATTTTTCTTCTATTTTTTAGTCTTTTTTATCTATTGTCTGCTTAGTGGTTTGTTTGTTTAGTAGTTCTCTCTCCCGGGCAATGAGACACTTTTCACTGATGGTACTGCTTCGTAGACCCCAATGAATGAGGAGGCTCTTGGCCCTCATACAACCTCTCAACTGAGATGAGGGACTGTTATATAAGGACACCCACCCCAGAGAAATGGGATGGAAGGGTTAGGAGGTAAAGAAAAAAAAATGAAATGTGATGTTTCGGCCTTTTACTACTAATTGTCATAAACTGATTAGGATAATTAAGAAATGCAAACTAATGGTTATGCAAGCCGGTCATTCTGTTAGGTACTATGACAGCCTATTATAGTTACTTTCTAAGCTAATCAAAAATAAACCTGCTACAAGACAAGCAACATCTGCTTACCCTAATATAAGAGATAGATAGGGCCTCTTCAAAAACCTCAAGAGATCTGCAGAATATGGCATTCAAAGATGTTTTTATAGCTTTAGATTTTTTTATAGCAAGACATATCAACTCCTGACAGCACCCCCTCTTCTCCTCCAAGTAGAAGATGAGCATCGAAGAATCTCCAGTAGGAGATGTTTGAATTAGTTGCAAGCCTATCTCTTGGTAGGAAAAGCCCCTTGCTCCAACTGAAGACAGAATGCTGTCCAAAAAGGACAAAAACTGGAAGCAGGTAAGTCAACAGCCTAGCTCTGCCAAGACAGGGTAGGCAAGTCCTTCATAACCCCTGCTCTACAATCAGATGTCTGTCAGAGAAACGGGGCCAAATGACTGAAGATCGATGCTGTAATATATGGAGAGAAAATGGGAACTGTCCAGGCAGCCACTTGTATGTCATTTCTTAGTTTTGGAAGCTGCAGGCCCTGTACTTCCTATAAAATCAGATATATTTATCCCTCTCAGGTCTCTGAGGTGGTTGAAGAACAGATAGATAGAGTCTCATAATTAAATTTTGAGTTGTTTAGGAGTCAAGAGAGTGTTATAGATCTAAGAAGATACTTTTAAAATTGTGTTGCAAATTAGTATGAATGTTGAGTCAGATATAGAACTTTAAACTCATGGAGATGGTTAGATAGTAGAATGTTAAAGTCAGGTACCAAATACATATGGACTGGACATTGGGAATGTACGTTAAGCCATATAACCCTCATAACTGTGGCCTAATTACCTCTGTTGTTTTGTATTGTATTTATTATTATAAGAGAAAGAGCCATTTGTTGGACTGAAAGGGGAAACTGTAGGGGGAGATAAGATATACCTTAAATTTAAAAGAAAAAAAAAGGGAAGAGGATGAGGGGTTGAGGGTGGGAGGGTGGGACTGGAGGGGGAATAGGGAGGGGACTGCAACTGAGATGTAACTTGAAATAAAAAAATAAAGGAAAAAAAAGAAGCAAAAAAAAAACTTCTCTCGGAGAAACACAGTCAAGGAGATGCCCCCCAGAGGGTAACAGTTAACCACAGTAGCTTTTCTCACTGAAAGTCCTGTATTTGGTATTCCCCTGAGAGAATTCTGCCCACAGTATTTCCCAAAAGATGCCTTTTCCTTCATGATCCATTCGTCTGTGTCTCTGAGTTTCTAGCATCAGACCTATATCTTTTACTTTTTCTTTTGTGGGTGTGAAAGCAGCAGGCTAGCGGCTGGGAAGTCAGACTTCTTCCACTTCTGCCCAGTGCGCAGCAGATATGGGAGCAAGCTGCACGACTTTTTGAAGACTTGAATTCCTTTCCGTAAAAAAGCAAAATGACACAGACTGTATCTCCAGGCACTGTGTGTCCTTAGCATGCTAGACCAAGCCAACATCAGCTAAGGTTATGGAGCAGCATGAGCAAACGTGCCACTATCTTTCTACGGAATGACATCGATCATTTTGTTTAGTTCTGACTTGTAAGCAAGCAGTTTAGGAAGACAGCCAAAGTTATTTCTTAGACTTGTCAATGCTAGAAACAGAACCGAGATAACCTGTTTCCAGTAACACAGATCAGACTGAGTATAGATTCATAAGCAAGGCCCCAATCCAAAACATCGAGATATGTAAAAATGACACCAAGAACACACAAAGCTTTGAACACATCAAAACCAAAGAATCATCCCCTGTATTTACCAGGGCCTTTCACACCTTAGTGTCAGTTTAAATTTTCAATACATTTAGTTTCTATTTTTCAAAATTATTTAATCAATATTAGAACTATCATCTCTTTGATTATGGGTTTGATTATTTTAATAGAGGGTTATTCTTTTAAAACTTTTAGTTAGCTTTCATGGGTCTTCTTGTTTCTTTCACTTAGTTAGACTCAGCTGCCTTTCTTGATTAAAAAAATAATAATCCTGTTTGGTATTTTATTTTGACCTAGAATGTTAATATTTTTTTAGAAACATTCTAGTTTGAAATTTTTCATTCAAAGTGTAAAATGTCTGTGCTTTTCTACTTCGCTGTACACCACGTCCACCAACAGTCACCACACCCTGTTTGTTTCCTGGCAACCTGGATTAAAGAGACGTACAGTGCTTTTATAAACTAATTCACATAGCATATAGCAGTTGATAAGCACGGAAACAACCTGTGGGTCATGACCCCTTGTGGGGGTTGAATGGCCTTTCTACAGGGGTTGCCTAAGACCATAGAAAAACACAGAAATTTACATTATGATTCATAAATGGCAAAATTATACTTAAAAGTAGCAACAAAAATAATTTTATGGTTGGGGGTCACCACAACATGAACACCTGTATTAAAGGGTCACAACACTGAGGAACTGTTTTAATGGGTCACAACGTTAGGAAGGTTGAGAACCAGTGGTCTAGAGGATTTATAGATACAAAACCACAAAGGTAACCTTTGGGCCCCCTCAGTAGAACTGCTACATTAAGTTACTGCATTACAGACTCAAACTAATTGAGATTGGTCACTTCATGTAGCTAGAGATTGACATTTCATGTAGCTAAACCTTAGCCCACAGAAGAGGCATTGATTGGAGAAGATTGGCCAAATATGGACTTCCGTTAGAGGTATGCCATTCTCAGGTGGGCTGTGCACTGTGGGTCAGGGGCTGCTTTGCAATCCCATGAAATCGAGGTCTAAGTCTTCAGACAACAAAGACCAACCCAGTGTCCGGTATTCAGGCACATTACAGCTTCAGCAACAGTTTCCAGATGATGATGAAGATGGAAACATCTGGCCCACTGCAGCATGTTCATTGGTGGCTGCAGGTTCAAGTCAGCCTGACTCATTTTATAGAAGACTGATGTCAGCCTCCATCCCAGAGAGTTTGATTTTACAGAGCAGTATAAAGCCAGGTTCTCCAGCCTTAGTGTTCCTCAGAATTAACTGAAGAGTTTGTTAAAACAGAAGAGATCTGATCCCATAGGTTTAGATCAAGCCCCTAAATTTTTAGTAAGTTCTAAAATAATGCTGATGTTGCTGGTCTAATGACTCCCATGTTGTGAATGAGAGTAAGAAGCAAGGTTGTGGTTCCAGCCCTTTTATTAGTGGGTGTGGCCTTTCTGATTCTAAAATGTCCTCTCAATTTTTCATTTCTGTGAGTTTTGATAATCATATGGCTACAGCCATCAACTGTGCAAAGGTTCCTAACCCCATGATCTCCTTATGCCTCTGAATTCAGCTCTTGCTCTCCACTCCACTAAAGGTCCCTGCAAACACTGAGTTTTCTTTAAGTATAGTTTTCCCTTTTCAGAATTCCATCCTGTGGGATCACCCAGCACACAGCCTCTTGAAGCTTGCCTCCTCTCACTCAGCATCATGCACCCAGCCCTGCATGTTGCTGCCACATGCGTTGGCTCTTCCTTCCTTTCAGTTACTCTGTGGTATTGCATTGATGCCTACATCCTGTTATCCATTCATCTATTCAAGGACATTTGGTGTCTTTCCAGGTACTGGAGATAATGAGGTGCTTTGTATGTGAGCATAAGTTCTCATTTCTCTTGGGTAAATACTGAGGAACAGAATGACAAGGACACAAGCTACTAAAATGATATTTACAAGAAAGTGCCAACACATTTTCTAATGTGATTAAAGCATTGTATACCCCTTATGTACTCATATTTTAATACTAATAATAATCTACTCTTATTTTCTTTTACATTTTGTTGTAAATTTTTCAAACATTTTTGAAGTAAAAGAATATCATAATGAGCTACTATTGTACCCATAACCTAGCATCAACAACTAAGTATTACATTTCCAAACTTAATTAAATACATCCTTACTTGGATATCTTTTGGGTATTAATATCTAATTCCATTGTGGTAGGAGGATATATGTGTGTGTGTGTGTGTGTGTGTGTGTGTGTGTGTGTTATATAATTTACATCATTTTAATGTATTGATGGCTACTTTATGTCTAAGAAAACCACCAGTATTTAAAAGTGTGGTCAGAGTAGATGTCTGGTAGAGTAGATGGTGTGTAAGTGTCAGTTGGGGCCAGAAGTTAAAGTGTTGTTCTAGTCTTATGTCCTTACAGCTTTTTGTTCTATCAGTTACCAAGACAGGGATGGTGAATTCACTGATACATTTATATCTATTTTTTTCCTTTCGTATTGTAAGATTTTTTTTTTTTACTTCCTATAGTGTGGAGCTTTCTTGTACCAGGTGCATAAATATTTAGGCTCCTTAAGCTCTCTTGATGAGTTGATATTTTTGTCACTACAGAATAGTCCTCTTTCAACCTTGGTACTGTGACTGGCTCTAAAATCCTACCTTGGCTGATGGCAATACACTTAGCCTGGTGTCACTGTAAGATTTTATGTGGTGTGTGTGTGTGTGTGTGTGTGTGTGTGTGTGTGTGTGTGTGTGTGTG
>CAJQZJ010004763.1:1679136-1707938 GCA_907164525.1 Lophiomys imhausi
TCAACTGTTAAATTTTCTGTCCACCACTTTTCTGTCTGTCACCCCCCGATTCCTGATCTCTCTCCTTCTCTCTCTCAGACTAGGATTGAGTTGGCACCATTACTAAGGAAATACCCTCTGAATATTCAGTCTGATGCTTCATGTATTTTGAGGCTTCTTGGTTCAGCCCTGTATGGTCTATCAGAACAGTAGCTTTTCCCCCAGTCTCTAGAGGGCTTTCTCACAGTCATCAATGACCAGCTAAAGGTTCCTGTGAACTTGTTCCTGATGCTCTAGTTTTAAATCCTAGTCTTTTTAACCTCTGTCTCTGCAACTGCAGAACACTGGCTGGCTGTTTGGGTTCCCCTTCCCATCCTGGAACCTGGACATTAAGCCAGGTAACTAAGAGTCTTTATTTCTCTTCTCTTATGGGTCACTGTTCTGTGTCACCCATTTCCCAGAGCCTGGCACCGTTTTCTCAAGTGTTTTGATCATTTAATTCAGTAGGGTCAGTCTAAGTCCTTTTTACTCCATTGTGGCCTGTGGCAGAACACTGATGTGTGTGTTGTTCACTAGGGTAAATCCTTCCTTCATGATTCACATAATAGATAAGCATGGTGCCTTTTTTCAGTTGTGAAGTTAGGTTGCATATAGGAATGCATTGCGTGGGGTGGAAAGAATATGAAGTACAACTGAGGTGTTGGTCGTCGATGTTCCCAGGAGATGACCCTGTTCTCCGAGTGGGGAATGGTCTGCACACGAGTGAGGCCGAAAAGGGCAGACACGAGAGCTGTTGCTCATAGAGGCCTGACTGGAGCTCTGAGCACATTAGCATGTTGGGGCACACAGCTCTCGGTGCGGCTCCGTTCCAAGTTTCCTGTACTCAGCAGGCATTCGCTGAGGACCCACATGTTGGCCTGTGTTCTCGAGCTGGAGATCTGTGTCCTGAAGTAAATTTACTTCTCTGTGTGTCCATGTAACTCACTCTGCATCTGGGCTTCGGTGTATGTCTCTGTTTCCTTCTGCCCTTGCTTCTTCTCTTTTTCTAGTTTATATGACCTTTGCATAGTAGCTTGTTCTTACTTAATGCAGGCAAGTTGTCATATCTCTTTTATTGTAATTTTGTGTTACATTTAGTATACCTGTATGTGTGTGTGTGTGTGTGCGTGCTTCTATGTGTGTGTATGCTTCTGTGTGCCTGTCTGTATCTTTCTGTCTGTATGTTTGTTGGGGGGGGTGCAGGGAAAGGCTGTCTGTGTTTGTCTGTGTATCTCTCTCTGTCTGCCTGTTTGTATCTTTCTGTCTGTATGTTTTTTTTGGGGGAGGTGCAGGGAAAGGCTGTCTGTCTGTGTCTCTGTGTGTGTGTGTGTGTGTGTGTGTGTGTGTGTCAGAGGCGAGAGAATAACTTGTGGGAATTGCTTCTCTCCTCCTCCTATCTGGGTTCTAGGGATTGAACTCATGTCACCAAGCCTGAGAGTGAGTGTTCTTACTAATTTAGCCATCTCACTGGCCCATGTCATTTTCTTCCTTCTACTAATATTTATTTTCCTTTCAGAACAAATGTCCTCACAAACATCTATATGACTTTGAGAAATCTGAGCTCTGCACTTTTCCCTTTGACTTCCCCTGTTACCTATGACTCTGCTCCTCTCCCTCAGCCCTCATGCAGCGTCTGTGCCTCTGTTGGAAACACCAGAATGGTCTGCCTTGGGGTCTTCACACTCACGCTTTCTACAGCAGAGATATTTATCATCCAAAATCCACTTCTTCGTCTTACCTTCCTCAAAACTGGCTCACCTGTGGTCTTTCAGAGTCCTGCCTGCATTCTCCCTGTTCAGCCTCTCCTGCCATCCCTCCTATCCCATTCATATCTTCTTTTCCTTGGCTACATGCAGTTCTCTCTAAGTTACACTATGAAATGTGCTTGCTTTCTGTCTGTGATCATGACATCATACACATTTGTGAACAGAATGAAGCCACATGAGCCTTCGATAGTAAAACATAGATACACATGTACCCCATACTCTATGACTTCTGATTTGACATGTAATGTTCTCTGAGACCAAGGTGCTTCAGCTTACCACCAGCTCATTTAGTGACCCAGTTTAACCTGGCCTTACTCTCATGTGGTGAGTCTGGCTATAGGCCTCTCTACAGAAATGTTAATAAGCTAAGCACATTGTGCACCCCAGCCCTCCAACAGTGTTGTGTGATGTACAGCCTATACCATGTATTACCCTTATAATATAAAATCCCCAATTCGGATATTCATGGAACTCGGGTTTGCTTAAGATGCTGAGTGCTTGTATACTTTTTCTTTTTTTCTTTTTTTTTAAATACTTTATTTTTTTTTCTTCAAGTTACATCTCAGTAACAAACCCCTCCCTATTCCCCCTTCCTATCCCGCCCTTCCACCCTCTTCCCCCAAGAAGTTTCCCCTTTCAGTCCAACAGATGGTTCCTTCTCTTATTACAGTAAGTATTATACAAAACAACAGATATAAATATGCCACATTTATGAGAGTTAAATGGCCCAGTATACCTTCCCAATGTCCAGTTTCTACATATTTGGCCCCTGACTTAAACATTCTACTATCTAACCATCTCCTTGAGTTTAAAGGTCTATATGTGACTCAACATTCATACTAACTTGCAACACACTTTTAAGAGTATCTTCTTAGTTCTATAACACCCTCTTGATTCCTAAACAACTCAAAATTTAAGTATGAGACTCTAGGTATCTATTCTTCAACCACCTCAGAGACCTGAGAGGGATAAATATATTTGCTTATATAGGAAGTGCAGGGCCTGCAGCTTCCAAAACTAAGAAAGGACATACCAATGACTGCCTGGACAGTTCCCATTTTCTCTCCATACATTCCTGCATCAGTCTTCAGCCTTTGGGTCCTGTTTCTATGACAGACATTTGTTGTAGAGCAGGGATTATGAAGGACTTACCTACCCTGTCTTGGCAGAGTTAGGCTGTCGACTTCCCTGCTACCAAGTTTTGTCCTTTTTGGACAGCAGTCTGTCTGCAGTTGGTGCAAGGGGTTTTTTTCATGCCAAGAGATAGGCTTGCCACTAATTCAACCATCTTACAGTGGAGTTTCTTCGATGCTTATCTTCTACTTGGAGTAGAATAGGGGGTGCTGTCAGGCGCTGATATGTCTCGATATCAAAAAAAAAATCTTGATTTAAGATAACATCTTTGAATGCCATATTCTGCAGATCTCTAGGGGTTTTTGAAGATGCCCTAACCATCCTTTGTATTTAGATAAGCAAATGTTGCTTGTCTCTTAGCAACTTGATTACTGGGTAGTTTAAAGAATATCTGTGATAGACTGTCATAGTAGCTAACAAAGAGACATGTTTGCATGACTAGGAGTATGTTTTAACTATCCTAGACCGTTTTAGACGGTTGGTATCAAGAGGTCAGAGCTTCACATTTTATTTTTAAGTATCTCTAGGTATGATACCATTAGGAAGCGTTACCTTTAAATTTGTATCAATATACAAAGTTCTATTCAATTGTGGTTAAATATACTCTTAATTATGTATCAATATACAAAATCAATGCCTATGTAGCCCAATACAATCTTAATATTACGTCCATATTCAAGGGTCAATACCATTGTGGCCAACTATAATCTTAATTTTGTATCAATATACAAAGATCAATACCGATGTAATCCAATACAATCTTATTTTTGCACAATAAACAATGGTCAATACCACTTTAGACAAATAAACTACTAATTTTGTATCAATATACAAAGGTATAAGGGCATATTCAATAATCTGTCCCTTCTTCTTGGACCTTCCTGTGCTATGTCTATATCTCATTTTTCTCAAGCCCATGCACTCCTACATAGGAGAGGAAGAAGGATACAGAAAAGGAAAAGTAGAAAGTCCCTGGGGCTAACCTCCAAAACCCATTAAGACAGGACCATTTATCAGCTTGTAGTCTCTTCCCCTAAATATCACAGTTTTCAGTTATCCTTCAAATAACCAAAAAGAAGGGCGGAGAAACACCTTCCCCACCCTCTGGGCATGGGACGTCGCCCTCTTAAAGTGACTTCCTGCTGATTTGGGTCGTAGTAGACCTGTTTGGGGCCCGAACCCAAATGGAAAAAAATGGTTAAAAATGTTAGTACACTCCTTTTATGTTCAGTCCTTCTGTTCTCAGCTGTTTAGATGACCTAAGGGTTTTGTAGGCAGAAGCTGATCTTGCAGGCTTCACTGAGGTTCCTGCCGGGGCATTGTGTAGAGCTGAACGGTCCCAGTGAAATTGGATTGCTGTGGTGGTTGCAGGCCCCCGATGGAGACAGCTATTGAGGAAGTCTGCCAGGCAGAATCAACTGGGTCACTCATCCTCCTTGGTGCCTGATTCTGCTCTCTGCTGAGGTTTCTGCTGTCCAGCCGTCCCCGGGCTCCCCTAATGGACGCTTTGATTCTCCTGGAACGATAAGAACAGAGCCCTGCCCCAATCCCAACCCTAGGACAATTGCCCTCTTTTTTTTTTTGGGGGGGGGGGCTAGGTAGTACTTCTCCTGAAGCAAATTTGGCCTTCTGACAACTTACAAAGCGTTATCTTTCAATCCGGGTTAAAGAAGAAATCATTCTGTCACCTTGGAGCTAAACCAGCTCTAGTGTATATATTTTGAGGTCCCAAAGGACAATCTGCCTGCATCGAGAAGGCCTTTTGTAAGTAGCCTCCAAACCTAGGTCCCTCCAAATCCCATGTGTGTGTCTCTGAACTCTAATTATTGGGATCAGGGACCTGTGTTTCCCATCTGAAGGGATCAAAGATGTGTTCCACCACTCCTGCATTGAAGTCTTTCTCTATTTAGAGTTTGCCCTGCATCAGGCTGACCCTGAGCTCCGGGATCTGCCCGTTTCTGTCTCCAGTGTGCTGGGAGCTGGGACCAAGGGTGTACTCTTCTTGAATGGTGGGACCAAGAGTATGCACCCTCACCACCCCGCTCCGTATGACTCCAGAATACATAAGACCACCAACTCTACGGTGCTCCCCCCCCCCCCGTCTCCACTGAAGTCAAAGGCATGGGCCAATACCACAATTCTCTTGTATTTTACCTTAGCTCCACGTCTTCTCTACACCTGGAGGTCTGCAAAACCAGGCCGAATGGCTGTATCCTCTATTCCATTCACAGTGTTTCAGCCCTGCCCCCTGCCTTTTTTTTTTTTTCAGTTAATAAATTTATTTGTTTGTTGCTTAAGGTTACATCCTTATCATATTGTCCTCTTTTCCCGCTTCCCAGCCCCACCCTCCCATGCTCTACCCCCTGACCCTTCCGTCTTGTTCCTCTGGGGTGGAGTGTCCCTGCCTAACAGTCTCTCACCACAGAACAGGAGTCATATGAGGGCCAAGAGCCTCTTCATTCACCGGGGGCCTACGAGGCAGTACTGCCAGTGAATGGTGTCTCATTGCTACTGGGGGAATACTAAAAAAAAAGACCAACAAACACACAAACCCACAAAAACAAAGAATATCAACAAAAAAAGAGAGGAAAAAGAGAAGGGAAAAGGAAAAAGAAAAAAGAAAAAAAGAAGGAAAAAGAAAAAGATAAAAAAAAATTATGTCCATGTTCCTTTTGGTGTGTTGGTTGTAGTACAGATATCCTGTACGATATAGTTAAAATCCTACTATAAGTGAATAGATGCCATGTGCATCCTTCTGAGACTGGATTAGCTCACTCAGGATGAGCTCCTCTAGATCCATCCATTTGGTTGCAAATTGCATGATTTCATTGTTTCTGATAGCTGAGTAATATTTCATTGTATAGATGTACCACAATTTTTTAATCCATTCTTCAGTTGAGGGACATCTGGGTTGTTTCCAATTTCTAGCTATTACAAATAAGGCTGCTATGAACATAGATGAGGAGACTTCCCTATGTCTCCGTGAGAGGTCCTTTGGGTGTATACCCAGAAGTGGTATGGCTGGGTCCTGAGGCAAGGTTATTCCTAGATTTCTAAGATATCTCCAGACAGACCTCCATAGTGGTTGCACAAGTCTGCACTCCCACCAGCAATGGAGTAGGGTTCCCCTTTCTCCACACCCTCGCCAGCATGCGCTATCATTTGAGCTCTTTATCTTAGCCATTCTCACAGGTGTTAGGTGGAATCTCAGGGTCGTCTTGAGTTGCATTTCTCTGATGATTAAGGATGTTGAACATTTCTTCAGGTGTCTCTTAGCCCTTAGGGATTCCTCCTTTGTGAATTCTCTATTTAGCTCCATCTCCCATTTTTTGATTGGATTATTTGGTTTCTTGGCATTTAGTTTCTTGAGTTCTTTGTAGATTTTAGATAATAGCCCTCTATCAGATGTGGGGTTGGTGAAGATTTTCTCCCAGTCTGTTGGTTGCCGTTTTGTTCGAATGATAGTGTCCTTTACCTTACAGAAGCTTTTCATTTTCATGAGGTCCCATTTATTGATTATTGATCTCAGGTCCTGAGCTGTTGGTGTTCTGTTCAGGAAGTTGTCAACTGTGCCAATGAGTTCGAGGGTTTCTCCTACTTTTTCTTCTAGTATCTTTAGTGTGGCTGGCCTTATGTTAAGGTCTTTGATCCACTTGGAATTAAGTTTTGTACAAGGTGATAGGTATGGGTCTAATTTCATTCTTTTGCAAGTGGACATCCAGTTGGACCAGCACCATTTGTTGAAGATGCTGTCCTTCTTCCATTGTGCGTTTTTGGCTTCTTTGTCAAAGATTAGTTGGCCATAGGTGTGTGGATCCATGTTTGGGTCTTCAATTCGATTCCATTGATCCACCGGTCTGTTTCTATACCAGTACCATGCTGTTTTTATTACTGTTCCTCTGTAGTACAGCTTGAAATCTGGGATGGTGATACTCCAGATGTTTTTTTCATTGGACAAGATTGATTTAGGTATTCTGGGCTTTTTGTTGTTCCATATGAAGTTGAGACTAGCTTTTTCCAGGTCTATAAAGAATTGTGTTGGTATTTTGATAGGAATTGCATTAAATCTATATATTGCTTTTGGTAGGATAGCCATTTTTATTATGTTGATCTTACCTATCCATGAGCATGGGAGATCTTTCCATCTTCTAAAGGCCTCTTCCATTTCTTTCTTCAGGGGCTTGAAGTTCTTGTTATATAGGTCCTTTACATGCTTGGTTAGAGTTACCCCCACGTATTTTATGTTGTTTGTGGCTATTGTGAAGGGGCTTGTTTCCCTTATTTCTTTCTCGGTATATTTGTTTGTTGTATAAAGAAGGGCTTCTGATTTTTTTGAGTTAATTTTGTATCCAGCCACCTTGCTGAAGTTGTTTATCAGCTGTAAGAGTTCTTTGGTGGAGTTTTTGGGGTCGCTTATGTATACTAACATATCATCTGCGAATAGGGATAATTTGACTTCTTCATTTCCAATTTTTATCCCTTTGATCTCCTTTAGTTGTCTTATTGCTCTAGCAAGGACTTCAAGTACTATATTGAAGAGATATGGTGAAAGTGGACATCCTTGTCTTGTCCCTGAGTTTAGAGGAAATGCTTCAAGCTTCTCTCCATTTATTTTGATGTTGGCTACTGGCTTGCTGTATATTGCCTTTATTATTTCTAGGTATGGTCCTTGTATGCCCGTTCTCTCCAGAACTTTTAGCATGAAGGGGTGTTGGATTTTGTCAAATGCTTTTTCTGCATCTAGCGAGATTATCATGTGGTTTTTTTCTTTCATCTTGTTTATGTGGTGAATTACATTGATAGACTTTCGTATATTGAACCATCCCTGCATTCCAGGGATGAAGCCTACTTGATCATGGTGTATGATACTTTTGATGTGTTCTTGAATTCGGTTTGCTAGTATTTTCTTAAGTATTTTTGCATCTATGTTCATGAGGGAGATTGGTCTGAAGTTCTCTTTCTTTGTTGGGTCTTTGTGTGGTTTAGGAATCAGAATGACAGTGGCCTCATAGAATGAGTTTGGCAGTGATCTTTCTGTTTCTATGTGGTGGAAGAGTTTGAAAATTAATGGTGTTAGTTCCTCTTTGAAGGTCCTGTAGAATTCCGTGCTAAAGCCATCTGGCACTGGGCTTTTTTTGGTTGGGAGATTATTAATGACTGTTTCTATTTCCTCGAATGTTATTGGGCTGTTTAAGCTGTTAATCTCATTTTGATTTAGTTTTGGTAGGTGGAAATTATCGAGGAAATTGTCCATTTCGCTTAGGTTTTCAAATTTAGTGGAATATAGATTTTTAAAGTAATGCCCGAATATTTTCTGGATCTCCTCAATGTCTGTTGTTATTTCTCCCTTTTCATTTCTGATTTTGTTGATTTGGGTTCTTTCCCTTTTCCTTTTAGTTAATTTGGCTAGGGGTCTGTCTATTTTGTTGATTTTCTCAAAGAAGCAACTCTTGGTTTCATTGATTCTTTGTATAGTTCTTTTTGATTCTAAGTTTTTGATTTCAGCCCTAAGTTTGATGATTTCCTGCCTTCTGTTCCTCTTGGGCGTGTTAGTTTCTTTTTTTTCCAATTCACCCAGCTTAGCTGTTAGTTCACTAATATGAGCTGTCACAATTTTCTCTTTGAAAGCACTTAGTGCTATGAACTTTCCTCGTAGCACAGCTTTCAATGTATCCCATAGGTTTGGGTATGTTGTGTCTTCATTGTCGTTGGATTTTAAGAAGTCTTTGATTTCCTTCTTTATTTCTTCCCTGACCCAGTGGTCATCCAGTAAGAAGCTGTTCAATTTCCATGTGTGTGTAGGCTTTCTGTTGATTCTTTTGCTGTTGAAGACCAGCTTTATTCCGTGGTGGTCTGATAAGATACAAGGTGTTATTTCAATTTTCTTGTATCTATTGAGATCTATCCTTGTGACCAACTATGTGGTCGATTTTGGAGAAGGTTCCATGGAGTGCTGAGAAAAAGGTGTATTCTTTGTGTTTGAGTGAAACATTCTGTAGATATATGTTAGGTCCATTTGTTTCATGATCTCCATTAGACTCAATATTTCTCTGTTTGTCTTCTGTCTTGATGATCTGTCCATTGTTGTGAGTGGGTGTTGAAGTCTCCCACTACTAATGTGTTGTGATCGACGTGTGCTTTAAGTTTTAGAAGTGTTTCTTTTACGAAAGTAGGTGCCTTTGTATTTGGGGCATAGATGTTCAGTATTGAGATTTCCTCTTGATGAATATTCCCTTTAATGAGTATATAGTGCCCTTCTTTGTCTTTCTTCATTAACTTCAGTTGGAAGTCTGTTTTGTTTGATATTAGGATGGCTACTCCAGCTTGCTTCCTCGGTCCATTTGCTTGGAAAACCTTTTCCCAGCCCTTTACTCTGAGGCAGTGTCTATCTTTCGTAGTTAGATGTGTCTCTTGTATACAGCATAAGGAAGGGTCTTGCTTGCGGATCCACTCTGTAAACCTCTGTCTTTTTATTGGGGAGTTGAGTCCATTGATGTTGATGGATATTAGTGACCTGGGGTGGTTGTTTCCCATTAGTTTGGTATCGGTGATGGTCCTGTGCCTCTTTTGGTTTAGTTGCTGAGGGGTTTTCTATTCCCTTTGTTTTCTTGAGTGGAGTTTTCTTCTCTGGGTTGGGATTTTCCTTCTAGGATTTTCTGTAGGGCTGGGTTTGTGGGGAGATATTGTTTAAATTTGATTTTGTCATGGAATGCCTTGTTTTCTCCATCTATGTTGATAGAGAGTTTTGCTGGGTAAAGTAGTCTGGCTGGGCACCTATGATCTCTCAGGACTTGTAGGCTATCTGTCCAGGCCCTTCTAGCTTTTAAAGTTTCTGAGGAGAAGTCAGGTGTAATTCTGATGGGTCTGCCATTGTATGTGACTTGACCTTTTTCTCTTACAGCTTTTAATATTCTTTCTTTGTTCTGTACATTTGGGGTTTCAATTATTATGTGGCGAGAGGAGTTTCTTTTCTGGTCTAATCTGTTTGGTGTTCTGTATGCCTCTTGGATTTTTATTGGCATCTCTTTTTTCAGGTTTGGGAAGTTTTCCTCTATGATTTTGTTGAAGATATTTCCTGGACCTTGGAGTCGGGAGTCCTCTCTTTCCTCTATACCTATAATTCTTAGGTTCCATCTTTTCATTGAGTCCTTGATTTCTTGGATGTTGTGGGTGAGAGATTTTTCAGCCTTCTCATTTTCTTTGGATGTTGTACTGATTTCTTCCACTGAATCTTCCATGCCTGAGATCCTGTCTTCCATCTCTTGCATCCTATTGTTGATACTCACATCCGTAGTTCCTGTTCTCTTCCCTTGATTCTCCACTTCCTCTTTTAACTCTGACTGTGTTTTCTTTATTGTTTCTATTTCTATTTTCATGTCTTGTATGGTTTTGTTCGTTTTGTACATTTCCTTCTCCAGCTTGCTTGTTTTCGTATGAAAATCTTTCATGGCTTTTTCCTTTTCCTGTTCAAGCTCTGTCACCTTGGCTTGGAGCTCTTTAATGGTGTTGTTCCTTGTTTTGACTTGTAGAATTGTGGCTTCTTTGAATTGCTTCATAGATTTAAGTTCTTCTTGCAGGGACTCTATCACTTTCCGTAATGCAGAATTGTCAACGTTTTCATGTGTTTCTGTTGGTGTGTGGTCATCCGAATTGGATGAGCTAGGATAATTCTGCTTTGTTGGAATCATATTTACTGGATTTCTATTTTTTTTTTTTGACCTTTGGCCATTGGATGCGGTTAGCTGTCTGTTTTCTGTGCTTGGAACCACAGTGGATGATTTGGTGCAGGGGACGAGTTACTTGGCTATCTGTCGTTGCTTACAGGGGGATTTCAAGGTCACTGTGGTTTTAATTGCCTGAGGCACTGTGAGCTGGTGCAGCCTATTCCCAGATTGTGAATAATGGACCAGGATTGTTTCACTGCTCCCAATTCAGACTTCTCTATGTTGCACTCTGAGTTATCAGTCTGTAATGGTTCTGATGGTATGGGCCTGTTTGCCCAGGCACAGATTCTGTGGGCTTTGTTTGTCGTCATGGAGGCTGACAGGGTCTGGCTCCACACCTAATATGTCTGGATTTTTCAGAATACAGCTATGGTCCCGATTTCTGGTTTCTCACTAGGTTTCTCGCCACAGGGCTGACCTCTGTGCCTGATTCCCTTCCTGTCTGCGCCACCGCGGGTCCCCCTCCCTGGCTGCTAGGCCGTGGGTACCCCAAGCCCCGGATCCTCCGGCAGCCTGAGTGGTCCTCTCGCCCCAGCAGCTCAGCCGTGGGTGCACGGATCCCTGGCCCCGCCCACGCCTGTCTCTCTCCCCAGTTGACCTGCCGTGGGTTCACAGGGATTTGGACCTGCCAGCCGGGTTCCCACCCCAACTGCGCTGCCGTGATTGCGCGGGATTCGGCCCCTCCCGCCCGCCTTTGTGTTCCCAGCTTCCCGCACTCTCTTGGAACCTCCCGCCCTCCGCTTCGCGAGCGGCTGCGGACCACCCGCTGAGCCCCCTGTTTGTTCCTTGCTAAACCTTCCACTATCTCGCAAAGTTTTTTAAGTGGGTATAAGTTCTACCTGAGGTGTGGGGAGCCCAATAGGCCAGCGATCTATGGCCAAGTGGACCCTGATTCTGCCTGCTGTAAGTTGGGATCGATCTTACCAGGCGCCTCTCCAAATGGGAGTTCCCGAATCCCGGGTTTAGTAGCTTCCGTGTCTGTGAGAGATGGGGAGAGCCTTGCCCTGGGACTTTTAACAGTCCCTTGGGAGCTGTGAGTGTTCCCGGGGGGTCTAGCCCCTCCGGTTTTTGTACAGTGCCCAATAACTCTGTGTTTTTTATGGATCCCCCCCCCCCACCGCGTTCAAAATGCGTCAGTGTAGGTCGCCGCCATCTTGGCTCCCTTCTTGTATACTTTTTCAAAGTGCTGTTTACTGATGCCCACTTTCTGGTCATGGCCGCCTAACTTTTGGTTCTTTCTGCTGATACTCTTACTGTTTTTCTCCAGCTTTGCAAACCTGGGAATACTTCATGTAACTAAGAAAAAGGTATTTGAAACACTAGAAGCACGGATGACAGAGGCGTGCATAAGAGGCTATAACCCTGGACTTCTGGTGCATTCTGACCTTGCCTATCTACAAGCAGAAGGTGGAGGAGACCGGCAACTCACAGGTGAGCAGCCTTACCCAGCCCTGCTTAAGGTCTTCTATGTTACAAGAGGATGACTTCAACCACCAGCATGTCAGTCTGTCGGAGGGAAAGAGCTCAGTGCGATTGAGTCATTCATTCCTTTCTGTACCGGACACCATGGAGGAAGCACAGCCCTCATGCACAAAGATGTTACACGATTAGCTCTCACCTTTCTCGATGCAGCCAGTGTGTATAACAGACATATTTCACTCTGCTTCTTCACATTCTGTGTGTGCCTTAAACTCTAACAAAAGTAGGAAAGTGCAATGGAGAGAGGATGGGAGAAGACATTTTTTACAGTACTCCAGAGAAAATGCAGGTTTCCTTTGATGGCTTTAATTTTAGACAATTTAATTAATGGGACTGTTATATAAAATTTTACTAACAGTTTGAAGAATTTCAGACCAAAGTAACCAAAAGGAAAAAGAGGAGCTAAATTATTGAAATTAAAGATGAAAATCAGGGAAACATTACCAGAGTTACTGGTAAAATTCAGAGAATCACTATGGCATGCTTTGAAAACATATTCCAATAAATTAGACAATCTTACAGAAATGGATACATTCACAATACAATGTGATTTGACATGTAATGTTCTCTGAGACCAAGGTGTTTCAGCTTACCACCAGCTCATTTAGTGATCCAGTTTAACCTGGCCTTACTCTCATGTGGTGAGTCTGGCTACAGGCCTCTCTACAGAAATGTTAATAAGCTAAGCACATTGTGCACCCCAGTCCAATATTAAACTAAAAAGATACAAGCAACTTATACAGACTTAAAACAAGCAATAAAATGGAAACAGTAATAAAATGTCTCCCAACTAAAAAAGGCCCCAGTCCCAAATGGAATCATGGCTGAATTCTGCCAGATCTTTGAAGAATTAACATATTCTCCGTAAACTGTTCCATAAAATATAAAGGTAAGGAATTACAGAACTTATTTTCTGAATCTAGTATTGATATCAAAACCACATTTAAAAAACAGCAAAAAAGAAAAGAATAAGCTAATATCTGATGAATGTGGATTTGTAAGTTCCCAACAAGATGATATAAACCTAGTTCATGAACACGTTAAAGAGATTAATGACCATTATCAGATTGGCTTCATCTCTAGAATAAAAGAATGGATCAGCATATGAAAACCAATAAATGTAAGGCAAACATAGACTTGAAAACAGAAATTATATACCATCTAAATAGATGCAAAAGGCTTTGGACAAAGCACAGCATCCCTTTATGATTTAAAAAAATTAGAAATAAGAGAACTATACCTCAACATACCAAAGGCTATATACAAAAATAGACTTATAGCCAATATTATACTAAACCTGGAAAACTGAAAATATTTCCTTTGAAAGTAGAATATGACAAGGTGTCCCCCCTTTCTCCACTCTTATTCAACATAGTGCCTGAAAACGTAGCAAAAGATATGAGACAAGAGAATGAAATAAAAAGTGTACAGATAGGGAAAGAAAGGGTCAAAATATCTCTATTTGCAGACAATATAATTCTATAAACAAGAGACCCTCAAGAGTCCACTGGAAAGTCTTAGATCTGATAAAGTATCAGGGTACAGAATCAACATACAAAACTCCATGGTTTTCCTATCTCAATAATAAACATGCTGAGAAAGAAATCAGCAAAGGTAACAACAAAATATAGTCACAGCCATTTGCAATAGCTTCAAAATAAGTAAATAAAATTCCTGGCAATAAGATAACCATGTGAAAAAGCCATTGCATTGAAAATTTTAAGACACTGGAGAAAAAAAAAAAAAAACAGATGACAATAGATGATGGAAAGCCCTCCCATGCTCCTGAGCCAACAGAATTAGTATCACAACAATATTACCAAATGTGCTGTATAGACTGGATGCAGTCCACATCAAATCCCAATGGCATTCTTCATGGAAATAGAGAAAAACTGTCCTAAGTTCATATAGAAGCTCAAGAGACCTCAGATAGCCAAAGCTATAGGATAATAAAAATAATATTATTAGAGGTATCACAATTGCTGATTTCAGGTTACACTACAGAGCCATGGTGACAAAAGCAGCACAGAGTTGGCATCAAAACAGGCCTATAGGGGCTGGAGAGATGGCTCAGTAGTTAAGAGCACTGGCTGCTCTCCCAAAGGACCCAGGATCAAATCCCAGCACTCACATGGCAGTTTGAAACTGTCTGTGATAGCTGACAGTTATGGTGGCGCACGCCTTTAATCCCAGCACTTGGGAGGCAGAGGCAGGCGGATCTCTGCAATTTCAAGGCCAGCCTGGTCTACAGAGTGAGTCCAGGACAGCCAGGGCTACACAAAGAAACCCTGTGTTGAAAAAAAAAAGTGGAATAGAAGATTTAGAAATAAATACAACAATAGCCACTTGATACTTGAGAAAGATGCCAAAATATGCAGTAGAGAAAAGACAGCCTGTTCCACAAGTGATGTAGGGAAGTTGGATAGCCACATATACAGAAGGAAACCAGAGCCCCATTCCACCCTGTGCAAACTCAGCTGAGCGTGGATCAAAGATCTTAGTGTAAGAGCTAATGGTGTGAAACTGTTAAAGAAAAACATACAGAAAACACTTCATGATGTAGGCAAGGACTTTCTGAAAAGGGCTCCAGCAACTCAGGAAATAAAATCAAGAACTAGCAAATAAAATTAAAAAGCTTCGGCACAGCAAAGGAAACAGGCAACTAAAGAGACGGCCTTTAACATGGGAAAGAATTCTTGCTAGCTACGTAGCTGACACATTAATATTTTAATACGTTTAATAAATAGGTTATATGTTTTAAAAACTCAAAAAATTAAATTCCAGAATAGCAAAACAGTGCAATCAATAAATTAGCCAAGGAACAAGGGAGGGATCTCAAATGATGAAGTACAAACAGCCTCCAAATGTGAAAAAGTGCTTTACACCCTTAGTCATTAAAATTGCTTTGAGATCCTATCTCACTAGTCAGAACAACACTCATTAAGAAAACAAGGAGCAGGGACTTGCTATATACTTCAGGCGGTATAGTGCTCGCCTAGTATGTAGGAAGTCCTGGGTTTGATTCCTAGCATTACCTGAAAATAGATAGGGTAACACACACCTATAACCTCAGCACTTGGAGTTCAAGGTCATCCTCGGCTGTGTAAAGCAGATGTTCCAACAGGTAATTCACACAAAGCTTGCTGGCCTAAATTCCCAAGACCCACATGTTGGAAGGAGAGAACCACCTCCCTCAGGTTGCCCTCTAACCTACAGTAGAACTGCCTGCCATGAGACACAGCTATACATTCCTGCATGTATTTGCAAAACTCTAAGTCAGCATAATACACATGTTTACCTGCACATACATGTTTATTGCAGCCATATTCAAGAGCTATGTTAAAGAATCACCCTACCTATCAGCAGATGATGGATAAAAAAATTACGATATATATGCAAAATGGAGTTTTATTCAGCCATTAAAAAAAATGAAGCATCATTTATAGGGCAGTGCATGTAGTCAAGTGAAAAAAGCCGGACTAAAGGAACAAATATCACATGCTGTCTCCCTCACCTCTAGATCCTAGATCTTACAGAAATACATAAGATTATTTGTGTGTGCGTGTGTAGGACATGAAAGGAAGAGGAAGGAATTTTATTGGTAGGAAGGAGACTACTGGGGGAAGGGTAAAAAGGAGACTCTGGAGCTGAGTGTAGTCTGAGCTTAGTCTACTAGGATGAAAATGTCTTCGTGAAACCTGCCACTCAGTACACTGAGTATATGCCAGTAAACAACTGTAAAGAAGTATTTCTAAAGGAAAAGAATTGGTCTGCAAGGCCATGTTCTTTGTTTGGTCTTCCTGGAAATATGCCGTGTTAAATGCTCACACTTTCACCTGCCCGGGCATGAACAGGCTGTTCTGTGTGAACCTAGACAGGGAGAAGGAGATCATCCGCCAGGCGGCCCTGCAGCAGACAAAGGAGATGGACCTCAGCGTGGTGCGCCTCATGTTCACAGCCTTCCTTCCTGACAGCACTGGCAGCTTCACTCGGAGACTGGAGCCTGTGGTGTCCGACGCCATCTACGACAGCAGTGAGTACTCAGTCCTCAGGTGGGCGGCTTCATCCAGCCTCAGGACCAGACACCAGGCCCACCTCACCACCTACTGCCCAGAGCTGAGCCCAGCAGACAGTGCAGTCCCCTTGAGCTTCTAGTTTATTGTCTACAAAGTATGAATGCTGCCGTCTGGGGTAAAGGGGTTATGTCCAGTTAGGCATCTTAAGACATGTCAGCCAAGGTAACATTCTTTCCTCAGAGAGTGCATTCTGTTCTTTATGTGTAATACCAATTTATTACTTATGAACAGATGACTGTGAGCATAGATTGCTGGTGCTCTTCAGAATGACCTTAACTTTTGCCCCTGGCAGCACTGAACAGAAATTAATAAAAGACAAATATTATTATTATCTGTCTTCCCCCCCACCTTGATAATACATTTATTAAGATAGGAACTTCAAGGTAACTAAATGAGCAAATAGTACGTCAAAATTGTCTTTCAGTATGTAGATACTAGAATGTGGAGAGTTTTGGTAGCCTGTAGCATTCACTGTGTAACTATTGTTTGGTACCCACTGAGTGTAATGAACAGTTGATTCAGAAACCCTGCAAGGGCAGTAGTCTCATCGAATGGTTATAGAAGATGATGTACTAGGAAACTCTGTGTTCTATGTCCATCTGCTAGTTGATTTGTCTGGTTTAAACAAACGTGAAGGGAAGGGAAAAGTTTATTGAATGAAAAGATTCTTACTCAACAGAGAACCTGGAACTGGAGCTGTTGGAGTTTTTAAAGGGGGAAGCTTTCTCCCACTCACTAGTACAGGCAGCTTTGCCCCAAACCACACAGAATGCTAATTTAGTTTGGGAAAAGGAAATAGAATATCTTCCTTTTTCTTTGTAAAAAAAAAATAATAATAATAGCTTTAAAAACATACTTTTTAAAAAATTTTAAGAATTTTGTAAATGGCATAGAGTTAGCATGAAACAAAGCCACTGGCCTGGCAATTTTGGAAATACAGGATGCTTTCTCCTTCCATATCAGTCTGTGTGTTAGCCGGGAAGCCGAATGCCATCATCTGGAGAGGCAAATACCACCATTCCTTCCTCATCCACTCCTTTCTGCCTCACCTGTTTGGGGGATAATGAGTGGTCCAGACCCAAGAAGTCCTCCAAGGACCTTGGAAGCCTTTCTTGCTCTATCTGTGCCTTTGTACAAACAGTAGGAATGAGCTCATCATTGGAGCTTGTGAAGCTGATGCTAACCGAGGACGTACATTGTTTTTTTTCCCTTTGAACAGAAGCCCCCAATGCATCCAACTTGAAAATCGTGAGGATGGACAGGACAGCAGGGTGTGTGACTGGAGGGGAGGAAATTTATCTTCTCTGTGACAAGGTTCAGAAAGGTACGTGCACACCCATCTCCAGATGTGGAGTGAAGCTGTCAGGGTTATCTGTAAGTCACTCCCAGTGGACCAGGAGTGTCCTCCTTATGTGTGGGACCTCTCACATTCCCAAGTGCAAAATGTGTTATTTCTATAAAGCCTGAGTATATAGTTCAGTTTCCCATAGAGTTAAAGGGATAGTGATTATGCATAGAGCCGTCCAGCATGCTGATACTTAATAAACTTTATTCCCTGCACTCAGTTAAAGTAACTGGTATGGTCTGAGTCTTATATAACATGAAATTACAGATTCTGCTAATTTTTCTGTGCTGTGTTGTGACACAGAGAGAGCCTCCCCAGCCCCTTCCCCACATCACTGTGACACCCAGCAGAAAAAAAAGATGGCGCACACAGGGTCCTTGGCACATCTCCCTTACTTTGTACTTTGAGTTCTTAACGTTTACTGTCACTAGATATGGCAACATTGGGAAATGAGTAAAAGCTGAAGGGGTAGTTACTTTCCCAATCATTGTTTTAACTAAAACTACCAATAAATGTTATTTAGTTTTAAACAGGTTTAAAACTGATGTTTTAATGCTTAGTTTCTATTGTAAACATCATGATCAAAACAACTTGGGGAGGAGAGGGCTTAGCTCTCAGTTTATAGTCCATAATCTAGGGATGTCAGGGCAGGCCTTCGAGCAGGAACCTGAAGTCAGGAGCTGATGCAGAGGCCAGGAGGAGCACTGCATGCTGGCCTGCTCCTCATAGCTTGCTCTGCCTGCATTAACACTCAGAACTACCTACCTGCCCAGGGTGGCACTGCCCCCAGTGGCTTGACCACACTGTGTTCTCACTATTATCCCTAATGAATGGGGGTACCTGAGGGCTCATACTAATGAGTTTGTGGCCTGGTTAAGAAGGTAGACTCAGAACCCACCCTTGGGTGCCAATCCCTGCTTTGCTGACCCTGCCCTGGAAGAAACAACCAGAAACGACAAACCGCACCTTACAGAGACATAGTGTGATATTCCAAGGACCAGTCCTAATTAGCAGGAGGCTATCTCCAGAATGCTAAGCTAGCCCAAAACTTGAATGCTCTGGACTTCATTCCCTCCCTAGAACTAGAAGGCTTCCTAACAAAAGATGGCACCAGAAGGTGAATGTAACTTGTCACCATAGTGCTGACTCTGAGACATCAGTGTTTTAGATTCTTCTGTCCGCAGGAGGTGTCTGGGCCACAGAGGCACTTAGCCTTTGAGAACCATGATGTTGGTGGTTATGCAGAGGTGCCCACAAAGGACAGAAGACCTCATGAGGAGAGCTGTTAAATTGGTCAGCATTGGTAGTGACTTAAGAGTTTCCTCCACACTGTACAACTAAAATAAAAACGTGATAAATCAGATGTTAGTATCGTAATACATTTGCAATTCCCTGTCACATAAATAAATAAATAAGAGAAAAAAGAAAGGTTGGAGGTGGGTGAAAGGGAAACAGGCAGACAGACAGACAGACAGAGGTAGACAGACATGAAAATGATGGGTGTCCTGTTCTGCTAAGTCCGGGATAGACCTACCCAAAGGCAAAGGGTTGAACCAGAAAACAATGACATAGTTTATTTAATCCCAATGTATCTAAGGTTATATTAAGAGTGTCAACGTTCACTAGTCAGTATTGTGGTCCTTCCCATGAACTGAGAAGTCAAGTCAGGGCCGTGCCAGCCTGAATTACACGTCGTATTACATTGTGTTTCTGCAGAACCAGAGTCTATGACTAGAAAGAGGAAGCAATTCATCCTGGTTTCATCACAAGAGGGTGTGGTCATCAGGGTGTTTAATCAGTTGCTTAGGAGGGAATAACGGCATAGATTTTGGAGGTCATGTAGTAGAGCATGTAAGACCTGAGACTCTGCATTTATGATGTTTACATCCTGAGCCCTTCATTTAGCGACTATTCAACCTTGGATATGTTACTTAAGATATAGTCTGGGGCTGACAAGATGGCTCAGGAAGTAAAGGTGTTTGCTGCCAAGTCTGACAACCTGAGTTCAATTCCCAGGACCCACATACTGGAAGGAGAGGGCCAACTTCTATAAGTTATCCTCTGACCTCTGTATGTGCACTTAGCATACATGTGTTCCCCCACGTGCCTGCATGTGCACACACCAGTAAACCCCAGGTTCTCTTCTGCAAAATGAGGACAGCATCAGCACACCTTCATCACAAGACTGGTCTGAGGACTAGATAAGCTAATATTTATGCATAAAGCACTTAGGAGAACATCTGCTATGGTGGAAGCATCATTTATGTCAAGGGGTATGGTGTACATCTCCGCACTGGGTTGAGTCACACTTACAGGCTCTAGTATCCTCCCATCATCCTTCAGGTTTCCCAGAAGTGAATGGTTGAAGGGTGGAGAAGTAGGAAGTTCATATGTTGACTAAGACAAAGCTTATTTGATTGGGAAAATCTAATACTCCACCACTTTGAGTAAATAGTAGATCTCATTCCTGGGTAAAGAGTGAGTAATTTGTGAAAACTTTAAATGATGCAAATCTCCTGCTGTTAATTCTTTTCAAAACATTTACATTTATATGAGATACAGTTAGGTGCTACCTGCATTTGCTAGCATGCTCACCAGCATTGTTACCATTGCAATCACATGCCTGAATACGATTGTTTGCAGATGACATCCAGATTCGGTTTTATGAAGAAGAAGAAAATGGTGGCATTTGGGAAGGATTCGGGGATTTTTCTCCCACAGATGTTCATAGACAGGTAGGTGGGTTATTATTGCAGATTTTATTTTAGTGCATGTTCTGCCTTAGTGAAAATCAGTGTTCACTTTCCACATACTAAAAAAAAAAACCATCGTAAGTCTCTTTAACATCCGTATGGCAATGCTATTTTTATGACTCTTCCAGAGAAGTATACCCTAACATAGAGCTACAGGCAGGGTGCTGCTAGAACATTGACTCTGAGAGCCTGGCATGGGGCCTCATTTGGTGTCTGTTGTTCAGGGCCTGGAGACAGTGGCCCTCAGGTCCTCCCATGAAAATGTGTAATGTAAGTATTGACCACATGGCAAAGCCCTTAAAAAGGAACTGTGCTGACAAGTGTGAAGGGCTGAGGCTGATGCCATCCTGACAAGCCAGGGTCTCCCAGCTGATGGTATGACCAGAGGATCATATGACTGTATGACCAGGGGATCATGTGATTATATAAAGATTCTGACCCACCGAAGTAAGTCACTTTTGATGATGACTAAGAAATGGTGTTTTCAAAATATTGTCAACAACCCAAATATTCACCAGTAAATGATTAATTAGGTAATGGGTGTATCTATGTGATGGAATATCGTGCAGTTACTAGAAAAAGAGGCTCTGTGAATGAACAGAGACCTCAAAATAGAATGCGAAGATTTGTAAAGATCAACACAAAACATAGTGTATATAAAAACAATGCTGTGTTCACACACGTAGGAAGCCTGAGACAAAACGGCTGGTCCCTATAGGAATCTGCACTGAAGAAGTCCGTGGATAGGAGATAGGGAGGCAAAGGACGATTATGAGTGTGCACCACTGTGTGCTCCCCTGTACTTTGTGAAATCTTGATCCATATGAATATAAACATGACATATGAAAGTGTATGTCTAGTTCCCAACTACCCCAGCACACCCAAAATCAGCATGCAGTGCCTCCTGCACAATATTACTTTCCTGTCGGCGTGGCTGGCTGTAGGCTGACAGTGGTACCCCTGGTTCCATCTGCTCTCATACCCTGTCCCCCTCGTGCTTCTGTGAACCATTTTGGAGGCTTCTAAGGCTAATTTGAAAGAGAAACAAACAATTGGAGCAATATAATAACTGTGGGTATAACATACTGACTGGAACGTTCTCCAGGGGCTGGGTTTTAGCACACTTTATTTAAGCTTGGAGTATAAATATATGCATACAGAATGTGCCTGATGCTCATCACCACTAGGAAACAAACATCCTACTCCAATGCTTGGATATTTTGTACTCTGCAGTTTGCCATTGTCTTCAAAACACCGAAGTACAAGGACGTCAACATTACAAAACCAGCTTCCGTATTTGTTCAGCTTCGGAGGAAATCGGATTTGGAAACTAGCGAACCAAAACCCTTCCTCTACTATCCTGAAATCAAAGGTAACTGGGTTGTTGAGACTCTTGCACTTGCTCTGAGAGGTCAGGGGTCACCTCTTTTGCAGAGACTCATAGAAATTTCCATGTGCAAGTGTGCTTATTTTTAGAGACAAAGAAGGTAATAAATATATCAAGGTCGTGGAATTAGCCTCAGTCATTTATGAGACTGTTATGCTGCCAAACTTGTATGAGGCTTAGACATTTGACAACGTATCTGTGAATATTAAAATCTGGTATCGAGCGAGCAAGATGGCTTAGTGGGTAAAAGCACTTGCTGTCATGTCTGATGACCTGAGTCTGATCCCCCCCCCCAAGCCTGTGTGGTGAAAGGAAACACCTAACTGCCCAAAGGTGTCCTTGGACCTCCACAGGCATGCTGCGGCATGTACAGGGCAGGTGAGGGAGGCCAGGTCCAGGCAGTGGAATGTTTGTGTGGTAGCTGAAGGATTTGCATTGACGAGTGATGTACCTGTAGTGATGGCTAGGCCTGCCTGAATACTGTGTGGGATGGCACCATCAGAACGACGCAGGGATCCAGTGTGCTTTAGCAGCATTAGAAAAGGTTCCAGTGCCCAGGAGTGAGCACCCAGCAGAAACTGCCATGGCAGAGCTGTGGAGACCTGGGCCTTGGGAGAAGGGAAAGGAGGAGAGACACAGATTGTTCTCGGGTTTCCAGACTGGAGGTTTATGGCGTGGATAAGTGGATAAGAGGAACAAGGGAGAAGACTCTGAGGGTGAAAGAGAAGCTCAATGTAAACATGTCAGTTGGGGTCAAGTGCAGGGAGGAGGCCAATCAAAGGCATGACTCAAGTGGACAGGAACTCAGCCTTAGGAAGAATCAGTGGAGGGATGCACAGTACCACAGCCAGCCTCCTTGAACCTCTCTTTTGTAAGTTGTCTTAAACGCCATGGTTCTGAGAAGAGATCCATAAACCTAGAGGCTACACAGAGGACTAGGCTCCGATAAAAATCAGAAATGTCTGCATCAGAGGGGCGAGGCTGGAGAGCCGGTCACCAGCATGGCTGTCACCAGCCACAGGGTCCTAAGGTTGGGAACTACAAAGGTACAGGTGCACCGAGGCCCCTCCAAGTGTTGATCCCTTGAGGGCAAAGTATGATGGTGACCAAGAATCTGCTGTGGCAGAACCGTTTAGAAAGCACTTCTGAGAGTCCATGTTTCTTTCTGAGGTATGACCTCCACACTGCTGGGTCAGCTTTATGGTGAGTTCTGTGGCTGGCCTACTTCCTTCCTCATCAGCCTTGGGTCTTCTAGATCCTTCTGTCCACACAAGGCAATGTGAAATCACTGCTTTACCTGAAACTCCTGCCCTCTAGAAACAGGAGAAAAAAATATTTTTCTGAAAAACAAATAGAGTTCATCTCCTGAAATATGCCTTCAAAAGAGTGTTATCTTTGCTGATGCAGAATCATGAGAAAGAAAAAGAAAAGAAAACACGATTACTTATGCAGAACATGAGCCAGAAGCCAGGCAACCTCTCCTGCTGGTGTTTGCATCAGAGAAGTACAATAGAAAAGTCTCAGCTTCCTCAGTGTTCCACCCCAGCCAAGGAGAGCATTCTAATGCCTGCATTAGAGAATGGGGCTCACTGAAGTCCTAATTTCACCATAGACAAACTTCAGACACACACCTTTGGCACCATGAGTACAAATGCAAATAAAACACCATAGAATACAAACAATATAAGAATGTTCTGGAGAAGTAGAAGTGGCCACTGAACTCCAAGGAAAGAGTGACGGCCATACATACATTGCAATCAAATTATTATATTAGCTCTCTTAATTGAGGGTAATAAATCTTGTTTTTTTTAACCTTTTTAATTTTTTAAATCTTTTTTCTAGTATTTAGGCACCAGTGTGTTTGCCTGTGTGTATATGTCTGTGTGCCACATACATACCTGAGGCCTGAGGAGGCTAGAAGTGGGTGTCTGATCCCTGGAATTGGGGATTCAGTTATGAGTTACCATGTGGGCACCAATATAACCAAAAAGGCTAAAGATACATTAGGTCCCATCAAGTAAGATGTTAGACATAAACAGAGCATTGCCCTCTAATTTCCAGAACCACCCACACTGAACTCCACACCCTCTGGAGTCATTCGTTGACCACATCTTACAAACACTTCTTGGGAATAGTGGGGTCAGGGGAGACAGTTAAAATAACCAAGTGGGGGATGATTATGCACTGACACATAGAAAGACCATAGTAGGTTTTCAGTCAGAAAAGCTGGAAGTCAGGATGAAGAAGAACAGTTGTGTTTGAAGTTATAAAAGACATGACCAAGCTAAATGTGGGCATTTTCCAGAGAACCCAGAACTCCAGCATGAGGTGCTTTCAGGGCACACACACAGAAAAGGTCGGCAGAGGCTGAACTTCTCTCTGTGCTACAAGATCCCCGGGTGTTCTCCATGGTCATTGTTAGTGCAGTGTTAACATGCAACACTATTTTTGGCATGTTTCCCAAAAAGTAATAGTCACTTGGATAAAAGGTCACTAGACTCTGGGTCTGACCTTTACTCGGCCCTGAGATGAGAAAGTCACGTAACCATTCCAGCTTCAGCTTCCTCTTCTGTGAATGAGGTTCTGTAGAAGTGACCGTGAGCTTCCTGCTAGACCACGTATTCAGTCTACCCTGTAGGATCACTGCGAAAAGCAGACTGTGAAGCTGAAAAATCCAAGTGGGAAAATCTCCGCCTTCAGTTCTGCAGAACTGAGACTTGCAAGTTCCTTTGTAAAGGGAGTCCTGTGGAATTTTGTGAATTAGTTTCTTGTCATTGAAATAATTCTGGCAATGGGATGCCTAATATTTTGAAAATAATCTTCTAAAATTTTGGATTTGGAGATTAGAGAAATAGTTGAGCAGTTACAAGCCCTTTTTGCTTTTCCAGAGGACCTGAATTCTATTCCCAGCACCCACATATGCCAATATGTGGTGTTGTAGCTCTAGCTCTGGGAGGTCACACCTTCTTCTGGCTGGCACAAGCACTGCTTACATGTGGCATACACTCACACAGACACAGATACATAAATAAAAACAAACTTTATTTTTTTTAATTTTACAGTGAACAGAAAACATCTCTACTTTAAAAGGTAAAGGGAATACATAGAAAATTTTCTAGAAACTATGCCAACAAATACTGTTTGAGCTGGGAAGACAGCTTAATGGGTAAAGTGCCTTCCCATACAGCATAAGGATCTGAGTTCAGAACCCAGAACCCTCATAAAAGCCAGACATGTAGTACGAGCAGTTGTAACCCCAGTATTCCCACAGGAAGATGGGAAATGGAAGCAGGAGAATCTTCAGAAGCTCGTGAGCCAGCTAGCCTCGATACACAACAGCAACGGAGAGTTGGTCTCAACCAACACCAAGTTTGTCCTCTGACCTCCACCTGCATTCTGGGAAAACCACGCTTCCCTCACACACACAAGATGGGCTATCTTTTCTAAAGAAACCTATTTTCTTTCTGTTTCTGCAGAGGAATGATATTCTTTGTGAGATCAACAGTTCATAGGCTAAAGAGTATAGCTATCCGTTATGGTATAACGTGGAGAAACTATAAATATTTCTACAAATCTTTAGTTAGGAAGTAGCCAGGGTCTCTTCAACCCAAGTTCACTCCTTTCTGATAGAAACTCATTTTCTTCCTAATCATCCTGCTGTGCGCAGGTTTGGTTTTAAAGGGACTGACAAGTTCACCATGCTACTCTACTATTCCCTTCAGCTGTAGTAGATGATCCAGGATATTCCATAAATCAACAGCCTTGTGCCTTACTGTCAGGTGACAGAGACGCCCACGAACTAGAACAGTGGAGAGCTTTCTGAACATAAACAATGATGAAAACCAGCATTAGAAACTCAGACACAGGCCATTTGTGAAGTATTGGCCTGTTCACTGCATACAGAATGCCATGTTGACTGTTTAATGCAGACAAAAAGCCACCTTCACTTCTCATCCTCAGAGACAAAGGAAACAAAGTAAAGTATCTGCTAGGATACACACAGACCACAAAGGGAACCAGAACGAAGGAACAAGAACACCGTGACAGATCCCCCACACAGTGACAGGACTGAGAGCATAATAGCTGATGGTCATACAGGTCATGAAGGAAACTGAGAACATCATGGCTGGCGATCACATGGAGTCACAGGACTAAGGAGGATATCTAGGCTAGTGACAAGAACGGACAGTGAGACCCTGGGAGGAACAGCAGACCGAAGTCTTAAAACCACTGTCCCAGAGGCGGTCTTTGTAGTTGAGTCTGAGACTCTAAGGGCCACACCATCATTTGCAGAACCTGTAGACCTCCTCTGTGTTTCTAGGATCTCTTGTTTCTCTTATCACAATAACCAGTAAGGAATGGTCTCCATTGCCTCGTGTCTGCACTGTATTCCTTGGAGCTTGTCGCTGGATGCCCTGTACACAGCTCCAGATGCAGCTCCTTAAAATACTGTCTTCTGCACATCATTCTCCGAGAGATTCAGTAACGTTCCTTCTCTAAGCAAGTCCCTGAGGTTCCCCAACATAGGTGACCCCAGTCTACCTTACTTCCCAAGGATTTCTTAGACTAACTTTTCACTCCAGCCAAAATGTTTACCTTTATTATCAAAAACACCCCACCCGTGTTATTCCTTTGAGAATCCCTTCCTGTCTTCCCAGAGTATCCCTTGTTCTTCTAACATAGGGTCTTTAGCCTTTACAAAGACTTGTCACACCGTGAATCTGCACAGTTAAGTTTTCACATGCATACATGCCATCATAGTCCTTCCCACTAAATCTCTCTCTGTCTTAAAATTGAGGGTCTTTCACAGCAAAGATGCCATGTCATGCTTCTCTGTATCCCAGCACCGAGTTGAGTGTATGTACATAAATGTTAACTGGTTCATTATAGTTGTCTTAGGTGAGCAAGGACAACTGTTCAGAATGTTAGCTGGGTGTAGGGGTGCATCTCTCTAATCTTAGTACTCACAAGGCAGTTGAATCTGTGTGTGTTCAAAGACAGATTGCTCTACACAGTCAATTCCAGGCAGCTAGGACTATATGGTGCCACCCTATCTCAAAATAAGTAAATTAAATGCTTTAAAAATTTTTGAGAAACAATCGGATTTCTCACCAACTTGTTAACCCTGGGAATTTAGGAGTTGCTGCACAGTGGAGCTGGGCGTGTGCCGCACTGTGGTCTCTGAGGAGCATTCTTGGTCTTCATGCCCATTGGAATAAATATCATGCTTCCTCCTTGGGTGCCTTCTATTTCCCTTTAAGGCACTTAAAAATATCTTGAGAATCAATGGTCTCTCTGTGGCTGCTGGTGGAACCCAATCAGTCTCTCCCCTCTGGTTTCCCTTCCTGTAAATACAGACAAAGAGGAAGTTCAGAGGAAACGCCAGAAGCTCATGCCCAACTTCTCGGACAGTTTCGGCGGCGGCAGTGGAGCTGGAGCGGGTGGCGGAGGCATGTTCGGTAGTGGCGGTGGTGGAGGGAGTACTGGAAGTCCTGGCCCAGGTACAGAAAAGTCTCTTCTGTCTAAAGTGTATTCATTGTTGATGAGGGGGCAATTTTCTTTCCCATGTTTCCAAGCGTGTCTGCCCATTGAGAAGCAGTGACATGACCAATTGTAAGATTTCAAATTAATAGAAAATTTCCTACAAATGTAGAATTTTTTCAAAGAAATGTGTGCTCACCTTACAGTACTGTCACTCCTCCCCCATCCAGTTTCACTTTTTGTGGTTTCAGTTACCCGTGGTCAGCTTCAGTCTAAAAATACTACCATTGTCTTGACAAGAGAGACCACATGCACAAAACTGTTTTTATATAGTGTATTATTATAACTTCCCTGTTGCTGTGAGTTATTGTTGTTCATCTCCTTCTGTCTTTTTGTTCACATTTGAACTTTACCCTGGGTCTGTCTGAATTGCAGTTTGAAGGATACACTGGGTATCTTGAACCATCTCTCTTGGGAAAATATGTGGATAATCCCCAAAACTATAAGAAAAGTCAACTGAAGCGCTTATCTGGAAGATGCCTTCCTCAAATAATTTTTGAGTATTTACCCTTCTGCTTTTTTGGAGGAGCAATTGTTACATTATTCTGGAAAAACATTAAAATGACTATCATGCCGTTACATGGTAGATATATATTATGTACCATACAGCAGACTGTAGACATTACACTATTAAAAAAAAAAAAAAAAAAAAAACTGAGTCACAGAAAATTCTTCCACAGAAGACTTACCAGGGAAGTGCTGCAATGACTCATAGATGAACTGCTTCTAATTCTGCCATGCACATATTACAGTAAATATCGATGAGCTTCTCCTGGATACAGCTGTGATACTCGTGCATGCGTTTTCAACCCTATATTTATATTAGGTTTTATTATCATTGCACCATGATTGTGGCTGCAGAGTGATGGCTCTGCTTTTGCCTCAGATGTTAGCTTGAGCATTTCCTCATGGCAATACAGTTCTTATAGAAGCATAATCACCATGCTTGGTGACTCATACCTATAGCATTACTGACTTGAATGCTGTTTCCTGTTTTCTGTGTAACATGCTGTGCTGAGCATGGCTTTCCTTTATTCCAGATAACTTGTAATGCTCTAAACTGTTCGCCGGAGGGTGTGGTGTTAAGTTCTGGCTGCTCATCTGAAGGACTTTATCAGTTCATTCATCTCCCAAAATAGTGAAAATGAACGTGGTGGCCAAGTTCCACTAAGGCATCAGTATATTATTGTATTTGGGTTTTCCTCACCAGGCGTCATTTTATTTAACTATTTTAATGTAGGTCTAAGTCTTGGTGTAACTACTTACCATTGGCTTTCACCTTCAAGGAAAAGGCCTTCATAGCATTATCTCCTCTAAGCTGCCGTTGGGCACTGCCTGTGTTAACACAGTGGGACTCAACTCTCCGGTTCCCACAGTGTGTCCTGATAACTCTGGAGCAAAGCCCATGTAGACCAGCACTGGCCCACATAAGGCCTGCTCCCTGAGTGGGTGCCCCCTCTGTAAGAAATCTCCCTGGCCGGGCGGTGGTGGCGCACGCCTTTAATCCCAGCACTTGGGAGGCAGAGGCAGGCGGATCTTTGCGAGTTCGAGGCCAGCCTGGTCTACAAAGCGAGTCCAG
>CAJQZJ010004763.1:1722128-1734148 GCA_907164525.1 Lophiomys imhausi
TATGTTCTCTCTTTGTATTGTCCTAGTGTTTGACATGGGTTGTCTATACTCTCTTTGTATTGTCCTAGTGTTTGGCATGGGTTGTCTTATCTATTTAACTTCCAATAATATATGTGGTGCTCTCCATGTGTTCATTTTTGTCATATGTTTTTAATTATTATAATTTCAATATAAGCATAATTTTTAAATAGCATAAAATGATATATTTTTGGGAACTCTAAATTCCTTGCCTAGAATCTGACAGGTCCCTATTTCCAAATGTAACTGTTATGTTTATGGGAAAAGTACTCTTCCAGGTGTTGGCTACATATATGTGCGCGCAAATGACATGTATTCTTTAGTAAACACATACAACCCATACTATTTTATACATATATTTTCTATCTTTCATTAGCCTTTCCCTTTATGTTTCAATTTAAAATAATTCACAGATTCATAGTTGTTGCAAAACTAAACTGAGAGGACCTGCATATTTCCTGAAAATAATCTGGAAGTTCATTCACACAGTTTCCCCCAGCAGTTACATCCTGCTTAAGACAATATTACAATTAGGAAATTGCAGCAGATAAAATCTACAGATCATAATCAGGTTTCACTAATTTCAATGCACATATACATGGATAGCTCGGTGGGTCTTAAGCCAAACGCAGTGGTATATGCTTGGGATTCCTGTTATTTGAGAGACTCAGGCAGGATGAGTCCTTGACCAGAGATGTTCAAATGCAGCCTGGGCAACAAAGCAAGACTGTCTTTAAAATGAATGAATGAATGAATGATCAATTCATGTACCTGTAAATGTGCAAGTAGCATTGTACTGTATTCCTGTCTTAGCTCTTTACAGCATTTATCCATGCAGCTCCACATACAACTGGTTTGTGGTCGTTGCTCCCAAAGAGAATGCTGTAGTGCCCCCTGCCCAGCTACTCACTGTCCACTGGATACACACCGCTCCAGTGAACATCTGCACTGTGTCCACCTGTCTGTCTGTGTCAGGAATGGGTGACTAAGGCAGTTTGAGCACTGAGCTCCACAGATAGATACTAAGGATTACTTGAGCCCCACATTTATAGTTGTTTGAGATATAATCCTAGGGGCTAAGATCTAGAAGCTGAAAATATCATGGCAGCTTCAGTGTTGGTGGCCCACCTGCCACTGCTTCTCTTGCCAGAACTATTCCATGAACAGGAGGTCGGGCAAGTCCTCACTACATGGGTGGACTTCATTTTCAAGCTCCTACAAAACAGACTGGCTTACATTAGAGGAAGGTGTTACTCTCATCAGTGATCTCGGTTCTTTGACAGGCACTTTCATGGTCGGGTCAGCCTTGCTGACTTCTGAAAACAGTTTTCCATGTATCCTACTTGCATCCGTGGAAGCACAGCTTTGTGGTCAGGGTAGTCAGAGGTTTCGGTGCTTGTTATGCACAGTAGCTGGGATTGTTTTCTGCCTGAGATTTCTTAGGGTAACTGTTGTATTGCCCCACCTATGCCAGTGAGAATCCAGTAGCACTTTTGGTGGTATTAGGGTGTAGCTTGTGACAGTGGACCTTTTGAAACCAGCTTACAGCAATGTGCTGTAACTTAGCATGTGTATTTTCATTACCATTGTAGAAGGAAGGCACCTCTGTTGATGACTTTCTTTTAATAGTCTGCCTACGTTCCTTTGTTAAAACCTCAGCATTGGTTGGATTTGCTAATAAGTGGAATTAGTGGCTGTAGATAGATTCCTATCAGATACTCCAAATAAACTAAATTTGCTTCTAGGTGAGTTAAAATATCAATAATTGGACTGTAACAAAAGCAGAACTAGTAAGTGTTTTGAACTTGTCCTATAGCCGACTGCTGAACGCTGGTTCCCTCCTTGGGCATCTGAACCTACCATATGAAACTGGAAGCTCCCTGTCAAAAGGCGGGAGTTAATTGAGAATGACTTCATGCTGCAGTGATAGCTCTGAGACCAGGGGCTGTCGATGTTCACAACCAACATTGACTCTCCTGCCCCTTCTCTGCCTAGACGCCTTTGCATTTGGCAGTAATCACCAAGCAGGAAGACGTGGTAGAGGACTTGCTGAGGGTTGGGGCTGACCTGAGCCTTCTGGACCGCTGGGGTAACTCCGTCCTGCACCTGGCTGCCAAAGAAGGACATGAGAAAATCCTCAGTGTGCTACTCAAGAGCAGAAAGGCAGCACTCCTTATTGACCACCCCAACGGGGAAGGTAAGGGGCAGCCACATTGCTGTTTAGCCTTCCACACTCAGCTTCTGCATGCTTGCTTGAGAGCACCAATGCTCTCCTTGGCCAGCTGCAGCTCGGCTATCTTGTGGTTATTCCTGTGTTTACCACAGGAACTCCTTTAAAGATGATTTGGGAGAGATACTTAGTAAGTACAAAAGCAGGCCTGAGCAAACACTAGTCTTATAGAAAACATCATTTATGTGGAGAATGTGTGTTTAGTAGCTCGGTGTCTTCTCTGAGCATAATGGGAGCTTGTGGCTTCTAAAAAGCAGAACAGTGGACCTTCTGTGCCTTTGAAGCATGCCCTGAACAGAAACCGGAAGTGCTGCAACCTGGTGGCGTCTCCTCCCCACGGCCCAGTTTAGCCAGTCCCTCCAACATCTATGCCTTTGCTTGGCTTTAGGTTTAAATGCCATTCACATAGCTGTGATGAGCAATAGCCTGCCGTGTCTGCTGCTGCTGGTGGCCGCTGGGGCAGAGGTCAACGCTCAGGAGCAGAAGTCTGGGCGCACTGCACTGCACCTGGCTGTGGAGGACGACAACATCTCATTGGCTGGCTGCCTGCTTCTGGAGGTAAAGGACATACTCGTGATCTCAGACTAAATCCCCGAAGGAATCTTAGGGCAGTCTTTTCAAAGAATGACGCTAGGACCAGCTGTGCTGTCAGTGTTCAGCCCTGCTTAACATCTGTGCAGGAGGTCAGCAAGGCTACTTCCTGCATCCCCAGCCCTAGCTCAGGATAGCAGTTGGGTGAATGATATAACCTGAGGGGCCATGGAGATAGGACCGTAGGCAAGCAGAGAAGAGAGCCTTCTGCTAACTCTTTCTTTGTGGGTGGATTTAGGGTGATGCCCATGTGGACAGTACCACCTATGATGGGACTACACCTCTACACATAGCGGCTGGAAGAGGGTCCACCAGACTGGCAGCCCTTCTCAAAGCAGCAGGTAAGGTGGCCTGCCGGTCACTGACAGACACTGGTGTCAGCAATGCAAAGCGTGCCTGGAGTGCAGCTCTGCTCCTGGAAAGCATGGGTACATAAAAACTGCCCAGATGCTCACACTTCTGCTGCAGTAAAGGCTCTGTGCGGCCTGATAATCCTGAGTTTACCTGACGGTCATGTCCATTTGCACTCTCTCCATCACTCTGCTGGCCATTGTTATAAAAGAGCAGGCCAGGCTGCAGAGGGTGGGGCAAAGGCCCAGGCCAGATGTTCTACCAGCTGAAACAAACTCTTCATCCCAAAAGGCCATGCTGAGCCTATCACTGTTCACTAAACACCAAGCTGAACACAGGTAGACAAAGGGAGGCCTTAAGAGGTAACTTGCACTAACATTTGAACTACTCTTTGTGTTTTCTTACCGGAAGCTGATTCCCCAGATTTGTTAGGACTTTTTTTTTTTTCACATAACAACACATCATCCTATCTAGCACAGGTGCTGTCGGTGTTTATTTCCCTATTGCCTAAGAATTAGGGCTCTAAAAGTACGGCACTCAAGGATAGAACTGATGGAGCAGATCTGCTGTTTTTTGAGCAAGAAAGAGAAGACGGTGAGAAGTGTGCACTGGTGGATGTATATTTGAATATTTGGGACTTTGCCCCTGTGGGTGCATCCTGGTCCCTGTAAATCCCCACCTAGTAGTCCTTAGATCAAAATGCATCATTCAATTAAACACATCCTGCAGAGCTGCAAGTCAGAGTATTTGGAGTCTTTTGTTTGTAATAGTGTTCTTGGCTATGGAGGGCACCCTATGATACCTTTTCAGTAAAAGTAAACTAACATTTAAAAAATTGTTTTAAATTTTACTAAAAATGAAGTTATTCTTTTGTTGCCTCTATGATCTAGAGGTAAATTGTCCTTAGAAATGTGACCCAGCACTGCGTGCAGTTGGAAGTTGACAAGCTTTGCATTTTACATAACACTGTATTGCCTGACTCTGTAGGAGCAGACCCCCTGGTGGAGAACTTTGAGCCTCTCTATGACCTGGACGACTCTTGGGAGAAGGCTGGAGAAGATGAGGGTGTGGTGCCTGGCACCACACCCCTGGACATGGCTGCCAACTGGCAGGTGAGCCCTGCCAAGCCCATCTCCTGGGTATTTTGGGGAGCCAGTGGCTGAGAATGTAAAAGCAGATGGTCTTCTTGGCACTGTCCTCCCTATAGAACATGCCTTTGTTTTGCTGATGAAGAGGCGTGTTTATCTTGAAATGCCTATCCATGAAAGATCTAGGTCAGCTGAGCTTGAGTGTGAAGCTGTTTGCTTAATCAGATCAGAGTTGACATGTGAAAGGTTAGAAAAGCATAAAATCCACAGAAGAGTTACCCCTTCTGAGCACGTGACCAGAATTCTTGCCATCTCTGTCAGAAGCTAGTTTGCTCAGAACTTCGGTGAGGGTTTTCTGAACATAAAAGTAAACTAGGAAGTCTCTTGTGGATTTCCATAAACACATTAAACGCCTTCCTTAAAACTCAGCTGAACTTAGACTTAGAGGGGAAAGCAGTCACTGGGTATTTGGGCCAAGAGAAAAGAGCCAGAGGGTAAAGTAGGCAGCGAACATGTCTAAGACAGAGTCAGATTTGGAGGGATGAGTACAGCACCTCATCCACTGTCTGGGCACCTCCTGAATGGTGTTTGCTGGGCTGGGTGTCCCTACAGGGAACACAGAAAGCTGACCCACTGCAGTGACCCCTGACATTTCTGCCCTGAGTGTCATCAGGGAAGACACTTCAGAGAACAGCAGGAAAACCTCTGTAGTTATGGATTTTTAAAAAATCATTTCTGTGAGTATCTTCTTATGTTTTTCTATCCAACAGGTATTTGACATACTAAATGGGAAACCATATGAGCGAGTGTTCACGTCTGATGATATGCTACCGCAAGGTGAGTTGTGGCGGAATAGATTGTCTCAGCCGCTGTTTCCCCCAAGCTCTGGTTTATGAGAGGAGAGGGAAAACCAGCCTGGTCCAGGGTGTGCAAAAGGCCCAGTTCTTGTTAAAGAGGAGAGAGCTCAGTCCTGAGCTGATGTAAGCACAGATGGCCGCTACTCAGCTGGGGCTCTGGACTTTCCAGAAGCTCAGTTACCTCCATCAGAGGTTGAGCGATGACTTATACTCTCAGATTGATTGTCCCTGGCAGGTTAAAACAGCCATATTTCTTCCTCAGGAGACATGAAGCAGCTGACAGAAGATACAAGGCTGCAGCTTTACAAGCTGCTGGAAATTCCTGATCCAGACAAAAACTGGGCCACTCTGGCACAGAAGTTAGGTCTGGGGATACTGAATAATGCCTTTCGACTGAGTCCTGCTCCTTCTAAAACTCTCATGGACAACTATGAGGTAATGTGCCTCTTGACCATTCATAGTTGGGTGTGTAAGTATTGGTAGCTGCCTGTGTTAACACCACTGACAAGCACAGTCCCCTCCCCTAGGTAGTAATTTTGTGGAAGGAAAGCAGGCATGGCCTGGGGCATGAGGACACAAAGGAGCCTTAGGCCGGGATGAAGCCTGTCTTCCTGAGAAGACTGATTACTGGTCTCCAGACACCCCTGTTTTCAAATTCTCAGAGTCTTCTGGCAAAAATTGCTACTGACCACACAACTGGGATCCCTCTGAGCTATAGTCAGTGTGCACATCCGTTTCCAAAAGGGTGACCCAGGGCCATGGGTTCTTTGTTCATTGAGGTGACTCCTTTTAGAGAAATTCTAGACCAAAAGGTAGAAAAACATGGGTGAGATTACTCTTAATGAGGATGTCATTGTTGGCTGCTTGCTGTCTTCCCTGGATTTCTGAGCATAGGTATCACTGTAGGCAGTCTCCCTGCTGTAGTGAACTCACAGGCTTTTTCCTCTCCCTTCCCTTTTTTTTCTCTCTCCTTTTCTTTTTTCCCCTCTCCCTCATCTTCTCCATCATCTCCTTCATGTTCTCCATTTTCCTCACAAACCCCCCATCTCGCCTGTGATTTCCTGAGTGATTTTTGATCTCAGATCGGAACTAGAACTTAAACACTGTGTTTCCTCAGGTATTCCTCTCCCTGCCCTCCCCACACCACCTGGCTCTGTGGAGCAGGCACAGGGAAGAAGGGATAGATGTTCATGTTTGCAGCCTGCAAGTAGGCTGAAACACACAAACATACTCTCCATTTTCCTACCAGGTTTCTGGGGGGCACCATCAAAGAGCTGATGGAGGCCCTGCGACAGATGGGCTACACAGAGGCCATTGAAGTGATCCAGGCAGCCTTCTGCACCCCGGAAACCACAGCCTCCAGCCCCGTGACCACTGCTCAGACCCACTTGCTGCCCCTCTCATCCTCCTCTACAAGGCAGCACATAGGTAATGAAGCTAAGAGATTTCCTTTTTATCTTGGGCAGGGTCTTCATGCCCTGTGTTATGGCAGACACTACAGTTTCCTTTCCCAATCTTTTCCTGGACATACCTTTCTATGTGACATGCCACTCCCTTCCATGTCCCCATGCACATGAGGGGCAGTTCCTCACATTGGCACATGGGTCATGTAGATTCTCAGTAAACATTGGACATTGGGGGTAAAAGAAAAACACCATTTCTCATATTTGTTAAATTTAAAGAGAGGTTCTAAGAAATATACACAGCCCTGGGTTCCTGTGAACAAGGAGTAGGACCCAAACAATGGGCATAATGCCACCCAACCGCAGGTCCCCCTCATCCCACCACGGATCTCCTTCCTTCCACTCCTGTCCACGCTCATGGTCCTGACTTGTCTTCCCACACTGGCAGTTCCACCTGTCATCCCTCCAAAACATACATCTGTGGGAATGGATCCATACAGACCATGCATTTTGTTATTCTACTTTGTTCAAACCATTTTATGCTTTCTCTAAACCACAAGGCCCCTTTCTTCTTGCTTACCTTGTACCGTAGCCACAAAACTCCATTGAAAACAGAAACAACTAGCAGTCTCCCTTCTTTGTACCATGCCAGTACCCCTGTGGGTGGCCTTCCATCTGGGCTCAGTAGCTTGTGTCTGCCCTCCACCTGGGGCAGTCCTCCCCTGGGCACTCCCTTTCACCTTCACACGGTCCTGGCTACCTGGATTCTGCCTCTTTGTCCTGTACGATCTGTTCCTTCCATACCTGCTGTGTATAACCTAGTTGTCAGACTTTAAAATCAGAAATTTAGAGAAAAATAAAGTATCAACTCTATGTTACATCCCTTTAGCTGAGTTCAAGCATCTCAGACTATTTCAAAGTTGCTGCCCACCTCTTCACCTCTGTCCTTTTCCTGACCCCTTGCATCTGATTCTGTCCCCACCACTCCTAGGCTGACTTTTCTCACATGGACCTCACCTGTGAGAAGATTGGCCTTCATCCTTCTCATCTTGTTGATGTATTTGTCATGGCTGATAGCCCCTCACTCATGAGTTTCCACTTTGTCACAGCACACCCATCCTGCTGCCTCCACCTCAGTCTTTTTTATAGGCAGGCCCAATCCTAAACTTCCTTCTCTGCAGAGTTTGTTTATTTGTGCATATATGAGCCTTGTGCGTACATGTTCATGTGTATGTGCACTGGTTTCCTTGTGGCACTTTTATACATACTTGGTTCTGGTTTATTCTCCTCACCACTCCCTCCTCTCTCTCCCCCAGCCCCAGCCCTACCCCATGTCCTCACTTACACCCTTCTCCCCTAGGCTTCCTCTCCTACTTTCACATTACTCTTCTATTACCCTTCCTACCTTTTACTTCCTTTTAAAGCCTCATTTTCCCCTCAAAGGCCCTTTCTAGTTTCCTGGCCTCTACCTACACTCACGCTCACGTAAATATACATGTGTTACTGTTGGAAGCTGGGATCCACACACGAGAGAACATTCGGTATTTATCTCTCTGGGTTACCTTGATTAGTACTTTCCACTTCCCTGCAAATTTCATCTTTCTTTATGGCCAGAGTAGTTTTATCATCTGCACACCACTCTTTACTCTCTTTTTTACTACATTGATTTATTACATCTCCATCACAGCCCCATCCCTCTAGTCCTCCCAGTCCTACCCTCCCACCCTCTACCCCTTCTCCTACCTATCCTATTCCTCCATTGTGGAGTGCCCCCATATATCAGCACCCCATCAGTTCATCAGTCATATGAGGGCTAAGAGCTTCCTCTTGCACTGGGGGAATAACGTGTTAGCCCCACTAAGGCAAATTGTCCCACTGACAGGTAACAAAGTCCATGTTCCTGTTCCTTTTGGTCTGTTGGTTGTAGGATAGTTATTCTGTACTATATGGCTAGAATCCAATTATAAGTGAGTAGATGCCATGTGCATCCTTCTGAGTCTGGGTTAGCTCACTCAGGATGAGCTTTTCTAGCTCCACCCATTTGGCTGCAAATTGCATGATTTCCTTGTTTCTGATGGCTGAGTAGTATTCCATTGTGAAGATGTACCACAGTTTTTTTTTTATCCATTCTTCGGTTGAGGGACATCTGGGTTGTTTCCAGTTTCTAGCTATTACAAATAAAGCTGCTATAAACATAGTTGAGGAGATATCCTTGTGGTTTGGTGGGGAATCTTTTGGATATATGCCCAGGAGTAGTATGGCTGTGTCTTAAGGTGAAGCTATTCCAAGTTTTCTAAGATATCACCAGACTGACCTCCATAGTGGTTGTACAAGCCTGCGCTCCCACCAGCAATGGAGGAGTGTTCCCCTTTCTCCACAACCTCGCCAGCATGTGCTGTCATTTGAGTTTTTGATCTTAGCCATTCTGACAGGTGTGAGATGGAATGTCAGAGTCGTCTTGAGTTGCATTTCTCTGATGATTAAGGATGTTGAGTATTTCTTCAAGTGTCTCTCAGCTGTTAGGGATTCCTCCTTTGTAAATTCTTGGTTTAGCTCTGTTCCCCATTTTTTCATTGGATTATTTGGTTTCTTGGCATTTAATTTCTTGAATTCTTTGTAAATTTTGGATATTAGCCCTCTGTCAGATGTGGGGTTGGTGAAGATTTTTTCCCAATCTGTAGGCTGCCATTTTGTTCGAATGACAGTGTCTTTTGCCTTACAGAAACTTTTCATTTTCATGAGGTCCTATTTATTGATTGTTGGTCTTAGATCCTGAGCTGTTGGTGTTCTGTTCAGGAAGTTGTCACCTGTGCCGATGATTTCAAGGCTTTTCTCCACTTTTCCTATTAGATTTAGTGTGTCCAGCTTTATGTTAAGGTCTTTGATCCACTTGGACTCTTACACAAATTCATATTGGCCACATCTGTCAGAAGTATAGCCATCCTGAAGGCTAAGACAAAATCTAAGAGTTGCTGTGAACATGACATTGTCTGACACTCAGTGCCTCATGTCTAGCCCAGCAGGCTGCCCTCTCTTCATGGCAGCTGCCCTGTCCATCCCATCTTCACCTCTTGCCTGCACTCCAGCAGTGGTTCCCAGTCAGCCTTTGCTTCTTTGCTGACCCCTCTATCTGCACCACAGTGATGTGACATGAGGGGGCTGCTATCATAATTAAACAGAGAAAGGGGAACCCTCCTCCATTGCTGGTGGGAGTGCAGGCTTGTGCAACCACTATGGAAGTCAGTCTGGTGATATCTTAGAAAACTTGGAATAGCTCTGCCTCGGGACCCAGCCATACCACTTCTGGGTATATTTCCAAATGACTCCTCACCAAACCACAGGAAGTTTCCTCATCTATGTTCATAGCAGCCTTATTTGTAATAGCTACAAACTGGAAACAACCCAGATGCCCCAAAACCAAAGAATGGATTAAAAAACTGTGGTACATCTATACAATGGAATACTACTCAGCCATGAGAAACAATGAAATCATGCAATTTGCAGCCAAATGGATGGAACTAGAAAAGCTGATCCTGAGTGAGCTAACCCAGACTCAGAAGGATGCACATGACATCTATTCACTTATAGTCGGATTTTAGCTATATAGTACAGGATAACTCTACTACAGCCAGTGCACCAAAGGGAACAGGAACTTAGACTTTGTTTCCTGTCAATGAGACACCTTGCCCTAGTGGTGCTGCCTTGTAGGCCCCCAGTGTATGAGGAGGCTCTTGGCCCTCATATGACTGCTGAACTGGGGCGGGGGACTGTTATGTAGGGACACTCCACTCCACAGGAGTGGGATGGAAAGGATAGGGAGTAGAAGGTGGGAGGGGTGGAAAGAGGACACTGTGATGGAGATGTAACCTGAAGTAATAAATAAATATTTTTAAAAATAAATAAAAATTGAAAAAAAAGAGTAAACACTTAGCAGCTAGGAAGATGGCAAGTGTGAGAACCTAACTTTGTCCTCTCCTGTATCTTTGTGAAAGCCAGGTAGGGTGACAAATACTTGTAATCCCTGTAGCCCAGGCATGGAGGAAGCAGGGACACCAAGAGGGGTAGATTTGTGGGACTCACTGACCAATCTCAAAAAATAAGATGGAGAATAATCAAGAAAGTCACCCAATGTCAACCTCCCCAACCATGCACACATATACACACCCCACCAACACAAAGTAAATACTTACATATTGTATTAGATTCCCATTGTTGTGAACAATTTATAAGGGGGAAAGATTTGGTTTTGGTTCACAGTTTATAGGCTCCATGGTCCATTGCCTTCAGTGTATGGCAAAACCCTTCCTCATGGAGGAAGCACAGGCACATGGTAGAGGAATCCTGATCACCTCAAGGTATTTAGAAAGCACAGATATAGGTCCCAATATCTCTTTTAAGGCCACACCCTTAGTGATCTAACTTTCTTCTTTGAGGCCCCACCTTCAAAGAGCTTTACCACCTCCAGAATAATGTGACAGCCTGGAAACCAGGCCTTTACTTAACACACAGAGGACATTAAGATCCAAACCATACTACGCATTAAGCCTTGAAAATACGCCACAGTCCCTATTGCATAATAGATAACAAGTACTGTTGATTATGTGAGTTAGCACCAGGAGTGTCAGTGCTCTGACATTAATATTCAGTGATGAGAATCAAGCATTTTGTTTAGTAAGTGTCAGGCTTCTGTTTTCTTAGTCACTCTATCAGAAAATAATCTGCTCTGGTCAGATCTCCAAGGACGCTTTTCAACAAATAGAATTTAACTTAACCATTTAGTATAGACACATTTTTTACAAGATGTCCTCATTTTCTCATACCAAAAAAAAAAAATTTTTAGGCGAAGTGTATTATTTAATATGACCCAAAGACAGATCTCATTTTTAGTTCCTATTTCTGTTATGAATTTATTTTGTATTATGTTCAGAAATTCTCCCAGGTGTAAGAAAGTAATAGAGCAGTTAGAAAAACATGCCTCATTCCTAAGGGGGAAACATATTCTGAACCAAGAGAATTCAGACAGGATTCTGATAAACAGAAGGCAGGGTTTCAAAAGTAAGATATTCTCTTGGCCAGCTCTGATGCTCTAGCAGTTTTTAATGTCATTTGGTATCTCCTGCCTTTCGCACCACTGTGAGCAACGCTGAGGAACATCCTCAGGGTGGCAACGCGGGATGTGGTGGCAGATGGAAACTAACGAGCCCATCCCTCCGTACAGGGGTCCACAGCAGAACCTGGGAAAGGAGCCCTGCTGCTGTGGAAGACCTTCTAGTTTTATCATGATTCTGTGATAGAACTCGCTGACAGAAAGGAACTTAGGGGAAGAGAGGGGTTATTTCAGCTCACAGGTTCCACCCATCACCGAGGACTACTGCTAACTGCCTCACAGGCTCATGCTTATCTGGCTTTATTCCCCAGCCCAGGACTCTCCTCCGTCTCTCTCTCTCTCTCTCTCTCTCTCTCTCTCTCTCTCTCTCTCTCT
>CAJQZJ010004763.1:1734158-1766255 GCA_907164525.1 Lophiomys imhausi
TCTCTCTCTCTCTCTCTCTCTCTCTCTCTCTGTCTCTCTCTCTCTCTCTGTCTCTCTCTCTCTCTCTGTCTCTCTCTCTCTCTTTCTCTCTCTCTCTCTCTCAGGAAGTGGTGCCATCTACAGGAAGTGATATTTTCCATAGTGGGCTAGGTCCTCCTGCCTCAGTTCACTCTCAAGACAACCCCCTTCAGACATGCCCAAAAACCAGTCTCAATCTGGCCAGTCCCTCATTTGAGACTCCCTTCTCAGGTGACTCTAGACAATGTGAAGTTGACAGTTGAAGATATAATTAGGACAGCAGGGCAGAACAAAGGCCTTGCCACGGTCAAGCCAAGCCTTGATGAATTTGTGCTTTCTCCACAGATGAGCTCCGGGACAGCGACAGCATCTGTGATAGTGGTGTGGAGACATCCTTCCGCAAACTCAGCTTCACAGAGTCTCTGACTGGAGACAGCTCACTGCTATCTCTGAACAAAATGCCCCACAATTATGGACAGGAGGGACCTATAGAAGACAAAATCTAGCCTGCTGGCCGTTTCTCACACTGTGTAAACCAAAGCCCTGAGATCCCACGCATCATTTCTAAGGAGGAAGGCAAAGCGCATCCAAAGGTGCTGGAGGAACACCGTCCTGCTGGGTTATTCCTGATTTCATTCAAGGCCTTTGAATTTAGCTTCCTTTCTTGGTTCTGAAATGAATTTTAGTTGTCATATATAGATAATATCTAGCAATCACAGCACTCAGCTGCGCTGAAGTGTGGCTTGGGGTATGGAGACTTGAGCTTTTCCAGCTGCTACTGGATTACATTTGCTTTGTGTTGCTGCTGCTGTCCTTCTGCTGGGTTCTGCCTGTCATTAAAAGGTGTCCCCAACCTGGTGTTCTTTCCAGCCATCTACAATAGAGTTGTGCATTCAAATTAAGATTAAGGAAAAAGATATTTTTAAATGAGTTACTTGATGTACAATAAAAAAAAGACATTGCTTTTTCTAATGTGGTTTATCTGTGATTAAAAAAACACACGAACTTACTATTTAAAACATGCTACAATCAGTGCTGAAAATAGTATTTTACCCCTTTTCTGCATTTATTATTGTAAATATGTTTTCTAAATCAAATACTTTAAAAGAAAAAATGTTGGATTTATAAATGCTATTTTTTATTTTACTTTTATAATAAAAGGACAAGCACATTGCTGATCTCATCTTGTGTGATCTCTGCAAATGCTGTTTCAGAGGACTCCCTGTGACTGTGGGATCCTGTTTGTCACATTCAGGTTCGCCTTTAGACACATGTATTTAAAGCTAGAAATGTTCAAAAAGACAAATATGGAAAGAAAAGTGTTCTAACTCAAGACTGAAGTTGAGTTTGGCAAATTATCTGGCCGAGATAATTTCATCTGGACACATGGCATCAGCATTTTCCATTCTATACATTACTCCTCTCCAGTGTATTCTTTTCTTTTTTTTTTTTTTTAATTTATTATGTATACAGTGTTCTGCCTACATGAATGCCTGCAGGCCAGAAGAGGGCACCAGATCTCATTATAGATGGTTGGGAGCCACCATGTGGTTGCTGGAAATTGAACTCAGGACCTCTGGAAGAGCAGTCAGTGCTCTTAACCACTGAGCCATCTTTCCAGCCCCGAGTGTATCCTTTCTGTCTCTGTGAGGTGTAAAATATTGAAGCTTCAGTATGTCATCTCCTGGATATGTCATGCCCATCTCATTCATGAACACATGGTAGTTATGGCTGACTACACAGAACCTGTACAAGAGGTGGCCCTTCAACGTGTATGGGGAGAGACTCGTGAACACCACACACACAAGCAGCATCTAGCTGTTAGTTCTTGCTAGGGAAATGAGGAGTCATTTCTTCAGTGGTGTAGCCACTGGTACACAGTCCATGATCCAATAAATACCTCCCCTCCCCATGACCATACAAGCAATCCTAATTAAACTCAGTCATACACACAGGCACAAAGGCATGGAAGTAGAGGCACTTCAGCAGGAGTGGGAGTCAGAGAAGCCAATGGGGTGTATGGATATGATCTTAGTACACTGTATACATGTTTGAGACTGTGAGAAGATAAGAAATTTTTAATTCAAAACTAAATTTCAACAGACGTAAAAGGCCTTCCAGCATGAAGTTTAGTATGTCTTCACACAGTTTAAATTAGAGGAAAGACTAATGGCTTTAAACAGCCCCTATGATGGACTGTGATATGCAGCCAAGTCATTTGGTTTTGTAGTGTAGAGATCACATCAAGGCCTTTGGGCTGGAGAAGTGGCTTTGCAGTTAGGACCACAGGCTGATCTTCCAGAGGACCAGCCAGTGGGTTCAATTCCCAGGACCCACATCACTGCTCACAGCAATCTGTAACTCCAGGCCCAGGGGATCTGATGCCCTTTTCTGGCTTCTGTGGGCACCAGGAATGCACATTGTGCACAGACATACATGAAGGCAAAACACATACACATAAATAAATTAAAGAAAAAACAAAAACCTAAGGCCTTGCAAGTGATCTACCACTAACCCCATCCAAGATACTGGAAGCCTACCAGTTATCATCTTTGGGAACTGCCTTCACTACAAAGAGCTACCTCTTCCATTTCCATGGTGGGCATATGAAAGCCTGTCCCATCTCTGTGACCTACAGATCCCTGGGAAACAGGCCAAGGTGGTTCTGGGCTCATCACCCTCTCAAAATTGTCAATCTCAAGGTACCCCAAATAGGTACCTTGTATGTCAGTGTCCATATCGGAATCAGTATTGCCAAAGAACTCCAGCTTCACAGGGGCTGGGAACCTATTGCGGGACTTTTGGCAATCCTACTTAAGGTTTAATCAATAACACTCGGAGACATCTATATAGTTTAAGGTTGTTGGCCTTTTGCTGGGATGGTCTCTCAGCTAACCTCTAACATTTTTTGTTTGTTTGTTTGTTTTGTTTGTTTTGTTTTTTGAGACAGGATTTCTCTGTGTGTATCCCTGGCTGTTGTGGACTCACTTTTGTAAACCAGGCTAGCCTTGAACTCACAGAGATCCGCCTGCCTCTGACTCCTGAATGCTGAAATTAAAGGCGTGTGCCACAACAATTACAGACAGCTGGGAACTGCCATGTGGGTGCTGGGATTTGGACCTGGGTCCTTTGGAAGTACTCTTAACCACCGGGCCATTTCTCCAGCCCCACTAACCTCTAACTTAACCCAGCTTCACTGTCATTTCGTAGTTCTCACTTCCTACTTCTCAACTCTGTCCTGTCTCCCTTCTGACTTCCTCCTCTGTCTGTCCACCTGCTTGTCCTCCAGTTAGTTATTCTGCCCTACCTCAGCTGCCAGCTCTTTCATATGCAAAAGCCATACTCCTTAGTCATACAGTTGGTATTTGGGACAATGTGACCTTTGGGCAGATGAGGAAGTGACAAACATGTACATATCCTGGCACCACGCGATTAATTGACAATTGAGAATACAGGGACACACTTTTTCATAGCCAGTCATACGATATTTGTGGAGGAACGGACCATCAAATGGTTTCGCATGTGTTAAGTCACATAGTCCTAAAAGTAGCCCAAATCGGGAGGGGGAGGGTCTGGCAAAATATTCTTAACTTCCAGAGAAGAAAATTGAGGCTTACAGAGCTCACCTCAGTTGTGGCTAAGGTGCTTCTGAGTTTACGTCCAGATTTTTAGCTCCTAGGCCCATGAGTTAGGTTGTGATTGTATTAGGACAAAAAGATGATGATTGAGTCCATCAGTAGAGACTGGTATAAAAGTAAAATGTCAGTGACAAAGAGATGATTATTTAATTATTTAAGTAATTGAATTATATTATGTATATGTAATGATAATGATATTTAAATTATTTAATAAACCAATGCCCCACGTGCCTAATTGCCAGTTAATCTGAAACCTTCCCTATCAAAATTTCCATATGTATGAAAATGTAAACTGTAAGACTGTTAGACATGGATAAATAATCTTGAAGTTAGGGAAGTCCTTCTAAGCAAGACTGCATTCTGTGATGTAAAGACAGATCGGGTTCTACATTTTAAAATGCATCACAAAGGAAAATCGTACTTTCTATTACTGTACCATTTCTCCACCCTAACACACCCTTGTTAACTCTGAGTTTTGAAAACTAGAAAACAGGGGCTGGAGAGATGGCTCAGTGGTTAAGAGCACTGGCTGCTCTTCCAGAGGTCATGAGTTCAATTCCCAGCAACCACATGGTGGCTCACAACCATCCATAATGAAATCTGGTGCCCTCTTCTGGCCTGTAGATATACCTGCAGACAGAACACTGTATACATAATAAATAAATCTTTAAAAATCTTTAAAAAAAAAAAAAAGAAAACTAGAAAACAAGAAGTACTGCTTTGGCATGCCTTAACATTTCCTGGAAAAACCAGGCCTCCATTCCTCAGCCAGGTCCATTCTAGGGCTGTTAGCTGCTGTGTCTTGCAATATGTTGCTGGTGACCTTTCCAGAGAGAGATGCCATTTTTTTTTCCTGTGTTTCGACCCTGACTCTAGACTATTTGTGGCAGGGCAGGAAAAATGCAGAGTGACTTTCAAAATCAGGTCCCAACTTCTGCCAGCCATCCTGGAACTTCATTCTCCTGGAACTCAGTTGCCGTGTTCAGAGGTAGCCAAGCAGCCACCAAGAGAAGCCCAGTACAGACTTTCAGCCAATAGCTTTAACCAAAGGTCCTAGTCAATACCAGCCAAGCCAACCTATCAGCTGCCAAGTGACCCTGTCCAGTCTTTAGGCTACTTCAGCAAATGCTGCCCATAAGAGAGACAGGCTGTTTTGCTGTTCTCTTCAAATGACAGATTTAAAAGCAAATTAAATACTAGTGAGGGTTTTAAACCCTGGGTATAGAGTGGATGCCACCATTTCCCAAGTTTCTGACAAGACAGTTCCCCTACCAGAAGTTCAGCATAAAGATACCGACTTGAGGGACACCCACCAGACTGCCCATGCCAATATAGAAAATAGCATTTCTCAGCCGGGCATGATGACGTATGTCATTAATCCCAGCACTTGGTAGAGACAGGTGGATCTCTGTGAGTTCGAGACCGGCCTGGTCTATAAAGCAAGTCTAGGACAGCCAGGGATACGCAGACAAATCCTGTCTTAAAAAGAAAGAAAAAGAAAATAACATTTCTCTTCTTTAATAAGCAGTACTGGTTCCCTTTTGCTCCAGAAACTTCATCTTTTTACCCAGGTATCTATGCTAGTCCATATGAAGGCAGCTAGTACTGCCTGCCTCTCAATGGAAGGAGAGTCCACCTTCACACCAGCAGATGGGGATAAATACCAGAGCCAGTGCAGGCCATCAGGTGGGCAGCTACAAAGGGCCCAAAATAACCTTGCCCTGAAAGCTTGTCTCAGCAGGCTGCCACTCAAAAATAGCTTCCTCAGAACTTCAGTCATCTTTTGAGGTTTCTGTACTCCACAGGCATAACTCAGACCCTTTAGGATTGCAGTCTTTCTTCTTCAGCAGAAGGAAGCCCTGCTGTTGTTCATTTGCCCACCTGGGTGCCCTGTGGAAGCTCTCTGTAACACAGACATTGCAATCACCAGAACAAGAGTATAGGCCCAATGCCTTTTAAATCCTGGCTGAGAAAAGCGAAGAGGAAGAAGCCACCCAGAATGAGCATCTTTATGCATCAGCCCCTGTCAATCACGGATCACTAATTTTCCAAACAGTGCTGGGTATTCAACCCAGTTTCCAATACAGAAACGCTCAGCTCACATTTGGCCCATCCCAGATTCAAACCCAGATCTGCCCAACTTCAAAGACTTGAAAGTCTTTGATGAAAAACTGGTTTGTTTTTATAAAAATGTGAACAGCTCTGTGCAAAGAAGGAGTCATAATGTATGGATCCATATGCAAAGTGAGCCCAGGATATCACTACAAGGACATACTTCTTGGTTAAACCGATTACTAACAGGCTAGGATGCGTATGCATGAATTCATGGGCTGGAGGCCACTACACCTTTCTTCTTCCTATTTTGTGCTTTTCAGGAAAATGTTCTTTCTGACTTATACTTCCCCTGGCAATGGATGTGGGGAGACACAGAAGTCAAAACAGGGTGAAACAAAAATTATATTTATTCCCTTCAAAAATACAAAGCTTAGGGTTGGGAAAGATCTTAAAGATTACCTGGTACGCCAGGCGGTGGTGGCGCACGCCTTTAATCCCAGCGCTTGGGAGGCAGAGGCAGGCGGATCTTTGTGAGTTCGAGGCCAGCCTGGTCTACAAAGTGAGTCTAGGACAGCCAGGGCTACACAGAAAAACCCTGTCTCAAAAAACAAAACAAAACAAAAAAATATATTACCTGGTTCTGGGGGTGTGGTAGAGTTTAGAGCTGTTCTTTCTGTGTGAGAGGTCTTAGACCCATAGGCCTTATGGATTAACTTCTTCAGGAGGCTGTGGCCCACTGGGATCCCACCCAAAGGAAAGGGACAAGCTGGTCGGTCACGGAGCTATCTGGACAGGGCTAGCACAACCTTGACAATCATTTTTCCAAGATGAGGAGGAAGAAGGAGTTGCTGCCTCTCAGAGAGTCTGTCTATTCTCTCCTGGCCAAGAGCATAACAGACAAATCGAGGGTCTAGAAAGCCCTCTCCCAGTATTCCACTCAGCACCACAAAGCCTGGAAGAGTAAGATGGAAACTCCTCCAACCTTGGAAGGTTGAATCTTGATGCTGAAATACCAAGTGACCAGATTCTCAGGTCTGTTCTGTGGGGAAAGAGTCATTTTCTGCACTTCAAAACTGTTTTGTAAGCCAGGCTTGTGGCGCATATCTGTAATCCAGGAGACTGACGCAGGGACATCCATCACTGTCCGTTTGAGAACCTGTCTCAAAAGCAAAAAATGATGGATGACAACGACAAGGATGATTTTGAAGTTCCCTCCCCTTTCCCAAAGAACAATGCACACCTTAAGTTACAGTACTCAAAGACTTGAATGAGAAGCTTCACAGTGTGGGAGACTTTGTTCTTCAGCACACCTATTTATCTCCTGACCAAATGCAAATATTCCTTATGCATTTGAAATAAAGTCCTTTCTGTGATTTGGAAACCACCATCTCACAAATTAAATAAACGAATATCTTTAAACATGAGTGCTTCCACTTAAAATATTCCCCAATATTTATTCCCATAACACTCTGAAGTAAATCGGGGTGGGGAGGGTGTTACACTTCCTGCTACAGTCCTTGGGACACATTTGCTGGTGCATGGTCCTCTGTGAAGAGAGAGGATGGACCAAGTGCATAGCTGCCTTGAAGGAACAAATCACACAGTTGTGCTAGAAGGAGCAGTTTGCCAGTCAGGGGCATTGAAGGACATTACTCACAGCTGGCCAAACATCTGGAGGACAGCACCCCACCAAACCCATTTGGCTAAGAACACTAAAACTAGACAGCCCTCCGCGGGCTCGGACAGGGGCAGCCCTTAAGGGTGCATGGTGATCTCCCTTCTCTCTCCCATCCTCCTTCTAGACCCTTCCCTGTAGCTTTGGAACCTGCAGGTATTTCTCAACACTGCCTGGCCTTATATCCTGAGGTGCAGCCACTTCCCTCGACAAGTTCCCAGCCCTCAACAACCCACCTATGCACCACACTATAGTAGCACACACCTTTAATCCCAGCACTCGGGAGTCAGAGTTCAAGGCCAGCCTGGTCTACAGAGTGATTTCTGGGACAGCAAAGGCTACACAGAGAAACCCTGTCTCAAATACACACACACACACACACAAACATGCCCCAGGAGTGAGGACAGTCGTGGGCTCCCAAAGTATTTGTGTGAACCATTCAGATCTATAGAAAAGCAGCCCTACAAATCTTCTCATCTTAGCTTTGCTCCCTTGAAGGTCACAGTCGTCATTTGGCTCTGCCTTCCCCACTATCCAGCCAAAAGCTTATGGCGAGTGACTGGGGAACAACATATGCACACAGCATGCGGGCCAGCTGAAAGGCAGGGGGGGTACGGGGGGGGGGGAGCTGCTCCTTAAATCTGCAAAGAGGAGCAAATTGGAAGCGGAATGTCGTCCCTCCCCCACAGATCACGCCACACCACGTGCCGCCCAACAGCACCCTCATCTTTTCTTTTGTTACTGAGGCCTTTTTTGTAGCTCATCTAACTTCTCCCCCCATCTACTCCAGCGGTTAATGTCAAGTTTCCACGGAGTCACAGTAATTACATTCTAATTCGAAATCACTCAGGGCCGGCAAGTTGACTCAGCCTGTAAAGGTGCCTGCTACACAAGCCTGGTAACCACAGTTGGATGCCCAGAACCCACGAAAAGGTGGAAGGTGAGACCGACCCCACGACAGAGCAGGAAGTAGCTCTGCATATCGGAACTTTGAGCCCCGCCGTTGCCCGTCTGTGTCTGACAGGAGCCCTGACAGAAGCCAGAACTCAGCTAGGGGAGTTGCAATCTCCTTACTTCTTTCTCACCTCCTTCAACCTTCTCTGGCCTTCCCTTCTTTCCCTTTCTCTCTCTTCCTTTCCCTACCACTCTCTCAAACAGTCACCCAAGCGTGCACTCCAGGACTCCAGCAGCCACAGAATGAATCTCCCTCACCCTCCCCACCTACCTTACAACAAAAGGGTGTCGAAGCTCAGGAAGCTTGCTGAAAGTCAGACTTGGCTCAGGCATTGGCCAGCCACCTCCCAGCCCCATTTCCTGTGCTTTGGAGATATGTAACCTCTGTGGGAAGATGCACAGCCCTGCCCAGTCACCCAACAGGGGCCCTGTCTCTTGTAGTTCTTTTGTTTATCTTTTGACAAAACTGGACAGAGGGATTTTGACAAAACCGGCAAAAAGGTGTGTGGGGTGGGGGATGGATCTGAAATATATTCATCTTTCTGCTTTTTCAACTCAGGTCCTAGAGCCTGGGATCATCCCCACCCCCAAGCCCTCGTGGAGAAGCCTTAACCGCCTCCTTCACTTTGAGCAAGACCTTCCCTAGGCCTCATGGCTCCTGCTGTCTCTTGGGCAATAACCATAACGCAGCATTACCATGAGCTTACTCCTTCTGGCACTACACAAGCTGATTTCATTTAATTCTCACAGTGATGTTGTGAAATACCCCTTATCATTGACCTTGTCTATAAGATAAGGAAATTAAAACTTGGCTGTTTGCGTGAGTGGATCAAGATTAACACAAGTGGGAGTTAAATGAAGTGCATCCAGGCACGGGGAGTGGGCAGTGGGTGATCTAGCATCCTGTGGTTGAATGGAAGGAAGCTCAAGTGCCCACCGTGCCCTCCCTGAGGTCTAGCTCTGTACGAGAGCTCAAAGGCTAGACTTCTAATATGTGTTTTAAAAAATTACTGCGCTGTGCGAAATGATCCAGTCCAGGCCAAATTAATTTATATAAAGGCAGGTTTACTAGATACGAGAGAGGGGAGAGAGAGAGAGAGAGAGAGAGAGAGAGAGGGAGAGGAGGGGTGGGGAAAGGAGGCAGAGAGGGGAGAGAAGAAGAGAATGAGGGGGAGAGGAAGAGAGAGAAATAGAGGGAAAAGAGAGAGAGAGAGCCCCCAAGATGTTGGGGTTATATTGGCAATGGCTTGTGGGGATGAGGCATGTCCTGTAACAGGTAGAAACTGAGGCATGCTGGGAGAACCTGGAACTCAGGCAGACCTAACAATATGAAAGTGATTTTGACTGATTATAAAATGAGATTACCTGACTATGAGTGAATTCAGCAAATATAGGGTTTATGTTTTTTTCTATAGCATAAAGATCTAAAACAGGTAAATCCATTATTTTGTAGGAAATCTCACTTATTAAATGATATCAGGTCATTCAAATGTCTAGAACACTTCTTAGCCCCCATTGGCTAACCAAATGACCTCTGTGACCTTTACCCAAACTTCCTATAAGCGTGTCTTCAGGGCAGCCAGGCATGGTAGGATAATGGGGTGCTCACTGTTTCCTTCTGCTCTCCCTGGATCTCTGTGACACTGTTCACAGCCACCATCCAATGATTGGCCAGACTCATATGTCCCCAGACCTGTCCTGTTGCCTTCATATGGAAGCAGTAATCATAATAATACTGCTAATTATAATCATAATTAATCATCACAATAATAATTAATTATAATAGCTCACATTTGCTGTATTTGTGCTATTATTATCTATCCATCATCTCATTTAGTTCTCAAAATTAACATGAGGCAGGTTAAATTATATATGTGTTATAAATTATATATATAATATATTATATATGTACTTACATATAATACATAATCTATTAATTATAGATATAACTTATATATTATTTATATAACATATATATGTTGTTTTTTAAAACGATAATCCTAATCATTTGCCAGATGCTGGGTTGAAAACCTGCTGGCTCAGACAGGCAGAGAAAGCATTCAGCTGACCTTCCTACTCCAGTGATGTTGCACAACCGTGTGTGTGTATATATATATGTGTGTGTGTGTGTGTGTGTGTGTGTGTGTGTGTGTGTGTGTGTGTATATGTATATATATGGCATACAAGAGCTGGGAAGATGGCTCAGTTGGTAATGTACCTACTGCTCAAGCATGAGGATCTGCCTATGGACCTCTATCACCCTCATAAAAGCCAAGCATGGTGGTACATGCCTTTAACCTCAGAGCAGGGAGAGCAGAGGCAGGCAGATCCCCAGAGCTTGTTGACCTTACTAGAGCTGGCTACCCTTGCCAAATCAGTGAGCTCCAGGTTCAGAGAGAGATGCTGTCTTAAAAAAAAAAAATAAGGGGGAGAGAGATCATGGAAGACATCCAACATTGACCTTTGGCCTCCACACACATGCATGCTCACACACATACACATACACCATACACACAAATAGAAAATACAGAAATTACGGCACAGTCAGAAAGACTCAGAACTTGCTAGTGTTGGCCCGGTATTCAAACACCAGTCCCGAGTGTGTCTGATGCTAAACCTCACTCTTTTAATTGTGTCACTTAGGACGATTGTGGTTGTCAAATCAGAAGACTGACCACAACTGGCTTAAACGAATGAGACCTTATCGGCTGTCCTCTAAGAAGGCCTGCGTTAGAGGGTGGAGAGCTAATTTAGCAGCTGTCCCTGTCAGCACTGTCTCATCAACAGTTCTTAAGGGTCAAGTCCTCAAATAGATGTCTCTCAGTTACACCCAGTAGTAGGATTCACTTCTAGTATCTCTCTTTAAAAAAATAATAATAATAAGTGTATGAGTACTTTGCCTGCCTGTGTGACTGTACACCATCTGCATGCCTGGTGCCTGAGGTCAGAAGAGGGTGTCTGATCCTCAGCAGTTATAATTACAGATGACTGAGAGCCAACATGTGGGGCTGAGAGTCAAAACACAGGTCCTCTGGAAGAGCAGCAAGTGCTCTCCACCAACTCAGCCATATTGGAGGAAGGTCTTATGCATGGTTTTCAAGTGCTGATTTCAAGGCTCTGAGATCTGGTTACTGCCCTATCTAAGGCATTCTCTGATTGGATAATAAAAGTTGCTGATGTCCAATTAAATGGGCAGAGAGAAAATTAGAAGGCAGGACTTCCTGGGAGGAAGAAAACAGAGGAAGTTATTTCTCACCAGGAGACACGGAGGAAGACAGACATATCTGAGGGCTTGAAAGGTACAGCAAGCCATGTGGTTGGTAGGGACTAGGTAGTCAGGTTAACTTAAGTAAGCTAGTTGAGAGTCTGCCCAGCTAAGTCCTAAGCAGTGAAATATTAAAAGGCCTTGATATATTTATTCTATGGGCATAAGTGCTGCCCAGGGTCTCAGCTCTCCTCACTTGGAGACATGAGTCCTCAGGCCTCCCACCAGGCCTAATACAACATTTTGGCGCTCCAACTTGTGGCACAACCCCACAGACAGAGAAATCACTCTAACTTAGGACAAACTTAGAAGCCGTCAGATTTGGTAAGTCATCTGGGAAATCCTCAAGGAGAAAGTTAAAGACCCCTCCAGCAGCTCTCCTTCCAGGCAGGAAAACTTCTATCAAGATAACAACTTACAGCACATGTCCACTGTATACCATCCCCCTGACAAAGGGAAATATGTTTGGTATAACAAAATACGATCAATCCCTGGAACTGGACACAGTCTTCTCTCAGAGCAGACACGCTCTTTCAGGCCAGCCAGTCAGTGATAGCTGCTCCAACCAGTAGCAATGTCCGCATTGTCTCTGAAGACCCAATACATTTTACCAAGGCCATAATAAATAATGATAACAGAATAATAAGAGGATGCTGTCAAATATGTTCGAGGCAAAAACAAATGCCAGTTTTCAAACAGAAACGTCCCCCTTCCTGAGAGCTCTGGGTAATATGTATATAGTATCATTTGGAATCTTGCTCAGTGCATAGCATGAGATAGCACAAGGGACCATGGTAAATCCCACTAGAGGGCTAAGGAATCGAACTCCATTATTACTGCAAACTCCCTTCATGGAGACCCTTGTCTACAAACATTAAGAAGGATATTTCCCAAACATGAGACAATGACACAGTGTCCTTATTTCGGCAAAACCCATTTTTATTTGGCTCCTGCTCAAGGGCTCACAGATGTCTTGGCATGTTAGCCAACCCTCAGTTTGTATATCAGAGCCTGACCTAGCTGACCAGCTGATCTTGTATTCTTCCTTATGTTTTGATTACAAAGAAAGCTTTTAGAGACCCATTTGAGATGTCTTCATTTTATCATAAGTATTCCAAAAACAACTTTCCCAAATGCTGGATAAGATGACCTTACTGAAAGATTTCATGTATAGGATTCAGGGGGACACTGAAGCAGATTGTCCTTTTGGGTAAGAAGGTTATTAGACTAATGATTAATGCCGTGGGCAGACAGATGGTAGCATGGTTAGGGCTCAGAGGAGGCTCAGGCCCACAAGGTAGTAGGGAGGGCACTCTTTTTTATAGTTCTCAGAGAAAGTGGGGAGAATTGGAAGTACCACCCTTCACCCTTCACCCAGGCTGCCTCTGATTCCTGGGTAGCAGAGGCAGAGGAAGGAAATTCCACAGAAGGACTGTGAGACTCGGAGGATGTGCCGGAAGCAAGAACTGAAGTGTGTCCATTATATGGGCAGTGGGATATGTCACCACCTGCCACCTATAGAAGTCTGTAAGCTTCCTTGGGGAAAGGCGCCTAGTGCCTGTTATTCTCAGACCCCAGTGCTACCAGGGCATCTATTTAAAGATTCATTCCAGGCTCTCAGGAGTATGATGATCTCCCTGTAGCAGCAGGAATCTTAAAATTAACCGTGAGGATGATGGTAGTAGTAAGGGCTGACTGCAGATAGGAGGAACTTAAGCACTGCCTGGTGATCTGGGATTCTTTTATTTTTAGATTTATTATTTCTGTTTCTCTATTTGCTTGTGAGTTTATGTGTACCATGTGCATGCAAGTGCCCATGGAAGCTAGAAGGCCTCTGATGGTTCCAGGCACACATGAGGTGTGCATAGATACACGCAGCCAAAACACTCATACACATAAAATAAAAATAAGTAAATCTTTAAAATAGCCTTTTTGCTTTTGTTTCCCATGCTAATTGATGAGATTACATTCAGTCAAAGAACACTCAGGGAATGTTGTCAAATGCTCTGAATTTCCCACATAAGCAATGCTAATTTGTTTTTCTGTCTAAATCTCCCTAAACTGAGAACACACCTCACTTTCTAAGGTAGCCCAGGGGAATAACTGTCCTGTTTCAAGTCTTTGTCACTTTGAAAATCTGGCAAACATATCTGTGTTTCTCCAGTTCACCTTCATTCTACAGAGAATATCAGCATTCTGCTTATTTCCCAAGTGACTTCTTGAGTGTGACAATGTCTCACAATAAAAAGTCAAGTAGGGAAGCCCGGGTGTGGTGGTGTAGGCCTTTAATCCCAGCACTCTAAAGGAAGAGGCAGGCAGATCTCTGTGAGTTTGAGGCCAGTCTGGTGTACAAAGTGAGTCCAGGACAGCCAGGGCTACACAGAGAAACCTTGTATCAAAAAATAAAACAAACAACAAACAAGTCAAGAAGGAGGGAAAAGAGAAAAAGAATTACAGTGAATGCAAAGGAGAAAGTTACTTGTATTTTTCTCTGGGAATGGGAAGATCCACCCCTGTGAAGTGGGACCAGACCACCTGCTCTCTCTGAAATGCACTTTGCAAGTTATATAATTGAGATCTTACCCTGTTCTTTCTGCCTTTTTTCCACAAAGTCTAAGGACAGCAACAGAACTCAGAAACCCAAACTCAAGAGTAAGCACATTAGACTCTCCTACAGTAAACATGGCAAACGCACCCCTCAAAATGACACACAGGCTCTGTAAAGAACAGCTGGCGGGGCTGCAGAGATGGCTCAGTGGTTAAGAGCAATGGCTGCTCTTCCAAAGGACCTGGGTTCAAACCGCAGCACCCACATGGCAGTTCAAAACTGTCTGTAATGGCCAGGTACAGTGGCACACGGCTTTAATCCCAGCACTTGGGAGGCAGAGGAATAAAAAATAAAAAGAGAGAGAGAGAGAGACACCAGCTAGCTACTGCCATTGACTAACAGTAATACTGTGTTCAGCCAAAGAAAATTAAACCCCAAGGTCCTGCAATTAAAAAGTCTCAGAATGTGGGCTTGAATCGAGAGAAGTGTGGCTAGCAGTCCTGCTGACTCTGCAAGCGCATCTTTGAGCTAAATTATGTTATTTATTCTGCAAAAACAAAACAAAAGTGATTACTGATCCCATTTTACCACAAGAATAGAGAATGCAGAAGTTAAGTCATTTCACTCAAGTTACAGAATTAATTTGGTCATAAGCACAATGTAAATGTTACAAGGTGTGACCAACGTTGTGGCATGATGTTGTCATCTGCAAAAGTCACACTACACAACCGTGCAACGAGTTCCCCCAAAAAAGGTCTTATAATTTTTTAAAAATATGTGCATGTATGTGTTTGCATGCATGCTGTGTGTGTGCAGGTACCCACAGAGGCCAGAAGAAGGTATGAGATCCCTTTGACCTGGAGTAACAGGAAGTTGAGGGATGTCTGGGATGGGTGCTGGGAACCTAACTCTGGTCTTCTGGAAGAGCAGCAAGTGCTCTTAACTTTCAAGTCATCTCTCTAGTCCTAGTGGTTAGGAGTCCCTAGTTCCTCTGGCAATAATAACCATGCATTTCCAGCCAGGCGTGGTGGTGCATGACTTAATCCCAGCACTCAGGATACAGAGGCAGGCGGATCTCTGAGTTTGAGGCCAGTCTGGTCTACAAAAGGAGTTCCAGGACAGCCACTACTGTTACACAGAGAAACTCTGTCTCAAAAAAACAAAAATCAAAAACCACACACTTCGTCTTCAGTAGGTAGCATTTCACAGTGCTATTTCCTCAGAATCTCCACATCTGGTTCTACACATTTGAAATGAAGTGATTTTACAATTTTGTGATGGGTACATACCCCCCAGTGGATGAAGACTGTATACAGCTGTTAATCTATCAACTTCAAAGCCCACTTTATAGGTTTCTCACATGGACTCAATCCAGTTAATAAAGAGCAAGGTCGTCCTTGCCCTTGGCACCTTATAAGGTGCAGTCCTTGAGAAAGCTGAACATGTATGTGTATGTGTGTGTGTGTGTGAGAGAGAGAGAGCCTATATTTGTGTGTTTGTAAAATAAAAAGACTCTTGGGAATTGAAGAAAAGGACTGAATAGCCTGTAGTATTTTTCTTCTTTTGAGAGTTTCTCAGCCTAGTACTTCCTGGTTTTAAAAACAAAACCATTACTTAATGAGTCTCAATTTTAAATAAAAATATGCATCGCGGATCCATTCCACTAAGTAATTATGAACGCTTTCCAGTAATCTTGGTTTATATTCTTCAAATTCTCTCATGTATCAAGCAGAAATGAATGTTCAGTGCAGCAGTGCACACAATGGAATGTTTATTAAATGGTGAAACAGAGCACAGATGAACCATCAAGTTGCCAGTATAATTTCTATAAGCTATTGCCTTTTATATAATTTAAAACATATAGCAAAAGTATAAAAGCAGTACAAAGAAGCTCAGAAATCTGTTCCCAAAATAGCTACTTATTAACATTTTTTTTACCACTTCCACACAAGAACCAATGAATTTAAATGCAGATCATACCTTTGGATTAGAAAGCTTATCAGAACTGGCTTGTTAAGCCTAAAGCTGATACTTTTGAAAGCTCAGAGTGGGAGAGGTAAAGAATTCTACAGTGTAGTCAGGGCCAACCTTGAACTTGTGATCCTCCTGCTCCAGCCTCCAATGTGCTGGGACTACAGGAAAATACCAGCACAACTAGCCTAGAGCACTTTTTAAAGAAAGATCACTCTCATGGTCTTTTAAGAAAAATAGTTATTGCCAAACTATATGAAAAAAAGGAATCCTACCTGAAGATGGTAATCAAATGACAACACTCAGGCCCCCTCCACTGTCTACCAACAGAATCAATATGGCTGCCATCAAGCAATCTCTATTTTAGCATCTGAGTTCCTATTTCCTCTGGCAATAGTAGCCACACACTTCATGGGTAGAATTTCATACTGCTACGAAAGGCCTACATTACTTCAGAACCTCAACATTTGGTTCCACACATACAGTCAGGCCACAGTCTAGTGGCTCCCTAGAACAGTATAACTCTTATGGTTGTGCTCCATGTGTGGAACAAAGTTCTCAAAACACAATCCTGGAAGATTCAAGAATACCTGGGCATGACCTTGTCCAAGGACATCGCCTGGGTGAACAGCCATCTTTGAAAAAATTCACTGTAAAACCTAGCAGCAGACTAGCCAGCAGATATGCCACGGCTTCTTCAGCCTTATCTCAGGCTGCCTTCCTCTCCAGCCATACTTTAGAAAGACTTCGTTCCCAGAGTCCACGGAAATACAGCTCATGACCTTTCAGTAGATATCTGCCAGGGAGGTCACGCTGAAAGCCTGCTGCAGCTTGCTCTTGCTGGTGGGTTTCCAAGGGTAAAACAGTACAGAGCGCCCCTTCTCAACCATGAGGAAGCCATTATCACTAAATCTTCCTGGGATGCTTCCTACATCCAACCACACAAAGGGAGCAATGGCTGAAGTTTTCAGATCAAAAACAAATAGATTGCCCTTCTGAGAGATGTTGACCTGGAAAAAAAAAATTTTTAAGGCAAGTGAAATGAAAGACAAGAAAGAGCTGACATCTGTGTCAGCCAGACATTCATGTGGGCCCAATAAAAACTGCATTTCCCAACACTTTGGTCAGAACTGCCAGAGTCATATATTCTGAGCAGTTATGACATTTGCCAGTACCTGGAAAACGATTTAAGCCTGTGGAAAATTACCAGTTGTCATCTCTAACCAAGGAAATGCATAAATGCCAATTATTAAGGAAAATATGTCTGAGGAGTTGAAGGCTTTATTTCTTTATGAATCTTCATTAGAATACCACCATGAAGGGACACTTGGCATTTTGGTGACTTAAGTGACTATATAAAGGATTAGGACTGGACCTAGCTGCTGAGTACAGCCACGGAGCTCCTCGATTCAGGTATGAAGTACACCACATGTTCCCAAATCATGGTGACTTCTCTTCTGGTGAAGACCCAATTCAGACACAGGCAGGCAGATCACATGGCTCACCCCACCTAGGCCATGAGGCACCAGGGGAAGCGTTGGCTACTACTGCTGCAAGGCCAGGGCCAAAAGTGGCACCAGGCCCTAGCTTTCTAGGATGCCTAGTTTGGATAAAAAACTAACATCTCTGTGTACCCATCAACAGAACTTGGGTTTGAGCTTGAACTCTGGGTTCACAAAGATACTCATAACAAATACCCCTAAACAATAACTACTCATCAATGTTATTAGAAGAATAACCCTCACTGATATGTCAGTGAGACAGAACAAATAAAGAAGCCCTTCCATTGCCTTCCCCCTATTATCAAGAAGGAACCAAAGCCTAGCTAGGCAAAACAATAAGCCAATAAATGAAAATTTTTTAATTAAGTAGTTTAGAGGTGTGTGTGTGTGTGTGTGTGTGTGTGTGTGTGTGTGTGTGTGCGCGCGCGCGCACATTGAGGCCACAGGTCAAGGTCAAGAAGCCTCTTAATTTGCTTGTTCACTTTATTTTTTGAGACATGGTCTCCCACTAAGCTTAGAGTGCTCCAATTCAGCTAGGTTGGCTGGCAAGCAAGCCCCAGGAGTCTTCCTGGTCTCTGCCTCTCTAATTTTCCAATGCTGGGATTTCAGGAGCATGCTGGGATTGCAGGAGCATCCTGGGATTGCAGGAGCATCCTGGGATTGCAGGAGCATGCTGGGATTTCAGGAGCATCCTGGGATTGCAGGAGCATGCTGGGATTGTAGGAGCATCCCAGCTTTTCATTTGGCTTTTCATTTGGTTTCTCGGGATCAAACTCAGGTCCGCACATTTGCTAGACTTTAGCGACTGAGCCATCACGCCAACATGGCAAAGACATATGTTGACAGATCAGAAATGTGTCTTTATTTAGTTGTCTTGGCTATGACTGCACATCACTCTCCTGCTGTGATAAAACACCCCATGATAACATACAGAAGAGGGTAGTTGATCTCAGATTTGCAGCGTGTTAAGATTCCATGGTGGCAGAGCAGAGCCCTGGCACTGAGCAGCAGGCACAGCAGCAGGACCAGAAGCGGAGGAATGCAGGGACAGCAAACTAGAAACAGAGTGACTATTTAAACTCTCAAAATCCTGCCTCCAGTGATACACTTCCTCCAACAAGGCTGAACCTCCTATCATTCAAAAGTTCAAATACACGAGCCTTTGGGGCACATTTTCTCCTTAAAGCACCATAGGCTGTTTCTTACTTTGCTGTTTAAAAAAAAAAAATGAAATAAAAAATAACGTAAGCATATGCCAACTTTCTTATCTCTATTCTACCTCAGTTGTTCCAGAGAATTTAGACTTGGTCACATGAATATTTCACTATTAATTTGAAAAGAAGGCATCTTTTCAGCTGTTTTAACTTCTTTTGAAAAAAATATAAGTGTTTTTATATTATCATTTCAAAAGCCAACTTTTTAAAAAATCTCAATAAATTATGTAACAAGTTTAAATTTGGCTAAACAGAGAATGAAACTATCTAGAAAAAATATTGTCAGCTTTTACATGGAGGGGGAAAAGGAAGGAAAGGTTTTCAACCAACTAGACAGGTGCCAAGATTACTGGCTGCATCATTTTGAGAAAAACATGTCCTGATTATCCTTTTTTTTTTCCTTACTAATTATAAAGAGATTGGGTGATTAAGCAACTTTGAAGCAATGAATCAAAGACAGTGGAGCAACTAATAAACTGTCTTAAAGAGTCAAAACTGGTGATTCAATCAACGTCCAGTGCTTCCTGGGCCACAGGACATTGAGCTTGCTGCCTAATCCTCTATGCATTGCTTTCTCACTTGCAAAACAAGATCACAGCTCTCCAGGGATATTGTGGAAGCCAGCGCTTAAGCAGTAGCATGCCTAGAACAGAGCTGAGAACCCAGTGGAGATACAATCAGTGTAGATGTTTATGCCACCTCTCACCCCACCATATCAACCCCACCAGGGAAAGGTAACAGGACATTACAGTGTGGCAGAAATTGATTACAAACAAATCCTGAAGACAAAATCCCTTACTCTTAGTATCCAGTAGGAGGACAGGAACCATCTCCAGGCTTAACAGTATTAAGAGGGAACAGTACCAGGACACAGCTCTCTTACCCAAGAAAAGGAACCCCGCACAGGCCACTGGGAACCCAGACAAGAGACACTTACAGTGATGTTGGCCTTGACCAGGCCTTTAGCATCCTTCAGGGAGGACAGGAAATGGTAGTTGGTTGGGCTAAAGAGTTCACTGTCGGTTGAAAGGTGAAAGGAAACTACACAGGTTTCCCTTGTGCACTTCTTACATCTCCTGAACATCTTAGACATTGGATACTTGAAGAGGACCACAGCATTCCCCGCCTTAATCACAGCATCTGTAGTCACAAAAGTGCACAAAGGCTCCAGGGAGCTCCAGGTATAGAGCCTCACCTAGAAAGGAAAGAGTGGCAATGAACATCCTTCCTTACAGTTTTGCTTGTCTATTTAGAGTGTAATATTGGCTGGACATCAAATCAACAGAACTGACTGACTGTAAAACTCGAGTCTTCATCGCATCTCCTCTAAGCTCTAGCCATGCAACTAATTACTCAGCTGGCCAGGATCCACTTCTCTATGAATAAAATGAGAAGAATGACACTGAAAATGTCACTGCTTGTCATGAGAATGAGAAAATGGCAACTAGCCATTGTCAGTCCTGCACCTGGCACATTTCAGGTTTTCCATAGAAAGGATCTATTTCTAATATTAGTGGCATCATCTAAACTGTACACACCCAAGAGTTTCCAAGTCTTTCCTTTCACTTAAACTTAAGACACTAGTTTATTTTTCTACATACCTGTTCTGGATAGTTTTACAGATTTCAACCTTACCACACCCTTTTAACCACTTCTGCAAAATCGGGACTAGTACCAGCTTATCATAGTTATAACCTCACATTTACACTTTATGGTTACACAGTTCTTCATCCAATTCTTTTATTCATTTTTCATACTAACACTAAAAAAGACAGGCTGATATTATTTGACACTTGAAGGAATTGAATCCCCAAGATGATCACAGCTTTGCTTGGGTTATATGATACATAGCACACATTAGCCTGAATAACGTACACAGCCCAGCTTATGCTACAAACACTAAAAGCATTTTGATGTGGATTAACTTCTCCTTTCTTTGTCCCCAAAAGAATATAACCAAACAATTAAAGAAATCATTCAAAAGTCTCAACCTTAGAGACAAAAAAAAAAAAATCCAAGTAACTCACAGTGAGCCTTGTGTTGTAGTCTTTGTGAAGATCTGACACACCATAGACATAAAACACACCTTTATCTTCAAAACCTACAGGCAATAGTGGAGCGAAGAAACGCCGAGCAAAGTAATGCAACATTTTCCATTTTCCTCCATACTCTGAAAATAACCAAGAGAGTCAGGAGGTGCCAGGAACAAGCAGTTGGGGTCAGGGTTTACATGAGCAGCTAGCAAGGCTTGGCAGAATTTTCTGAGGCACATCTGTGAAGGAGTTTGTATTAGGGGAAACTCAGTGTACTCTGAGTATCAGTTCTGGAAACAGTTTCATATGAAACTGGTAATATCAGAAGGATTACTGCAAGTTGTAGCAACCAATTTTCCAGATTGAAGAAAGATTTAAGCACTTAATTGAAACATTCTGGAGACAGTACCTGGAGCATTTACTCCAAGATAGCTCTTTCTCAGAGGCAACCTCACTTCCAGAACCTAAGTACATCAATGATTTTGGTTGGTTGGTTTTGCTTAAGACAAGATCCAGGCTGGCCTTAAACTGGGTTTCCCAACTTCAGACCCCTGCATGCTAGAATTACAAGAGTACACCAGTATGCTGGTTTCCAATGTTCTTTTTTACTACACACACATAAAGGAGGAAATCATCAGCAACAAGAGTGGAAGCTTATTGCAAATTTTCATTCATAAGAATTATCTAGACTTCATTCTCCTTTTCCTACAGGTACAAAATCTTATAAGCAAAGTAAAACAGCCACTACACAAAACTTTCTTTCAGAGTCAGATTAAACATCCAAATCCATAGCAATTAATAATACCTCCTCAAATACAATTCAAAATCGTCAAAACTCTGTTGAATTCCATGCCTTGTTCAGTGTCTAGGAGGCTAACCCTCCTTTGATCTACTTGAATTAGTTATATTTGAATTGCTATTATAAATTACTATGATCAAAAGTAACTCACAAAACAAAGGATTTGTTTTGGCTTAAGGTTCCAGAGAAAGTCTATAGAACAGAGATCAGGTGGTAGGAGCTAACTGGCCATATTTTAACCACACACAGGAAGCAGAGAGAACAAGCAGGAAGTGGGGTAAGGCTATAAACCCACAAAGCCCCACCTCCTGGGCCATACATAGTTCCTTTTCCAAGGTTACACCTCCTCAAAGTTCCATAACCTCCCTAAATAATGCCACCAACTGGGGGACTAAATGTTTAAATACATGTGCCTATTGGGAACATTTCCCATTCAAACCACTACAGCTGCTTTTTATTCAACCTTTTATTATCTTCCTTTCTCAGCATCTGTCTGAGAATGAAGATTCTGCTCCATAAAGAACAACTTCTGGTGGCCATAAGAGCAAGACAAAGAAAAAAAAGGTGGGGAAAAAAGTCTCAATGAAAAAGATGTATAAGATAAATTTTAATTTTGCAAAAACAGGGAATGAATTGTCTAGAAAATATTGTTAGCTGCTATCTAGAGGAGGAGGAGGAAGCAAAGTAAAGATTTAATTAACTAAACAGATAACAATCATTTCCAGCTGCATAGTTTAAAAAAAAAATCCTGATCATCCTTTTTTTTTTTTTTTTGGTCAATTATAAAGCAATTTGGTGACGAAGCCATTTTGAAGCAATAAATCAAAGACAGTGTCGTAATTAATAAAGAGACAAAACTAGAGTGATTCAACCAGTCTCCAATGATTAACGAGCCACAGGACACTGAGTTTGCTGCCTAACCTCTGGGGACTGCTGTCCGACTTGCAAAAGCAGATCACAGTGCTTCAGGGATGTTGTGCAGTAGGGAACCAAGGAGGGAGCCTGGAACACAGTGGTGCACAGTTGCCTCCACTGAGAGAGACAGAGATGGGGAGAGGCTAGCACAACATATAGTGCAAGCTGTGGAAGTGGAAGAAAGATAAAAACCAATTTCTTTCAAGTTTTGCAAAATTTCAAGTCTTAAAATTTCATTCCCAATGGTTCCTGTTTATTTTTTAAATAGCAGTTGGTGGGAGAAGTGTGCTGTGGAAAAGCCAGTCCCAATGGATTTCTCCTGGGGAAACTTTTTGCTAGGGGGAGATGGCTCCTGGGGTAACTTACAATCTCATACGACCACCGTTAAAGGGGATGGACTACACATTGACTACATCACCCTTTCACCTTATAGCATCCTGTGATTTCCTTTACTGGAGGCCAGAGATCCCATTATGACTCCTTAATTTTTTAAAGAAACAAAAATAGATGAAATTGTTCAAACTGCAAACTCCATGCCAGTTCATTGCTAGTTGAACTGGTTCCGCTAGTTCAACCTTTCCTACTTGTGTTTCGACTCCACTACCTTTTCCAAGACACAAACAGAGCATATAATGGGGATTTTATAGACTTAAGAAGGATTCAGAGAGGGAGACACTTTGACATATACATGAACCAACCCTCTACTTGGCAGAATTCTCCCACACAGAACAAGGGAAATGCCCTTTGGGCCCTGAACAAAACCTCCTAAATAAACTCAAAATCCTACATAATGGGAACTGGGGAGATGGTTCAGTTGGTAAATTGCTTTGCCATGCCAGTTCAGATGCGCAGCCTCCATATAAAATCTGGGCACATCATCACGTCTGGCATTGGAAAAGCAGAGACTGGAGTCCCTTGGGGCTTCCTGGCTGCCAGCCTTGCTGAATCCATGAGCTCAAGAGCTCCAGGTTCCACCGCATATTACCTTTGGTACACACACACACACACACACACACACACACACACACACACACACACACTCATCCCATATCACACCTAGGATTTCTGTACCTGAACTCACTCCTCACCCGCCTGCTGTGTCTTTGCCCAGTACAGGAGGCTCATGGAAAGAGTGTTAGGGGCAGCTGAGTTCACAGAGCAAGTTCAGAGAACAGCCTCTTTGGCCCAGTTCTCCTTTGGGTAATATGATTCTTCAGGCTCTGTGCTTTCCCGTTCCCTCTCCACACAGGTATCGATTTTTCTCACACAAAGAAACACTTACCAAGAGAGGCCCAGGAAGGACCCTGCCAGATATCATTCAACTGCCAATAAAGTGCCCCCATGGTGTGGCCTTCTCCATTCACTATCTCGCTGCGACTACGCATGTAGAATTCAGTTTCTATTTTGACACATTGGGCCTGCATCACCTGGTCAGGGAAGCATTCACACATAGGCGTTATTGTTTGATACAGGCTATCCAGATTTCAGAAATTATAGGCTTGGGGTGATCTATTTGTTTGTTTGCTTGCTTGCTTGTTTTTTTTTTTTTTTCAGAGTAAATTGGATAAACTAAAGAATTGGACTTGCATTAATTAAGGATACATTATTTTTTATTAGATCTGGAGCTAGTTCCTTGGCATGAGAGAAACTGTTGTCTAAAACAAAGCGGGGGGGAGGGGGCTGGCATGGTGTTTTATTTGTTATACCAGCAGGTGACAAAGGAAATAGGATGGTGTAAAAGCCAATGATGGTGTACGAAATGACAGAAAACAAAAGCTATTGTTCCAGAACAAATGCCATATGGAGTGAAACATCAGGTTATTTTGCAACAGCAAATTTTGCAAATACATGCATAGCTCTAAAAAATAAACAAAACAAAAAAAACCCTTTTATTAGAAAAAATATTTAAGAAAAACAGCATTGTTGTTAGGAGTAAATCATCCAACCTCTATTTTCTAGTCAAACTAACTTTTCACATCATGGTTTTTGATAATTAACCTACAATTTCTTATGGCTGTCACTTCTCCACTAAAGCAGGACAGGTGGTAACAAACGAAGCATACATCTAATTGGTCCATCTTACTTACACTGCTTTTACTGACACTATACCTTGTGGCCTTTGTTTGGAGTTCTGCTCAGGAGGGGATCATGGAGGGTCAGAGGGCCTGAAGAGATGGTCAGAGCAACAAGATTTCACTCAGAGAACAGAGTGGCCTTAGAACAGGGTCTGGTCAGTTCAGAAAGAGAAAAAGAAGCATTCCTGGCCACTAGGAAACTAAGTGCAGATTAGTTCTTTCTATAACCAGCAAAGCTCAGATGAGGGAAGAGATTTTAAACTGTGGTGGGCTAGATGAGGAAGGAGGAACAGTGAGGTTACTGTTCATGAGTCAGAGAGACACATTTCCGGAAAGGTGAAGTCACGGTCATCCGATAAACAGCAAGTATCCACAATACATATTACATGTTCGTGATGTTAAACCTCTTATCCCCCCTCCCAAAAAAATGAGGATATACCTTACCTTCATGGTATTTACTGTCTTGTATAGAAGACAGCCCAATGCTGTGAGCTCATGAGGTACAACAAAGGGGCTTAGTAGAAAAATAAGGATTGTCCCAAGAGAATAGAGTAGAACCTTCCAGCAAGAAAGAACAATGTGTGGTGTGGTGTAGTGTGGTATGGTGTGTGTGTGTGTGTGTGTGTGTGTGTGTGTGTGTGTGTGTGTGTGTGTGTGTGTACTGGCTGGCTAAGAACAGACAGCAGACTAAGGTGGCCTGAGCATAGAAAGCCTGGAGCAATGGAAGAATCTGGTAGGAATTCACATCCTGACTAGAGAAGCTACGGAAAGAAAGCACAGCAGAGTCCTGCTGTAGCCTAAAAGCAACTGAAGTCCAAGGATGCTGTAAGGGGAGTGATGTGGCCAACTTACATTTCGAAAATATCATTAGGATTTCTGAGCAGAGAAGCAGCTAGGGCCAGCTGGGGAGACATCTCAGAGCCCATGACGCTTCTGTTAAAGAATGCCTCTTAAAGGAGACATGGCCTTCTCATTCTGAGCCAGCTTGTTGAGGATAACAGCAATGACAGCCAGAAAGTGTGCCACAGGACAGTAAAAACAAGTCTCTGAAGCAAACAGCAATGGTGACAGCTCAAAGTGACCACGGTGTATACTTGGAATGTGTTAGTCTAAAAATATCTCAGAGGAGATGAAATAAAAAAAAAAATAGACCAAAGAACTTTTCTGTCAATCAAACTAATCTGCAATTCGACTCAGGATCTCTAGCCAAGTTCCTTGTACAAATACCATTCTTGTCTGAGCTAAACAGGGCAGGATTGATCTCCTCTGAGACCTTAATACCTATGCACAGAGAATCTGGGTCCCTGGTGTAAGCATCTGCATGTGTATTGAGTTATTGTACCTAATCAACTTAGTAAAGCAATTTCTAGAATGTTCTATGAAGAGAAGCAGACAAGAAGTGAGATCTCAGTGGAGATAGATGGGGAGGGGTCTAGTATCGCCTCTGGGGTCTACAGTAAATATCATTCTATGCCCTATAAATATTTTAACCTAGGGGCTGGGGAGCTGGCTCAGGAGTTCAGATCCCTAGTGCCCAGGTAAATTCTGGGTAAGTGCTGCCAGTAATCCTAACACTTGGGTGCAGAAACAGGGGGCCCCCAAAGCAGGCTGACATAGGTAAGCTCTGGATTCAGCACAAGACCTGTCTAAATAAAGTGGACAGCAATGGAGGAAGACATCCTTTGTCAACTTCAGCCACACACACATGCGCACAGATACACATGAATACACATACATACATGCACACCATACACACATGAACACACACACACAAATATTTTAACCTTTCATCAGCATTGTAGTTTCTGGGGACAACATCAATTAATGCCGCTGGCAATGTAGCTCACACATCCAATGCCCTGATTGAGCAGAAACCTCAGAGATTCTTGAATCACTCATTGCTTCCTGCGTGAAAGGCTCACCAGAGGTGCAGGAAGTCTCCATTATGCCACTGAGAAACAACTCAAGATTCCAGAACACCCAGGACCCAAAGTACCCCTGAAGGCTGGACCATTCCTCACATACCAACAAGGTTAAGGAACACAGGGCGCTCTAACAGCCCTGAGACCAGAATCAGCCTTGACTCATGAGTTATAGTGGAAGAAGTAGGCCATTCAAGGCATCTGGGGTAGAAGCTACTTCCTCTAGATTTACAAATTAAGGTGAATAAGAGAAAAGCATAACACAAGGTGTCAGCACATGCCGAAGCAAGTAAAGCGATCACTTATTTCAGACAGAGATAAAATTTCCAGGACAAAGCTATGAAATATAAAGGGTGGCTTCGAAAAAAGCCACAGTTAGATGTTTTTCTTATAGCTCCGATGGACCTAGCATGCTTTTCTTTTTGTTCATGGGAAATTTGATTTTTCTTTTTTCATGGAGAAGAAAAAAAATCCAATAAGGTCCAAATTACTGATCTGGCTCTAAACTCTTTTGCAATCTCATTGACATATATTTGTTGGGAAAGGTCTAATAACATTGCTTCTGATAGGCTGATTTCAATGCTAAGATCTGGTTACTGCCCCTTCTGAGGCATTTTCTTGATTGGTTAATAAAAATCACTGATGGCCAATTAGCGGGGCAGAAAGAGTATAGGAAGGTGGGACTTCTGAGATTAAAACAGGAACCCTGTATTTTACACAGAGGATTAGTTCATTCCACCAGGAGACACGGAAGCAGATAGATGCATTTGAGAACTCTGGAAAGTAATAAACAGGCACTTGGCGGTTTAGAATTAGGTGATCTGGGTTAACTTAGATTAGCTAATTGAGAGTCTGCCCACCTAAGGGTTAAGTGTTGAAACATTAAAAAGTCTTGGTGTATTTAATTATTGGAGAAAGGACCGCAGCAGCTTATAGGCCATCAGTCCAAGCAATCCAGGGCCATTGGCCTCTTGTCGAGCTCCAATGAATCTCCCACCAAGCTACCAGCAATTCTACTGGCCTAATATAACAACTTATATTAGTTAACAGAGTTTAGGTTACAGGTGGTGTAGGCCACCCTTGGTCCAGGGCTTTTTCCCAGGACAAACCAAGCCACTGGTTAAGGCAGGCCAGGCCTTATCTTACAGTTTATACTTAATTATAAGAGTATAGGAAGTTCTATTAATTAAATTGCAGTTTCATATATTATAATTCAAAAATTGCTATTCTGTTCTCAGATATATATAATTTATAGATTTATACATATGTGTACAAACACACACACACACACACACACACACACAGGTCTCTCATGTGTGTGTTCTGATTGTGTGTGTGTTTCAAATACTAGGTGTTAGGAAAAATGGTTTCCTTAAATACAAGGGCTAGTATTTTTCTGTTCTCAGGCTTTTTTCTTCCTTGTGTTGTCTCTTTTGATAATAATATATGGCAAAGTGAGTTTGGACATAGTGGAGCAGAAATGGAATTCCAACACTTAGAGATGGAAACAGGAAGATTAGAAACTCACCTGAGCTCCATAAGACATGGTTTCAAATAATAAAAAATAAAAAAGATCCTCAAACAAATATGTGTGTATGTATGTGTATGTATATATGTAGGTATGTGTGTACATATGTACATGTGTATATGTGTCTATCTGAAACAAAGTTTAATGTTCTTGTTTTATATTGACATTTTGCTTTGGGAAGATGTTGCATAAACTGCTAATGACTAGACCAAACTTACCCCCTCCCAGGTTTTAACTGGTGAATATATTTTGTTTCATGTGCTGAGGTTGCTGTCATTTATTGTCATAAATTAGAGACAGTATACTCCATTTTGCCACAATCCTCAATAGATATTTTTATTGTTTTATTTTTGTTTATTTCTGAGAACCAAGGTCAGTGTGGTTTGAATGAGATGGCCCCCACAGGCTCCTGTATTTGAAAGTGTTTTCTTAACTTGGTGGAAGCATTTGGGAAGGATGAGGAGGTGTGGCCTTGTTAGAGGAGGTGTATCAGTGGAGGTGAGCTTTGAGGTTTAAAAAGTCCATACCACCCCCAGTTAGCCTCTCTTTCTCCCTTGTGGCCACTGTCTCAACACCTAAGCTCTCAGTGACCGCCCCAGTACCGTGCCTGGCTGCCTGAAGCCATGTTCCCCATAATGGGCATAGACTTTGCTGTCCTCTGGAACTGTGGCCCTCAAATTAAATGCTTTATTGTATAAGCTGCATTTTTGACAGTGTTTTGTCATAGGAATTTTTAAAAAGTAGCTAGTACACCCAGGATCTCTCATATGGTTAGGAAGTGCTCAGCCTATGAGTGATATCCCACCTCCACAATTCTCAAAATCATTCTCATTTTCTTAAATTATTGGTCAGTTCCTTTAAACATTTGTTTTCAACACTTAAATCATATGTATTTTCATAGCTACTTACAATATATAGTTATTTCTGCAATCCACTCTAACATTAACATTCTGTGTTATAATTTCTTTTCCTAGCATAATAGGCAAATACCGTTAATCTCTAAGAATTTTTAAATTTTAAAAATATTAAAATTAAGCCAGGTCTCTCTCTCTCTCTCTCTCTCTTTCTCTTTAATAGTTTTTCAAGACAGCGTTTCTCTGCATAACAAGCCCTGGCTGTCCTGAACTCCCTTTGTAGACCAGGCTGGTCTCGAACTCACAGAGATCTGCATGCCTCTGCCTCCTGAGTGCTGGGATTAAAGGCATGTGCCACCATGTCAAGCACAAGCATGTCTCTTTTTAAAAATCTTTATTTTTAATTTTTCTTAGATTCATTCATATTATTTTATGTGTGTGTGTTTGGCCTGCATGCATGTGCATGCACCATCTGCATGCTCACTGCATGCAAGGTCAGAAGAGGGCATCAGATCCCTGGTAATTGGAGTTACAGATGGTTGTGAACCACTAGATGGGTGCTAGGAATCAAACCCAGGTCCTCTGCAAGAACAGCAAGTGCTCTTAACCACTGAGCCATCTCTCCACTCCCTGGTTAGTAGATCTCTTGTTGCCCTTGATACCTGAAAGGAAACTAAACCAGTTCTCTATCTAGGAATCTGTCATACATGAAATCAGCATGGAAGAGAATAACCAAGGCTCTTGTGCTCTCTAAGTTCTAGCATAGGGTAGCACATCCCAGACCCAGAGAGTGCCAAGCCAATAACACGAATCTGACTTTACCCAACTCAGTTATTAACCACTCAGGAATAATGTAAAGAGTCATGGTGCAGTTTAAATAAATATGTCGAGTGGTTAAAGGTTTGGTCCCTAACTGTTAGAAATTTTAAGCCGTAAGGACTAATAGAGTTGTTAGGTTCATTGAAGGGTATTCCCTCACAGAGGACTGTTGAACCCATCACTTTCACTTCCTGGTCTTGAGGTGAGCACTTTAATTTGGTGATTTCCTGCCATGATGGGCTACCACAGGCCTAAAACAATGGGCCCAGCCAGTCATAAACTGAAACCTTTAAAACTTCGAACCAAAAAAAAAAAAAAGTTTTTCTCTTCCTAAGGTTTTTATCCTAGTTATTTGCTGGTGATGGAAAACTAACACCAAAAAAATGGCATAGAGAAGCAGGTGGTCATTGCTATAGCAGAGAGGATACTATGGGGAAATTTTTGAACTTGTTTGCAGAAAGAGTTCAGGAAAGTTCAAGGCAACCGGCTAGGGAGAAAAACACCTAATAAGCAGTAAGCCGAATTTAATGGGAAATTCTGACAGGGACTGAAAAGTCAAAATGCTGGTAGGAACATGGAAAGTAAGAGCCAGACTGATAAGGTTTCAGCCAGAAGTGAGAACTCTGAGGGAGTTAGCAGTGTTATGGCAAACAATCTGGATGCTCCTTGTCTATACTTAACACTTTGTGAGAGACAGGTTAGCCTATCTACTTCAAAGAACTCTAAAGAGCTCAGCTTTTAAGCCGTGACAAAGGCATCACTAACTATTTAGTCCAGATATACAGATCTAGAACAAGGAGGAGCAGAGAGGCAAGATTTTAAAATAACTGCAACTCGATCAGAAAAGGAACATGCAATATCTTTCGGACAAAGATGTAGGAGTGGAAGATAAGTCAAGCGCACTCTACCGGAACAATCCGAAAGAAGCCCCACGCATTGCAGGCACAGTAATGTAGAAGTACAAATTCTGTCCAAAGACTTTCAAGGGAAGAGAATTCTGAGAAGGGACTCTTGGGGTGTTCTGCTTATTCATGGACACCTAGGGCAGTAGGGCATTCGGAAACCACTACACCTGTGACTCCAGGGCTCCAAGAATAACTCAGGCCAGCAGCAGACCTTGATAGCTCCCATGTGTCTCTGGTTTTGTAAAATGCAAGAGTTACAGGGCCATAGAGGCTTCTACTGAAGTTTCAAAGAAAACCTGGGGAGGACCAGGCAGAGTGTTGGAAGGTCAGAGTCCATGAAAGTAGTCCCCTGATAGGGTCATGCGTGGCACCATGAGAGTGAAGCTGTAGCTACAATGGAGACCCTGGGAGTTAGAATTGGCCAGGGTATAGGGAAGATAATACTCAGGTTCTCAGCATGTTCAAGCAGAGTGCCTGGGAGATGGGCACTTTAATACGCCATGGTTGTCCTGTTGTATGTACATCTCCTTCTCTAGTTTTGTATCTGATGTTTAAGCCTTTGATCCATTTTGGTTAATCGTAATCTTTGGTTCTGTGTTGTGTGAAGAAAGAATCCACATTTACTCTTTTGCATTGAGTATCTATCTGCTCCAGAATCACCTGTTGAAAATTCTACCCCCCCCCCATTTTATTATCTTTGGAATGGAAACTAGAAAACACTACAGAGTGTCCTCAAAAAAATTTAAATATGGCTTCATTACAGTCTAACAGATAACAATAATAGGTTTAGATCCTGAAGAAATAAAATTGGTTTATCAAAAGAACACCTACATTCCATTATCTGTATAATATTTTTATTAATAGCCAAAATAGAATCAACCTAAGTATCTTGCCAACAAATGACTAAGGAAAATATGGAGTATGTATACAGTCGAAAGAAGAAAAGTGTATGGTTTGTGACAATGTTAATTAACCTGCAGGATATTCCGTTAAGGTAAACAAGGTATGTAGGTGAGTTTTTGTTAATGTGACGCAAACCTAGACATAGCTGGTAGGAGGGAATCTGGATTGAGGGATTGCCTCCATGAGACTGGCCTGCAGGCAAGTCTGTGATGTTGGAATTCCATGAGAAAGGGTTCAAAGCATTTGGTGGCCAATTATCAGACTTAGTAGACACTTAAAGGAATGTTGATTGCCCGATTATTAAATTACATGATGCCTACAAAAGATTCCAATATATGCCATGTGCCATATTAATAATCACTTTTTTATCCCCTCAGCACAACACACACACACACACACAGACACAAAAACACACACACACAGACACACACACAGAGACACAAAAACATACAGACACACGCACACAAACACACAGAGAGACACAAAAACATACAGACACACGCA
>CAJQZJ010004763.1:1766265-1799460 GCA_907164525.1 Lophiomys imhausi
ACGCACACAAACACACAGAGAGACACAAAAACATACAGACACACGCACACAGACACACACACATTCAGACACACACACACACCTTTCCTGTGATGCTTGGGATAGAATCCAAAGCATATTAAAAAAGTGTTGTGAGCCAGGCATGGTAGCACATGCCTTTAATCCCAGCACTCGGAAGGCAGAGCCAGGTGAAGCTCTAAGTTCAAGGCCAGCCTGGTCTACAGAGTGAGTTCCAGGACAGCCAGGGAAACCCTTTCCCAGAAAAACTAACAAACAAAAACAAAAGAAAAGGAAAAGAAATAACAGTCTTTTAAAAAATTATTTATTTATTCATTTTACATCCCAATCACAGCCCCTAACCTAGGCCCATGGGCACTCATAGAGATTGAACCAAAGAACATGTATGGACTGAACCCAGGCTACAGTTATGGAGCTGAGGGGCAGCTTGGTCTTTATGTGGACCTCCTAGCAATAGGAGCAGGGGCTGTCCCTGACATGAACTCTGTTGCTTACTGTTAGATAACTTTCCCCTAGCTAGGCTGCATTGTTTGGCATCAGTGGAAGAAGATGCAGTTTGTTCTGATGTGACATGAACTGGTGGGGAGGGTTGGGGGGAGCAGTCCCTTCTCTGAGAAGAAGTGGAGGAGGGAACAGGGGCAGAGGGTGGGAGGGTAGGACTGGAAAGAGATTAGATTCTTAAAAGAAATTATTTGATATGTATGGGCACTTTGTATGTCTGTATACCGTGTGTGCCTGGTGCCCACAGAGGCCAGAAGAGGGCATTAGTTTCCCTGGAATTGGAGCTATGAGAGGCCGAATGGGTGCTGGGAAATCAAACCTGGGTCCTCTAGAAGAGCAGTCAGTGCTCTTAACCACTGAACCAGCTCTCCAGCTCTTTAACCAAGCAAGTGAAAACTAAAGCCATTGAGGACGCATACCCACCAGAATTTGTATAATTAAAGACTGGCACCACCAGCTGCTGAAGATAAGGTAAGCCAGCTGGAACTACAAAACACTGTTAGACAACATGTTGGTTTGTTTAACCACTTTGGGAAAGTCTCTGACAGATTCTGTCAGAGCTAAATACTCAGCTTCCTTGTAAATCAGCTACATACCCAGGCAAGTACACTTGTCTAGTAATAGTCATCTCAAATACTGCTCATAGCAGCATTACTCAAAACAGTCTCCAGCTAGAAACAACATAAGTGTCCTTTAGTAGGAAAACTATATGCCATGTGATTTGTTCCCATGGTGAAATAGTCTGGCACAATACAAAAGAATACACACTCTTTGTATCATCAGCTTAGGCAACCATCACACAGAGTATACGGTGAGTAAGCAAGCAGAGATAGCTTATATTGAAATTTAAGTGTAGGGAGTACTCATCAAGGTAACAGGAGAAAGACTGGCACCTGTGGAATTCTCTGCTCGTGGGTTTTAGCAGTGATGAGGTTTGTCTGAGCATTTAGCATTAGTGTCCAGCTAAGCCTTGGTTCAGAACTGGATTTGCCCTCATGAAGTTTTGAGCTCTGCCTTGATGCTTTCTAAGTCCAAACTAGATGGGATCTCAATGAAATTAATCTGTTATTTTTGTCTTTGCCCTTCTATCTCCACCTTTCTCCCTATACTCCCTGCTTCCTCCTCTCCCTGCCCATGGAAGCACCTGCCCCAGCAAGGTGGTCATCACCAGACTAAAACAAAACAAAAACTGCTAATTAGTTAATTAATTAATTAGTTGAAAAATCCTGGAACTGAAAGCCAGGCCTCACCAGGTAAGAGAAGAACAGGGCAAATACAAGGAAGCACTAACTAGGAAGGGGTAGGAATTGAGTAATCTTATATGCAATTTTCATTAAAATTTGTTTAAATGATAGGTTGGAAGGGCAGGAGGGAGGGACAGAAGAAAGATAGATTAATTCTTTTTTGGTTCATCCTCTCTAATCTCACTCCCACCCTTTGTTCTTTTTTTTTTTTTTTTTTTTTGTTAGTCATTCATAAGGTTCTGAAGAACAGGATATTTGCCTACGTCACTTTTTAAGACGCTGGTAGTTGACCAAGTTTTACAGTTATCAAACAAAGTTTGACCTGAGAAGGCTTTGCAGCAAGCTTCTTCATAAACATGCCGAGCCTTCCCTGGCTTCCTCTTATAGTCACAAGTAAGTTCTTCTGCCTCTTCAATTCTCCCAGTATCCCAAAGTCCCTTCTCATTCTCCTTTCTTATCCAGTTATATCTGTTCCAAAGAACTGCACCCCTAGCACGTGCTCTTAATCCATGACTCACAGCTGCCACCTGAAGACTGACTAAACAAAACTGCACAACACATAACAGCAGGGCCTCTCTCTAACCACCCACACGACACTACTTCAGTCTTCACCAACCCCTGAGCTTAGAGCCCCCTCTGCTGCTTTCATTTGCTGGGTATCTGATGGCAGTCAGGTAGTGGGAAACTGATTCTTTAAGGGCACCTTTTACTTTCCTGTGCCACAGATAACTTAGCTGTGGGAATATGTAACTATTCTATTATCTAGGGAGAAAGAGTAAGGTGGGCCTGAAGGGCCAGGTATGAATTAGACATGACTTAGTTGGTGAGCAGCAGACATGATAAAGACCCAGGCCAGACCAACTGCATATAAATGAATTATAACTATTCGTGCTCAATCTATAGCTTGCCTTTCTCTCTTTTGGTTAAAAAAAATTTCAAAAGCCAATAATTTTAATGAAATATGATTTATCAACATTTTCTTTCACCCTTAGTGTTCCCAAGCTTTAAGAACTCTTTCTCTGACTGCCTCAACGTCAGGAATATATTATCTTGTAGAAGTTTACTGTGTCACTTCCATATTTCAGGGTCTTTGTTTTCTTTGACTCAGGGATCAAGTCCAAGGCCTAGAGCGTGTAAGCATGGCTCTGTTCCAAACCCTCGCATTTGAATCTCAGGTTTGTGGTGAAATAAATTTGCATACATGGAGGACTTTTATTTTCCTACAAAATAAATATTTTTCACTTGATACAGCACACTTCCCTGACAACTCCATCCTTTTGCACCTGAATTGCCAGGCTGCGGAGTCAGAAGTCAGGTAACTGTATCGTGTGTGAGTCCATTTCTGTCCTTCTAGGAAAATTCTGCTACTCTGCCTTCATTGCTGAACCTTTAGAGCAATCTTAAACTTACAGACGTTTTAATACGCTGTTTGTTTTAGAATTTCATAAGCTGTTCTTGTAGGAGAAACAAAGCCAAAAGTTAGATGCAGGTCTTATGAGTTGTCACATCTGTATTGTGAAGAAAACAAAAGCCTTCACAAGAGAATTCCAACCTGAACTCTTTCTACCACCCAGAGGCTACAAAATCGGGATGATTGTCCACATTCAGTGTAGAAACCTGTCAACTCCACACTGAAAATGGCTTACCTGAGTAAGGTAGATAGTATCTTTAAATCTGCGTATTGGGTCTGTCCTTTGGGGGAGTCTGAAGTGAAGCTGGGCCTGTTGAAGCATTTCATTGTTACCATTCCCATGATGTTGTCTATGAAGGGAGAAGCGGCTGCTGTAAGACCAGTCCTCTTTAGATGAGACCTTTTGAATAAAGAAAAGAGTTGCAGATCTAGACAGAGAAGCTAGTTTCTTTCTTTTTTTTTTTTTTTTTTTTTTTGGTTTTTCAAGACAGGGTTTCTCTGTATAACAGCTCTGGCTGTCCTGGACTCTCTTTGTAGACCAGACTGGCCTCGAACTCACAGAGATCCGCCTGCCTCTGCCTCCCAAGTGCTGGGATTAAAGGCGTGCGCCACCACCGCCCGGCGGAGAAAGTCCTCTACACATCAGGAAAGAACTTAAGACTTGTTCTGTGGTGTTAATTTCATACATTAAAAGAAAAACAAAATCCCCCTTATGACCAGTAAGGGAACAGCCTTGTGCAAGGCAGGATCCAATTTGAAAACAAGGATCCACTTTAATAACTAGAAAGTTACATTTTAATATTTCTCTTTAAAGCCTGGCCTAACAAAACATAATTCTGTTTGTTAAAACACTATTGCTTATATCTTCTTCCTGTTGTTGTTGTCCTTTGGTTTCCTGAGATAGGAACCCATGTAGCGCCCACACACTCCTCTTACATGTATGGATGACACTGAACTCATTCTCCTGCCTCCCAAGTGCTGGGTTTACAAGCCAGTGCCAGCAGACTAGCTTTGCTGTGTTCACCCTGCAATCCTATTTCATTTATTTAGGTAAATTCTGTTATTGGGTTTTTAAAACTGGATAATGGGCTACAATTGATATTCTGTTTAAAACGTCAAAATTTTAAATAAGAATCAAGTACTACCATTACAGAGAGAAGCATTTCTCAACCTGTGAGTCACAGAAGGGACAAACGACCCTTTCACAGGAGTTGCCTAGAGCACTGGACAACACAGATATTTACAACACAATTCATAACAGTAGCAAAATTACAGTATGAAGTAACTACAAAAATAATTTTATGGTTGGTATCATCACAACATGAGGAACTGTATTAAAGGGTCACAGCATTAGGAAGATTGAGAAACATTGCCCTAGACTACAGAATGAACTGCAGGCCAGCCTACTCCTGGGCAACTAGCCAAACCCTGTCTAAAACTATAAAGTTGAACAAAGGATCTGAATATACAATTTTCAAAGGAAGATATACAAATTGCAATAAGCTTATGAAGAAATGTTCAGAATAATCAGCCATCAATGAAATGCACGTTTTCTGTAAAACTATATTTCCACAAAAAAAAAAAATTTTTAATGAAAAAGTGTTGGAAAGGATGCAGAAAACGCTAGGAGGCAGTTCAGTCACTGCAAAAACAATTCTGAGTGTTAAACGAGACTCATCTGATGATTCAGTAGCTGCTGAACTCACAGGTTCACACTTGCGTCTGAAAAATGTTCTGTTGTTTTAAAAACTAAAATATCCTAGTCATTTGATTTTACCAATAAAGACTCAGGAGCCAGATGCTGAGGTGAAAGCCTGCTAGCTCAGAGAGGCAGAGAAAGTACCCAGCTGATGTTCCTATTCAGCTGAAAACCCTAGAGGAAAAAGCCCAGAAGAACCTAGATGAAGAAGCCTTGAAGGAGAAAACCTTCTGAAGGAGAAAACCCAAAGGGAGAACTCCCAACTTCTTCTCCACACTGTCTTAAATACCCTTCAGGTCAACGTCCCTCCTTTCTGTTTAATCCTCGTCAGCTGGTTTCTTGCTCCACCTCTTGACCTAGGGTGAACTTTACTTAATCCTGTGTACAGAAAGTTCTTGGATTAAAGGTGTGTTCTAGGGTTGAGCCCAAACCATGTCCACTTGTTTACAGTAAACAGAAAGCTCTAGGATTAAAGCCTGAGCTGTCCCACAATAGAAACAGGTTTTTAGTTCACAGTTTCGGAGTTCACAACGTGATCAAATATTCTGCAGCAATGTTCTTTCAAAAACAGGCACACTAAGGTTCACAACAACTTTCATCATGATAGCTAAAAGATGGAAATAATATAACCATCCATCAACAGACAAAATGATCAACAAATGTGGAAAATACATGCAATAGAACATAATCAGCAACAAGGAGTGACTTTCTAATGTAACATGCTAAGCCTATTTCATAGCACCACATTCTAATCACATGAATTGTAAAGAACACATAAACTTGTAGACACAGACACAGAGTAGTGGTACCTAGGGCTGAAGAAGAGGGTCAGAAGAGAGTGAACAGTGACTGCGAAGGGGATCAGAGTTTCTTCTGATGAAACTCTGTGATGAAAATGTTCCAAAATCAGACTGTGGAGATGGATGTACAAGTTTGCAAGTACACAGGAAACTCAGTTATTCACATTAAATAAGCAAATTATTTACTAAGAGAATGCATCTCATGGAAGATGTTTTAAAAAGAGCACACACAACTCTAAAATTAAATCTTTGGGAATAGAGTGTATATCCATGCAGAAAAGCAGATACACTAGCATGAGGAAAAAGCAGCAAGAAGACACACATGAGGATGGTGGAGGAAGGAAAAAATAAAACTGCATAACACAGGATGGGACTTGTTTATCCTGTTCACTTCTTCTAATGTGGTTGAGTATCTGGTTCTGAATAGCTACGAATGACCAGACTGTCTGGGAAGTGTCAATTCAGGCTCAGCAGGGTGGCCCAGTTGCAAAAGGTACTTTCTGCCCAGCATGATAGTTGGATCCCCAGGACTCTGGTGGTGGGAGAGAACCAGCTCTTACAAGTTGTCCTCTGACTGCCACACACATGTGGCAAGAGTAAACACAAATAAATAAATAAATAACGTTTTTAGGAAGGAGAGTTGTTTTTGTGCTTCCACGGACTTGCATTTAACTTTTAGGTGGTCCAAAAGGCACACAAATTAATTATAAAATTTTAGCTCCCCAGACATTAAAGCAGAATTGTCTTTCATCCTCTTCCTGAACTATCAATTAAATAAGAAGTAGCTTTCATCTGACTCTCTGAACACACCATCTACTGTTGTAAGTCAGGGGAACATCGAGAGCCCTGTGGCTTACCTTTTCTAGTGTGCTAAAGGAAGGCCAGGACTGGTACCCATATTCAGACACTAATCGAGCTTTTGGGAAGACCTTCCAATCCCAGCAGTCACTGAAATAGTCATAAAAATGTACATCACCATAATGACTACTGTAAGGGTCTTCAGACACCCAGCCTTCAGCCATGGTTTTGACCCCATTGGTAGGGCTGGATGCAATAAAAGGTCGGCTCTTGTCTTCCTGGACATAGAAATAAAATGGTTTTAATCATAATGTGTTAATTTGGTAAGGTACAGACAGTTAATTCCTTTTTTAAAAAAATCATCAATTCCTAGAAATGCCAAGTAGCTGAGAGAAAGTTAACAGGATGGTCACCATCTCCCTGTCAACACTGCCCTGCTCATCTTTGCTATCCTTCCTCCCATTGTCAGCACCTGAGCCCATGCCTCATGGCACCTCTTCCCAGTGTTTCCGCCATGTTTTGCCTTCTTTCTTACTCCACAAGCAGTGTATAGTCTCATTCAGTTTCTCAACTTTGGTACTATTGACTTTTGGGCTACTAGTGGACAACAGTCATGAGTGGTAGGAGTCTCTTGTCATGAGAGACATTACATAACATCTTTAACTTATAACATCTGCTAGGTGGGATGAGTCCCTTCACCTAAAATGTCTTCAGCTGTGACAGATTTTACCTAAGGATAAAATGGCTGCATTTCAGGAATCTGGGTTAAGAATGAAAGCTGTTGAGACAGTTACACTTGGGTTTAAAACTCAACTCAAAATCTTACTAGTTTTGGGCAGGTCTTAACCTCAGGAGTCTTATCTGTAAAATGAAGGAAATTCTAGATTGTGACCTTAGATGCTTATTTAGAGCAAGATGAATCACTAGAAACTAATTATAACAAGTATGCCTTGATGGGAACAATAGTAATTATTACATAGCATTTAACATTATCCATTTTCAAGGAACTCTGTAAACATCATGACCTAGAATGAAGTCATCTGTGAAGTTTGAGACAAAGAGCCATAAGAGTTCCTCATGAACATAGACTTTGTTTCCTGTCAATGAGACACTTTTCCCTACTGGTGCTGCCTTGTAGGCCCCCAGTATATGAGGAGGCTCTTGGCCCTCATATGACTGCTGAACTGGGGCAGGGGACTGTTATGTAGGGACACTCCACTCCAGAGGAGTGGGATGGAAGGGATAGGGGGTAGAGGGTGGGAGAGCGGGACTGGGAGGGCTGAAAAGAGGACACTGTGACGGAGATGTAACCTGAAGTAATAAATAAATATTTTTTTAAAAAAAAGATCCATAAGAGTTCGTAAGAGTTAGTTCCTCTTTCTAACTAAATATTTTTTAAAATTTATTTATCTAACTAAATTTTATAAGTTAAAAAATGAGCATTAAGCAAATTGCCAAAGATTACATAGACAAGATTGTAAATCATGGGCATTTCATCACTACACTGTTAAATAAAAATCCCCAGGCATTAAAAGCAAATTGTTACATTGATCAGGTATGAAAAAAAAATATTCTTTCTTTTTTTTTTTTTTTTGGTTTTTTTTTGAGACAGGGTTTCTCTGTGTAACAGTCCTGGCTGTCCTGGACTTGCTTTGTAGACCAGGCTGGCCTCGAACTCACAGAGATCCGCCTGCCTCTGCCTCCCGAGTGCTGGGATTAAAGGCGTGCGCCACCACACCTGGCTTGAAAAAAAAAATATTCTTAACTGATGAGCCATTTCTCCAGCACCTACATGGTGGCTCACAACCACCTGTAACCCTAGTTCAAGGGGATTCCATGCACTCCAGAGGCACCAGCCATGTACATGGCACACATACATGCATGCAGGCAAACACTCATAAAATAAAATAAATAAATCTTTTAAATTAATGTACACATAAGTCATTGATTAGGCATATGTAGATGTTACCAATCACATATTGTTTTTAAAAATATATTCCCCTTCAAATTGCTTCAGAATAGCTGGGTGTGGTGTTGCACGCCTTTAATCCCAGCACTCAGGAGGCAGAGGCAGGTGGATCTCTGTGAGTTCAAGGCCAGCCTGGTCTACAAAGTGAGTACAGGACAGCCAGAGACACACAGGAAAACCCTGTCTCGAAAAAAAATTTTTTGCTTCAGAATATAGCAAATATATGATTACAGACACAAAATTGTAAAGACAGCCAGATTATTAAATCACTTGGTAAAATAGTAGACTTTTTAAAACAATCTTTGGAAATTGTTATGAAAAAAAAATACCACCTTCCTCTCACCACAAAAAAGGCCAGTGTGTATTAGTACAGACTGTTGGTTATGCCTAGATCAGAACAGTGATGCAAACAGAACCTCCATAGAGAAGCCCAAGATACACAGCTCACTAGAACTGCCTTGTTCCCATGACCCTCACACCGCAGACCAAGATGTTCATATATGATACACACCAACATATACATCAGCACACACAAGCACATCTGCATTTGCATATGCAGTTACAGACCTGTAGAGGAAGCATACCATTAAACCATCTAATCTAAACTCAGTAAGCATTTGAGTATCATGAACTCTAGAATGTATGAAAACCTTCAACAGTAAGAACTAAATACGTGTGGAGCATCCCAAAGACAGTTTATCTTCCTAGAAATCCACATACAACCCATGTGGATCATATGCTATATGCTATATAGCATTATAATGAAATACTCTGATTCAAATGATTTTTCAAAGTCTGCCTTTAAAAGAGGAACACAATAAAAATAAAAATAAAAAAGCATACAATATACTACACCAATATTGAGACCTATCCATTTTAAAAACACATTCTTAAATCCTTCTACACCAAAACCATTACTTACTGATAAGACAACTTCTCTGATGGTTTCCACATAGAGGGTCACGTAGTCTTTAATATAGGTTTTCAAGTTACTGGGGTTTATATGAAACCAGTTCGCCCTCAGAGCCACTTCATTCTCATTATTACCACTCCATATGATGACGGAGGGGTGAGATTTCAGTCTCCTGGTCTGAAATTTAATAAAACATAACATAACTTCCCCACACCTGACACAGAAGAACTCAGAGCCATAATGACTAATAAAATTACAATCAGCGCATTTCCACATAGAAATTCTTGCCTACCTTATGACCCACAGAACGGCTACTCGTGCACTATGGCAATGCAATTTTAATAGCTCTCTGAAAGACTGGGGGAGATACCTCAGACATTTAAGTACTTTCTACTCAAGCATGAAAACTTGAGTTCTATCCCCAGCACTGGGAAGGGTTGAGTGCACTTATAATTGTGGTGCTGGGAAGGCAGAGGCAAGAGCATCTCAGGACTCACTGGCTGGGCAGCCTAGACCAAGCCATGATTCCCAGGTTCCTGTGAGTGGAATCAATCAATCTTTTAAATAAATAAACATAACATAATTGACTAGGCATGTGTGAAATGTAAAACAATTCAATGGATTCACATTAAATCTTTGCCCTGAGCTAGACTGGTATTCATTTGCTGAGAAAACCACAGGAACAGCAGGATTGGGGAAGTGACAGATGTGTGGTTTGGACATGTTACACTGAGGTGCCCACTAACCCTCTGACCACAGCACCAAGCAGGCAGCTGGGTCCAAGAATGAGGGAGTCATCAGAGACTGGAAGATTGGGCATAAATCTGGAAGTCCTCAGCAAGTAGCTGATGTCTCAGCCATGACACTGGGAGGATCACTCGGAAAATCACTTACCAGACTGCTATTTTTTCTTCCTTTTGTTAAACAGGTGATTTAACAAAAGGAGAAAAAAAAAACAAGATGTATTTGTTGTCTCTCTTCTTGGAGACTTAATAACAGCTCACCTGGTGAGCAGCTTCTCTTCTCACTGACTCCAGGAAGCCACGATCGGTTGGATAAAGGGCGCAGGCAAACATAAAATCTTGCCATACCTGTCGGACAAAAGAAAAGGCAGAGTCATTGCGCAGAAAGCAAAACTTCATTCTCACTTAGGGGACTATCTTTCAAATAAAGGAAAAGCGAGTTCTCCTGCAAACACGCCCACCTGAGTCTCTGCACAGAGGAAGCCAGCTGCCCACACCCTGAAGGACTTTCCTGGGTCGCTCAAGAATGCTTAGAAACCTGAGAGAATGTAAGTAAGCAGGAAAGATGAGGAAGGACCGAGGATCCAGGACGGGAAATAGCGAGAGAGTAAAGGGAAATGAAGCCTGTAGGCCCTTCCTCATTTCCTTATTCTTTCCCATTTCGCCAGGCATCCTTTCCTCAGCCTGTGTGGAGCACCTGATCAAAGCATCGCCCCCAAGCAGCCTGTCTTCCCTCCGGTCTAGACTCTACCATATACAGAGAGTGAGCAACTGGGCGAGACATAGACCCTCTTCATGGGTCAGTTTAACTCCGTAAATGGGGACAGAGAACAAGAGGAAGCATGTCACGAAGGCGTGAAAAAATAGTAAATGTACAGCTCTGAGGAAAATGCCTGGCAGTCAATTAACAATGTAGAATGTAATTGTTTTAATCACAGTGGTAGTCAGTCATTGTTGCTGTGATTCCAACTCTCCTATGGCACTCTGTACTAAACTAAAAACTAAAAAAAATATATATATATACAATTTACCTCCATATCCATAAGTTTCGCATCTAAAGATTCAACTGTGGGTCAAAAATATCCAGCAAAAAACAAAACTCATACACACAATTATATATATATATATATATATATATATATATATATATATATATAAAACAGATTCTTTTTCACAGGGCTGGAAAGATGGCTCAGTGGTTAAACTCACCTGCTACTCTCACAGTTCCCAGCACCCACATGGCAGCTTAGTCCCACCTTTCACTCCAGGTCCAGGAGATCTGATGTCCTCATCTATCCTCCAAGGGTACTAGGCATGTACATGGCATACATACACATGTAGTATTCATATATATGGTTGTGTGTGTGTGTATCATGTGATATAAAGTATAGTAAGTAGTCCAATAATAACATAAAGAATATGAAAGGATGCAGGCAGGTTTGTGCAAACACTCCATTTCTTTATGTGAAGGGACTGAGTATCTAGGAACTTCATGTACACGGTGCTCCTGTGAAGTCAGTTCTTCAGAGATATTGAAGGATGGAGGAATCTCCTTGCTTAGTCCTCCCCATAGCAAAACTGAAAACTGGCATACTAAAACCATCTTTTCTTTTTTTTTTTTTTTTTTTGGTTTTTCGAGACAGGGTTTCTCTGTGTATCCTTGGCTGTCCTGGACTCACTTTGTAGACCAGGCTGGCCTCGAACTCACAAAGATCCGCCTGCCTCTGCCTCCCAAGTGCTGGGATTAAAGGCGTGCACCACCACCGCCCGGCTTTAAACCATCTTTTCTTTGGTTAGTTTTATTATTTTGTTTCTCTCCAGAGTTCATCAGAGCTCCTTAAGTTACTTAATATTTTATTTTATTATGTACATCTAAATACCACAAGAAAAATTATGCAGAAAGTGTAGATAGACATTTGATTAAATATAACTCATAGATACTGGGTATAATTTTTAACATGGTAGAAAATTACCGTTTTTGTTACCAACTATAGTCCATTCATTCCTTGGCCCAAATTAATAAGTAAATAAACAGCCATGCATGGTGGTGCCCACCTTTGATCCCAGAACTCGGGAGGCAGAGGCAGGTGGATCTCTCTGAGTTTGAGGCCAGCCTGGCCTACAGAGTGAGTCAAGGACAGTCAAGGATATACAGAGAAACCCTGTCTCAAAAAAACTAAAAATAAACAAACAAACAATGAAACATGACTCCTTACTCTGAGAGAGATATTAACGGACAATAATCTCAACCCACAATATCAGAGTGAGGGATGAGGCACATATGGATACATCTGTATCGCAGACTCACCATTATTCCAAGTTCATCACAGAGTTCATAGAATTCATCTTGCTCATAGATGCCTCCTCCCCACACCCGCAGAATGTTCATATTAGCATCCATGACAGATTGCAAAAGGAGCTGCAACCTGTAGAAGGAATTGCAAAAGCAAATACTAATTTAGAAGTTGAAGAACACTACATAAATTTTCAAATCTGTGATGGGAAAAAGCCACATCAAAATCAAAATTATTTTGCTCTAATCAGTGCCCAAAAAAACTGAGGTAAAACAACACAGAGACTAGTTATAACCACATTAAGCAAACAAACTGAAAAAAAAAAGTACGATTTCATTATGTAAGTTGTCAGTAACTTTATACTGTATCTTAAATTATTTTTTGGTTTATATTTTGACCTGTAGGAAAATGTAGCACAAGGCTGGGGAAATGGCTTAGAAAGCAAAGAGGACCTGAACCTGACTCCAAACACTCATGTAAGATGAAGCATGCATAGTACATGCCTGTAATTGTAGCCCGTCGATGAGCCCAGGTGCAGTGAGAGAGTATGTGTCAAAAGGAACGGTGAGAATGAGTAAGATCTCAGCTTCAACTTCTGACCTCCACATGTGTGCACATGCAACTGAACACATATGTACACACGTACACCCCCCCACACACATATACGAAGAAGTACAGTATAAACACAGCATATGCATAAATGTATATTAATTTTTTAAGTTCTCTTTTCAAGACCCTCAAAGAAAACCTGTAGTTATCTTCCAGATAAAGAACTTTCATGTTTTTGTTTTGTTTTATAAGTGTTAATAGGTATGTATTTAAGGTATATGGCAAGGTGTTGTAGGATAGCTGTTGATAGTAAAAAGATTACCATTGAGGTGAATTAACAGAGCCATGTTTTGAATTATCTAACTTCCTTTGGTTTTGAGCATAGGAAAATTTGATTACCCAGGATCCTCATGTCCTCACAGTGTCCCTCAGGTCTCCAGACTTGCTCTCCAGGCATACCGACTACTTTGTGTGCTCTTATATTTTCACATTTTCCCTTCCTACCAATATTCTTTTAGATCCTTAGTGAAGTAAAAAAAAAAAAAGGTGGGGAGCTGGTGAGATGGCTGAGTGGTAAAGTGTTTTCTGCACAAAGCTGAGGAGCTGAGTTCGAATCCCAGACCCCCACACAAAACTGGGTACTCTAGCACACAACTGTAATGCCAAGGCTCCTATGGCAAGATGGGAGGTGGAACCACAACCCCTAAATGCTCTTGGGCAAGATAGCCTATCTATCATACACAGTGCTGAACATCAAAGAGACCCTATTCCAAGTAAGATGGACAGTGAGGATTGGTACCTAAAATTGTCCTCTATGTTGCATAGTTTTATGTTACCTCGACCCAAGCTAAAGTTATCAGAGAGGAAGGAGTCTCAATTAAGAAAATGCCCTACAGATCTCCTCTCTTATGATGGCGTTTTCTTAATTAGTGATTGATGGAGAGCCCAGTCCATTGTGGGTGGTGCCATTGCTGGGGTTGGTGGTCCTGAGTTCTATAAGAAAGCAGGCTGAGCAAGCCATGGAAAGCAAGTCAGTAAGCAGCACCCTCCATGGTCTCTGTATCAGCTCCTGCCTCCAGGGTACTGCCCTGTTTGATTTCCTGTCCTGCCTTCTGTCAGTAATGAACAGTGATGTGGAAACGTAAGCCAAACAAACTCTTTCCTCCCCATTTTGCTTTTGGTCATGGTGTTTCATCATATCAATAGTGACTCTAAGACATCCTCTGACCTCCACAGGCATGTGGCATGCATGTGAACCTATATACATATGCTTGAACATGGACATGTGTGTGCACTTGTACACACACACACACACCATACACACAAAGGAAGATTTTGTTAAGAAAAATAATATTTTAGCATAAAAAGATAAATGTAGGCCCTTATCCCTTAAAACCATGTTCAAAATTATTTAATGTATTCTTTGTAGAGCAACAAGTTGGATTTAATTTTTTTCTGAGGCTAATTAGTCTAAATATCAATGTGTCACTTTCTTTTTTTTCTCCAGAGAAAACATATAATGGTTTTCTAAAAATTGGATGAGATGTCTTTAAAAGTCTCAAACTAGTTAACTGTAAGACTGTATCTCAAGAGAAAGAATGAACGGTTAAAAGCAATTTTGTCCATCCTGAAATTTCTGTCATCCTACTATTCTGTACTAGCCTCAGGTCCTTCTGGTGGAATTAAAGAAACAGATGTGTATAACTTTCAACTTTGAGTTTAGCGGCTTTTCATAGACAGCAGGGGAGGTGGGAGCACAGGGGAGGAGGTGATAGGAAAAAAAAGCCAATACTTACAGTTTGGAAGTGACTTTATCTTGGAATGAGTCAGCTGGGATCCAATTTGAACCTTTCAGAAATATAGGACGTCCATTAATTTTGAAGTAGAAACTCAGGCCTGGAGACCCTTCTATGGGCTCTTCTATAAGTTGCACTGTCCTGAAATAAACCTGCCATAAAAAGAAATAAATATTGAATGTAATCTTAAAAGCATAAGCAAACTGGGTTTTTATAAAAGAAAGTAGGGGGTTGGGAAGATGGCTCACAAACATGAGAACCTAAGTTCAGATCCTCAACACCCAGCTAGATGTGACCACACTCTCCTGTTGTCCCAGTGAGGAGAGGGGAGTAGACAGCAGGGACTCTGGGGCTGCTGACCAGTCAACCCAGCTGAAGAAGTGAGCTCCAGGTTCCATGACAGATACTGTCTCAGGGGAATAAAGTAGACAGCAATAGAGGAACACGCCTGACATCCTCCCCTGACCTAACACATGCATGCATGGGTATGCCCACCTGCATACACACCTGTACACAAACACATCACACATTCATGCAAATTTTTTAAAAGGGAAGTATAACTATTTAAAAGAGATTTATTTATTTTGTGTTTTGTGTGTGTGTGCACCTGTGTGTATATATCGAGTGCCCTCACAGCTCAGCACAGCATCTCCTGGAAGGCATGAGACAAGGGCAAGTACTTTCAGCTATCCCTGCTGCACTGGAAGATGACAGGGTTCCTTGGTCAGCCTATGCAGGCCACCCCATGGGTAAGCCTGGACAGCAAGACCCCAGAACACCTCATCAAAATCTGAAACCTCGGGGTACCAAGATTGTTCAGTGGGTAAAGGCACTTGTCTGCCATCCTGAAGACCCAAGTTTGAACCTGGAGCCCTACCACATAGGAGGAGAAAACTGAGTGCCACAAGTTGTCCTCTGACCTTGTGCATACCCACACACATACACACTAAATAAATGTAACTTTAAAAAAAAAATCTGTGGCCGGGCATGGCGGCACATACCTTTAATCCCAGCACTCGGGAGGCAGAAGTAGGTGGATCTCTGTGAGTTCGAAGACAGCCTGGTCTACAAATCAAGTCCAGGACAGCCAGGGTTATTATGCAGAGAAACTCTGTCCCAAAAACAAAAACAAAATCTGTGTTCTTGGCAGCCATAACCTGGATCAAGGATTAAATGGCACACTTCCATGTCAATAAAACCTAATCTTTAACCAGAATGAAACACTTCTCAAATTTTAAAAATAATTAATTAATTAGTCAACCTATCTCATGTAAGGAAAGCACGTACAATGTTCCCACTTTCTTCCCCTTCCTTGCCTTTATATAGACAACATGAGAAAGATCACCAGAGCTAAGGTCATAAGAGGACAGAATCCCTGGATGAGGACCGTCAGACATCTCCACAAAATCCACACTTCTGCTGTAGGGGTGAGGAGATCACTCAAAAATTAATTAATTAATTTAATTTATTTTATGTATATGAGTGTTTTGCTTGAATGTATGTATGCATGTATACCATGTATGTACCTGGTGCTGATGGAGTTCAGAAGAAGCCATCAGATCCCTGGAACAGGAGTTGTAAATAGTGGTGAACCACCTTGTGGGTACTGGAAAGAGAACATGGATCCTCTGCAAGAACACCCAAAGCTCTTAACCATGGAACCATCTTTCCAGGCTCAAGAGACTACTTATGATGAAACCTAGAACAGAGATGTCTCAAGTAGTCAAACTATTGTCAAAGTAAAACTGAGACATTTGCCTCCTTTGCTCTCACTATCTGGAAAGATAGTAGAACTTTGCAGAGACACGTGATTATGATGACATCATCAACGGCAGATAATAGATGGTGGTGTCTGGATGCTCTGGACAGTCTACTTCTAAAGTAGAGGTTGAAAGTATGAAAAAGTGTTTTTGTTGGTATTGGTTTGATTTTGTTGGTGTTGGTATTGAGTTTGTTTGTTTGTTGTTTATTTAGTTGGTTGGTGGTTGGTTTATTGAGACAAGGTCTCACTATGTAGCCCTGGTTGTCCTGGAACGTGCTCTGTAGACCAGGCTGGTCTCGAACCCAGAGATCCACCTGCCTCTGCCTCCTGAGTACTGGGATTAAAGGTGTATCACCACTGCCTAGCTGAAAAAGTAGGTTTTCAATAGACTAATTTAGGCAGGGTCTGTCCTTACAGATAATACACCTTAGTCCTTGTATTCTGGGTGGCAGAGGCAAGCAGATCTCTGTGAATTTAAGGCCAGTCTGGCCTACATAGTGAATTCTAGACCAGTCAGAGCTACATAGTAAAAACTTGTTTCAAAAAAGAAATAATAATAAAAGAGATTATTTTTCAGGCTGGGAATGGTGCTGTACATCTATGACCCAGCATTCAGGAGGTGGAGATAGGAGGAAAAAGAGCCCAGTTCCAGCCTGTGGTATATTGTGAGACTTTGTTAAAAAACAAAAACAAAAAACAGAGACTAAGTTTGCTCTCCATAGTTTTCCTGAGAACCTACTAGCTATCATTGACTATCAGCTCTGAACTCTGTAACCTCGCTATTGTTCAATACATCCTTATTTTTGAACCCTAATGTTTTCTCAGCAAATAAAGACTAAATTGTATTCATTAGTTTAGTTCACAGTGATATGTGCTATTTTAAATTTAAATTATTTTTAATTAAAATCAAAACTCACTTTAGAGTTAAATAATATTTTGGCTCATTATAAAATAACATTTATAACATTTTCCCTACTCTAAAAAAGAATTGCAGCCAGGTGTGGTGGAATTCCTTTTCCTCTTCAGTCAGTTAGTTTATTATACCTAATACAAATGTAACATCTTTTTTAAAACATTTATAGGGCATTCGTACTTTGGGAGTTCTTTCTCACTTTTCCTTTTAAAATCTATAAATCTACATTCACTATTTAAAAGTAAATAAGTAGGTAGACAGGTATGCAGATGATAGATAGATAAACAGATAGACAGATAGAGAGACAGACAAATAGAACGTTTTATGGGGGCTGGGGAGATGAATCAGTGGGTTATGTGCTTGCCACACCATCAGGAAGATCTGAACTTGGATTCCCAGCATCTAAGAAAATCAGAACGGCAGTTTAATCCTACAATTCCAGCATGTGCCTGTAAGCCTAACATTTGGAAAGTAGAGAGAGGAGGATCCCTGGGGTTGGCTGGCCAGCTAGTTTTCTAAATCATTGAGTTCTAGGTTGAATGAGAGACTTTGTCTGAAGGAGATCAATAGAGAAAAATACCTCTGATCAACCTCTGGCCTCTACAAACACACATATGACTGTCTATATGCAGTGGCACACACGCACAGCATGTACACATAAATACACCAGACGCACACAAATGTTATGGTACGCTTGTGTCATTTTATTGCCAGTTACTCATAGTATAAAGAAAAAGAAATCAAAAACTTTAAATATAGACATAGTAAGCTCTTTAAAAGCCAAGGAGTGATTAACCTTTACAAACCAGAAACTTAGACTACGTCAAAGCTTTTTTTTTTTTTTTTTGGTTTTTCGAGACAGGGTTTCTCTGTGTAGCCCTGGCTGTCCTTGACTCACTTTGTAGACCAGGCTGGCCTCGAACTCACAGAGATCCGCCTGCCTCTGCCTCCCGAGTGCTGGGATTAAAGGCGTGCGCCACCACCGCCCGGCTTACGTCAAAGCTTTTACGGGGTAGACATGCTGCACTGTTTGGCAAAGTGTATATATCAGCTGAGAAACTAGCAAGCAGTCAGCATTGCTGAACTCCTATGGGAAGAAACAATAGTAAAAGAAATTACAGCACCTTCCTCTGGGCAACAACCCAGCAATCCAGATAATTAAAAGAATTAGCTGCAAGAGACAGAACTGGTTGACAGGTCGTCTGAAGATACTTTGCTTTATAAATGTGTGACTCCCTGGGCACTGACAGACCTGTATTTTATTATATTCCCTTGTTGTCAACTTAATACATAAATTGTTGTCACCAAATAAGAAGTATTGAACTATTCAAAGTAAAAGATGATTTTTGACCCTCAGAGTGATTCTGTAAATTCTGTGCCAACATCTGCACAGATGTTACAACAGCAGACATCTGTGACTAAGCTGCCTCAGTAGGAAACATGGGAGTGCCTCCAAAACACCATAGGAGTCACTGTTCCATTAATAAGAGAAGAAAGGACAATTTCACATGAGAAAATCCTTGGCAAAACAGAAACTTTATTAACTTTATAAACCCCTGTGGTGGTTTGACTGAGAATGCCCCCCCATAGGCTCATATATTTGAAGGCTTGGACCCTAGTTGGTAGAACTGTTTGGGAAGGATTAGGAGGTGTGGCCTTGTGGAAGGGAGTGTGTCACTGATGGTAGGCTTTGATGTTTCAAAAGCCTATGCCAGGTCCACTCTGTCTGTCTCTCTGTCTCTCTCTCTCTGTCTCTGTCTCTCTCTCTGTGTCTGCCTTCAATTTTCAGATAAATTGTAAGTTCCCAGGTACTGTTCCAGTACCATGCCAGCCTGCCTGCTGCCCTTACACCATGATGTCATTAACTAACCCTCTGAAACTGTAAGCCCCCAATTAAACACCTTGTTTTATAAGTTGCATGGTGTCTCTTCACAGCAATAGAAAAGTAATGAAGACAAACTCCAAGGCTGAGTACACATCATTTTCAATATTCATGAGACAAAATGGAAAACTCACAGGGCACCATGTTGGCAATGTCCTGAGGGGAGAGCACCTGAGCCACCACCTGAGCAGAGAGCTGAGTCAGCCACCTCGCTCAGGAAGTGTCATGTTTATTTAAATGAACAGGTGACCAGCCCCCACAGTTACTCAGACGAGGGAATTCTCTTGAAAGTGAATGAAGTATATACATTGTCAATATCTAAGGGCAATGAAAATTTTCAAGAAAAAAACAAGGCTTAAGAAAACTTGTGCTGGGCATGGTGGCGCACGCCTTTAATCTCAGCACTCAGGAGGTAGAGGCAGCTGGCCTACAAAGTGAGCCCAGGACAGCCAGGGCTATTATACCAAAAAACAGTCTGAAAAAACAAAAACAAAAACAAAAAAAAGTTAATGTACAAACATATCGTGAACTTTCAAATGAATAGTAAAGTATTTAATTCTCAGCTTCAATATTTAACATGCTAAGTATCAGTACCTATGGCCTGCAGAAACATAAGTATAGCATAATGTTTAACATATTTTGAAAGTATAAAGTAATTCTGTGTCAAAAATAAATTTGAGAATCACTAGTGTGGAGAAAAGGAAGTATTTATTTCTTACTCTCTATTAATATCACAGATGGTATTAACTATAAAACACAGTACATTTTGATGCCTTTCTGTGAAAAATGATCTCTTCCCATCCCCCAATCCCTGTAGCACAGCCTCCAGCCAGAATGAAAGGAAGTCTCAAAGTACCCAACAGCCACCAAGGAAGAGGTTCTCAACCTGTGGGTCACAACCCTTTGGTGGGTCAAATGACCTTTCCACAGGGACTGCCTAAGACCATCGGAAAACACAGGTGTTTACATTACAATTCATAAGAGTAGCATAATTTTAAAGTAGCAATGATAATAATGTTATGTTTCGGGGGACAGTAACTACTACGCATGAGGAACTTGTATTAAATGGTCACACAGCATCAGGAGGGTTGAGGACCACTGCTCTAGGGAAAGCCACAGTAACCAGTCACCTTGCTTCTGGCACTCAGACATCTTAAAGGCCAGTGCACACATTGTCAGTGTTCTCGTGTCCTCTGGCAGTCTTGACAGGAAACATAAAAGCCTTCTACAGCAGGTATTTTATTTCCCAGGACACAGTGGTGTTTGAAAGCAGCTTTTGAAAAAGATCCCTGAGCAATACACATTTGCAACCAGAGTGAATATATCATCTGCTGATGGGACAGAAAAATTTAAGCAGCTTGACAAAGTAAAATACTACCTAAAAGTAGGAGGATGGGTATAAATATCAAAGAATCTCGAAGAAATGTAAAATCAAGCAGCTTGAAGTTTTAAATGATTTTGAAAAGATCTACTTTATTTGTATTTGTAGGGAGAGTGGGAGGGTATTGTGTGAGTGCCAACAAAGGCCAGAAGAGGGCATCTGGTCCCCTACAGGTGGAATTGCAGGGGCTTCTGAACTGCCCAACGTGCTGTGAACCAAACGCAGGTCCTCTGGAAGAGCAGCAAGCACTTTTTAGGCACTGAGCCAAGCCCCAATTTTAAAATCCTCAGCATTCAAAAGTTTTCTATCTCTACATGATGGTTCTATGAACTCATTCCTTGATTAGTTTTCTAACTGCTTCATAAAGATTTCAAGTCATAAAAATTGTGTTTGTTTTTTTATTTTTCTTTGTTTTGTCTTTTGAGGCAAGGTCTCACAAAGCTCCAAGCTGGCCCTGACCTCACTATGTAGCCAAGGGTTGGCCTTGACCTCTTCTTTTTTTGTTGTTGTTGTTTTGATTTGGTTTGGTTTTTGTTTGTTTTTCATTTTGTTTTTTCGAGACAGGGTTTCTCTGTGTAGTAGCCCTGGCTGTCCTGGACTGGCTTTGCAGACCAGACTGGTCTTGAATTCACAGAGATCCGCCTGCCTCTGCCTCCTGGGATTAAAGGTATGTGCCACCACTGCCAGCTTGATCTCTTTTTGATTCCCCCTGACTCAGGCTTCCAAGTGCTGGGATTACAGGTATGGTCCATCATGGCAGCTATGATTTCATTTTTAAAATAGAAGAGCAGGATTCACACATGCAGGAGGCCTAATGCATTCTTACTGATGAGCTCTGCATACTGTAACCTAAGGCCAGAAGAGCTTATGACTGATAAGTAAATACCGCACTCAGAGTCAGCTGTATGGAATTAGATACTTTCAAAGCTATCCGTATCTTTCTTCTTAATAACAAAAGTTTGTTTCGAAACTTTGGCAAACCTTGTGCTTTCCAAACACATTTCAAATCTACTACTACTATGAACTTTAGAGATAAAGACCATGTCATTTGCACTGAAAAGGATCACAAAAATGAGAAAAAAAACCTTGCCTGGTCTCCACAAATAGCTCAGGCCTGCGGAAAGGACAGGTGGCCTCTGTCACTGAACCCTCACTAACAGTACAAACAGAAGTTACCAGGTTGACATTCTCACACAGTAGCAGAGCTGTCTGATCACTGTTTAGCCAGATCTATGTATCTAATGCCAAACACCAATTTGACACCTCCCTTTCCTATGTGACAAAGCTGAATTTGGTTGTAATAATAAAATGCCATAAATCATGGTCAAAATGACATGCAGATAGTAACAAAAGCCTCTTACTGGCCTTTGTTTGAATAATTACACCATTTCCTCTTGTTTGAGGTGAACCAATGTCCTTACTTCGGGTTACTTACAGAGGCATAAGCGAAGGGCTATTTACAGGAACATGGACAACTTGCCAATGGATATACCAGCCAAGAAAATGTCTCCCCCACCTCCAAAACCATCACCTATAGGCCTCCTGGCATGGTGGTTGGAGCAGAGAGCTGAGAGCTCGCTTCTTTTACTGCAAGCACAGAGCAGAGAACTGGAAACGGCATGAGTCTGTAAGAGCTCACCTCTGGTGACAGATCGGCCCTACGTCCTGGAGTCCACAGGCTCCCAAAAGAGCATTACCAGTCAGAGAACAAGTGTGGAGAATGTGAGCCTGAAAGGATGTTTGAGATTCAAACCACAGTGTTGATCTTTCGATATATAAAAAGAATATATCCAGGCTTGCCAACCTACCTTGTCACCACCAATTAAAAAAACAAAAACAAAAAACAAACAAACAGGGCTGGAGAGATGGCTCAGTGGTTAAGAGCACTGGCTGCTCTTCCAGAGGTCATGAGTTCAATTCCCAGCAACCACATGGTGGCTTACAACCATCCATAATGAAATCTGGTGCCCTCTTCTGGCCTGCAGATATACCTGCAGACAGAACACTGTATACATAATAAATAAATCTTAAAAACAAACAAACAAAAAAAACCCCTCCTTTTCTTAGTCTCAATTTAGAGATGTTCTCTTAAGTGAAGCCAAAGGGAGGCAAACACTTTGAAGAGGTGTTAAACACAATGGTAAGTTTGGCAGAGATTCCAGGTTTTTGTTTCTTTTTGATCCATTCCAACTACTTGCTAATGCCCCTCAAATTAAAATAAACAAATAAATTCTTCTCAAGTATTTCTTTACAAATATCAGAGAAGAGCTGAGTGAGACAAACAGATTGTTTTCCCAGTTCACCGGCTCAGAACAAGCGTCTAGTTCCTGGTGAAATGACGGGGTATTCTGCAGTCCTATCTGGACCTTACAGCCCAAAGTTGAATCACTTGTTACCCATGAGCGCACTCTTCCTCACACCTACTCTTCTTTTATGCCCATCTATTTCCTTCCATTTTGTTCTTAAAACACAGTGAGTTGTTTTCACCAAATTTCCTGTGCACTTATTTTCAAAGAAGCGGCTTAAACCTTAATGTTTCGCTGCATATTGCTCATGACAGAGTCTACTACCAAATGTACCATATCTGATGGCCCTCACCTGAAACTACAAGAAAAAGATAATTCCAAACAGAATAATTCATGCAGATCAGTGCAAAATCTGAGCTGAACTGTAATGTCTACTTTTTTTTTTAATCACAGAGTGTTTCCGTGTCAGAGTTCAGATTATGTTCCCAGGCTGTGTTCCTCCTTGGCCCCAGGTCCCAGGAAACACTTCACTTAGGAAAAACTTCTAGACGTTACAGGTTTTTTCCATTGATGAGGCAGACTTAAAAAGAATGAAGTGGAGTGAGGATTTAGCTCAGTGACAGAACACTTGCCTAGCAAGCACAAGGCTTTAGGTTTGGTCTTCAGCTCTGGGGAAAAAAAAAGAATGAAGCATTTCCAAAGTTCTGCAAATGTCACATCTGAAGAAATGTGTCCACAAGGCTCACGGAATGAGCTTCAGGTGGCAGAGGTCAGTTTTGGGGGGTTGATTTCTTTGACCTCTGCACAATCTTCATAGCAATTGTTGGTCATGGTAGCATTTCTATCGTGGACAATGGCAGAGGATTAAGAAACATGGATGTTGGGAAAGTCTAATAACATTGCTTCTGAGAGGCTGATTTTAATGCTGAGATCTGGTTACTGCCCCTTCTGAGGCATTCTCTTGATTGGTTAATAAAAATCACTAATGGCCAATTAGCTGGGCAGAAAGAGTATAGGAAGGTGGGACTTTCTGAGATTAAAACAGGAACCCTGTGTTTTACACAGAAGACTAGTTCATTTCACCAGGAGACACAGAAACAGATAGACATATTTGAGAACTCTGGAAGGTAATATCAGGCACATAGCAGTTTGGGATTAGGTGGTCTGGATTAACTTAGATTAGCTAATTGATAGTCTGCCCACCTAAGGGTTAAGTGTTGAAACATTAAAAGGTCTTGGTGTATTTAATTATTGGGGAAAGGTCCGCAGCAGCTTAAGGGGCATCAGTCCAAGCAATCCAGGGCCGCCAGCCTCCTGCTGAGCTACAGCGAATCTCCCATCAAACCACCAGCAATTCTACTGGCCTAATATAACAACTTATATTAGTTAACAGAGTTTAGATTAAAGGTGATGTAGGGCACCCTTGGTCCAGGGCTTTTTCCCCAGGACAAGTCAGGCCACCGGTTAAGGCAGGCCAGGCCAACAGCTGCTCTGCCAGGCCGCCAGCTGCTCCTAATCTTACAGTTTATACTTATTAATAAATACAATTGATAATTAAATTGCAGTTTCACATGGATGCAGTTGTTTGAAGACATCCTGTCCTCATCACTAGGATTATAGGCATGCCTCACTGCACCCCGATTTTATGTGGGCACTGGCCATCAAAGTCTGGTCCTCATGCTTACCTGGCAAGCACTGTGCCAACTGAGCCGTCCCCTTCATTTGTTCCTAACTGCATTTCAGTGTGAGAACATGATAAGAAGGCAACAGGTGGAGACACAAATTGTGTTCAAAGGAAGCTCAAGCAGCTTAAGTGCTTTAAAGGGAACTATACGGGGCTGGAGAGACGGCTCAGCAGTAAAGAGCACTCATTGATCCTGTAGAGGACCCAGGTTTGATTCCTAGCACCCACATAGTGACTCACAAACATCCATAATTCTAGGACCAGGGGATACAATGCCTTCTTCTGACCCTCTCCAGCACATACATCAGACCAAACACTCACAAATAAAATAAAACTAATAAATCTAATTTTTTAAACTATATGAAAAGGAATATACATGGGACCAAGGATACTATATAAATGGAATTCTCCATAGAAGTGCCCATGTATAATGTTATATTTATGAAAGGATCAACAAGAATGTGCCAGATCTAATTCTCCACACATTATCAGAATTCAAGAAAAATAGAGCCCAACAACAGATGTGGGAGAAACATTTTATCGCTGGAGTTTTCTAGAACTTCCCAAACATAGTAATAATGAAAATTTAACAACAAAGCAAAACAGAGCAGTTTGCACCCACTTACTGCATTTCTTTGGATGAACTTCTTTCACAGCTCCCTAAGGAAGCCACTGATAATAGCCATTTTATAAATCTTTAAGTTTTTAAAAAGGAGAATGAAGGGAGGTGGGCTGGCTTAAACATAGTGTCCCCAAATTCAGGTCTACCCCACACCACAAAATGTGACTTTATTTGGAAATAGTGCTTTAAAGACATCAGTCATTGAGCTTAATAAGGTCACACCACCTTAATAAGGTCTAACTCATAGATCAGAAGGCGGGCATGGTGACCCATGCCTGTGACCCCAGCATTTGGGAGGGCAGAGATGGAAAGAAATGACGTTAAGTTTCCAATCAGCCTGGGCCACATAGTGAGATCTTGTCTCAAAAACAAAGTGAGAAAGACAGAGAGAGTTGGAGATAGCGAAGGGAGGTGCAAAGGGCTATATGGTACAACAGAACCTGGAGTGTAGTAGCATCTACAAAGCAAGAAAAGGGAGGATTTCTGGCAATGACAGGGAAAAGGCAAGGCAAGGCCTTTCACAAGTTTGTAGGGAAGGAAGCTTGGCTCTAGATGCACCTTGGTTTGGATTTGCAATGTCTGGAGCCTTGAGAGAATGTGTTCTCACTGTTTGTCAGAATTTGCTCTGACAACGCTGGGGGAAATGAACACATAAGAAAACACTGAGCATCCTCGGAGGAACTCTGTACGGAAACACACCTTGATTATTTTGAGTTTCACACTGTCTACCAGGGAGCTAGTGAGGTCTTCAGAGAGCTCTGAGCAGTACTTAGAAAGAAAAAGCAATATTTTGATGGGTGTCATGTTCCTTTTCTGCCTTAGGAAACTGCAAAGATGAAAATGGGGATTTAAAAATCAAAAAAGGAGTGAAGTGTATTTTAAATTTAAAAACTGAAGAAGTCCCAATTGTTTTTCTAATTAGAACAACTATTGGCAATCTTCTGCATCCAGGTTGGGAATATGAGATACAAGTTCCAACTGACTGCTTACATTGTCTTATTGCCTTCCGAAAATAATATAACTGAATAATCTTGACGCCAGGGACAATATAATAGCCTTCCATAGAGAGGTCAGCTGTGAGGTAAGCTATGCTAAAGAGAAATGGCAACTAAGTGCCTTCCTATTCCAAAAAAAAGCAAATTATGATTATAATTCAAAAATATTCATTGGGTCAGTGAGACAGCTTAGCTGATCAAGGCACCAGCTGCACACGCCTGATGACTAAGTTTGGTTTCCCAAGATCCTCATGGTGGAAGAAGAGAACAAACTCCATGACTCTGACCTCTGACCACCACATATGAGCTAAAGTAAACCTTTCCACCTCTCAGTCATTCTTCCACCTACTTTGGTCACAGAGATGCGGAAGTAACCAACCACCGTGCAAACTCTGGTTCCTGGCATATCAATCAATACATCCATTTATTTGCTCAGATGCCTACGTGTGGATAATCTCCTGATCGACAGCTGGCCATCAGTTCACCATGGTGAAGTCAGACACAGTAGTATTTCTAGTTGCCATAGCCACTGTCTTGACCACAGTCACTGCTAGAAGAACCCTTGCTGTTTGGTTTCCATTCTGGACAAGGCAACAGTGGCCTCCTCACTGCCAAAACCACAGGACCCTTCTCAGTATCTTCTATCATGAGCACTTTTGCATCAGCTGATGCTTGTGAGTGCTGTCAGCTCTTGGAAAGTGCTCTCTAGGCTCCTCTGGCTCCTTACACACCCCTCTGCACGAACCACATGACTCTCTACCTCTGGTCACTCCTTAGATTTCTCTACAGACTTTTCTCTTGCCACCTCCTTACTTACTATAATTCCTCAGGGTTCTGTCCTCTTTGGGTCATCCCCTGACACAGCTACAATTATGTATATTCTGCTTATTTACACATCCATATCTCTAATCCAGTTCAAATCCTTATTTTGTTTTGTTTCTGTGTTTTCTTTAGAGATGGAGGTCTTACTAGATAGCCCAGGCTAGGTCTTAGTAGATAGCCCAGGCTGGCCTCAAACTCTGGCACTTTTGCCTCAGCCTCACAAGTGCTAGGATTACAGGCATGGGCCACCACACCTGGCTTGTCTCCAAGGTTCTCTGTTTCTCTAGCTTGCTCATCAACTGCTATTACAAGTGCTTGCTTAATGAAGTCACTTCCCAACCAAATTATTAGCCTTATTAAGGTCTCAGAAAGAAAGGAACACATTGTGTTATCCTGATTTTAACACGAACATAGCAGCCAAAACACAATAGGACCCCAAGAGGTAACTGAATGAATGAGCATCAAAAACCATGAACTCCTCAAAAGCCACAGAGGAACACTCCACACCAACACTCCAACACTCAAAGGCTGAGCATTGTTCACTCAGAATGAACCCAGTATGAGTCTAACTGAAAAGGAATGATGAACCACAAATAGAAGTCCTTCTTTTTTTTCTCTGTAGTAAGCTTGAAGGACCCATTATTTTTCACGTTTTGATGAAGACAACACAAAATAAATCAATATGTGGGAGAACACACATCCCCTGCCAAGAGGATAAGATAAAAAGTCTGAGAATTGTCTTCAAGCATGCTATGCATGTGTGCACAGGCATGCATTCATACTCTCTCAGAAATACATAGCACAATTAAACAAAAGAAAATGCATAAGGCTAAACCCTGTACTCAGGATGCCATCTGGACCCAAGGAGAGGTAATGCCCATTGTGAGGGGGTGGCACTATAGGGTAGCTTCCATCAACTGTGGACAGCAAAGGTCTGTGTCTGGGGAAGAAAATTCTAGGAAAGGGTTACTATCACTGCTATTTATATACTGTGGCTGTAACAGGGTAGACCCAAGCTATGTGATTCTGATTGCCCCATTTTCACATAAGGAAACGGCCCTGAAGGGTTGAGTTAACCCATACAGCTAACAAGTGAGAAAATGCAGCTCTTTGTATTCCTAAGTGCTGTATCCCAAAATGGGCAGGAGGGGAAAGTTAGAAAACATTGGTAGAAGCATGTAACTGGAAACAGTTAAAGAAGTAAGTGGAAGTTATTTGTTGTTCTGAGTAGTAGAGGAGAAATGGCTGGGCAGGGTTCCTTCTGATCATACGAAACCTCTGCCAGTATGTACGCTTTAAAACTATCCACATATGTTACTTAGATATAACATAAGAGCACACAGGAGGCCGAGGCTGTGCGAACAGGAAGAGACTTCGTATGAGTTCCTGGCTCAAACCCTAGCACTAAAAAAGAAAGAAAACAAGGAAAGAGTGTGAAACACAGGAGACTGTGGCCAAAATAGAACTCTCATCCATTCAGGAACATAAGCCACAGCAGCAACCAGAAAGTTTAAATGTTATCACTATGGGTGGGAGAATTGTAAAATTTGCTAATTTCTTCTTTTCTTTCAAATCTCAGTGTTGCTATTTTACCAAGAAATAGCCTCCTTTTCACATAATAGTTTATTTACTTACCTTGGCTGATTTTTCAATATTTAAACCTCCGTCCAGCACAAAGAGAATTGTCATATTGTACCCAGTCTGGTTTCCATGTCCATGAGGCCACCAGGTTTCCAGAGTAGTCTCCTTTTAAGAAATAAGTTATTCTTGGTAATGCGGTATATTTTTAGAAAAAACAGTTACGACCCAGAGTGTTCTATGAATTTCTCAACAGTGAAGTACAAGCTGTGTCCTGAGCTGAATAAGTCTCCATGCCTACACTATGCCAAAGCCCAGGCAGAGTCACTATTCTAAAAATTTAAACATTTATTTCTTTGCTTATTTCAAGTCAGGGTCTCCTGTAGCCCAAATTGGCTTCAAACTATATTGTAAGGAGTTAGATTAATATAAATTAGATTTAGTAAATATCTAGGGGTTTCTAATACAGTCTCTTAATCCGGGGCATGAAGATCAACTTGGCTGTGGGCAATTAGCTTATCAGTTTGTGGACTAAAAACAAGGATAAAGTCAGGTGAAATGAGGGGAGTCTATGGACTAAAAACAAGGTTTATGGCCTGCCATTGTTTTCAACTGCTAAGTGGGCAGAGCCCAGATTAAGCTGAAGTCAGGTTAAGGAACAAGGACAGATCCTATTTAAGGACAAGTGGCTGAGCCTGAGAGAACCCCATGATAGAGAGCTCGGATGCTAGCCAGTCCTCACTAGAAAGGACAATGAGTAGTTTGTATGCTCTGATGGAGAAACTGCTGGTGGACTGATGGCCAGATCTCCCTGAGGCAGAAAGAAGCTGGTGAGCAGAGAAAGCCTCAGCAAGACAGCAAAAGGCCAAGGACTAAACCCTGTGGCTCAGCTTTTGCCTAGAGGGGTTTGACCTGTCTGAACAATGGCCTGAATGAAACTGTGGCCAGCTTTAAAGACTGAGGCAGAGCAGCAGGGTTGCTGATACAAAGAAAATAAGTTGGCCTATAGACAGCTGAGGTCTCCCAGAGAGAAGAAAGCCTCAAGCCTTATTTAAGGTGAAGTTGCCATAGCCAATTTACCCTGACAGATCTACGTCTGAGATATTCCAGAAGAAAAACTGCTAAGTGCCTTAAAGGGTCTACCACAGAGACTGTGTTCCTGACAACTGAGGACCTGCCCCAGAGACTGTATCTTTCTAAAAGGTTATGAAAATAGTTGTAATAGTTATCAATAGGTTTAGTGGTTAGGTAATAGGGGTTGTAGGCATTCATAGGGTTAGTGGTTAAGTATTTATATTTGTTATAAGTGACTATAGTTACCAACTGTTGAATAATTTCAAAAAGTTCAATTTCACTGTATGTTGCAGAAGATGCCCATGAGCTCCTGACCCTCCTGCCCTCACCTCCAGAATCCTTGAGTTACAGTCCATGTGGTGCTGGGGATCGAACTCAGGACTTCTTGCACACTAGGGAAGGATTCTACTGACTGAACTATGTTCCCAGCCTCTCCACTGAGAATATTCAAAAAGTGACCAAAGACTCCCTGGAGCCTCCCCCATCCCAGGTCTCTGGCACATCCTAGAGAGACTTCCTCCCCATCTGGAAGGTTTCCATTCTCTCTTCTGGTCCTCTCTTCCCTGCCCTACCTATACCTGATATAGGAGTCTCCTAGCAGTGGAGAATATGGAGCCTGAAGTGGCCACCTCCCGTAGCCAGGCAGTACTTCCAGTGGAGGGATGGGGACACCAACCCACCCACGAAACCTTCAACCCAAAATTTGTTCTGCCTATAAGAAGTACAAGGACAAAGATGGAGCAAAGACTGAGGGAATGGCCAACCAATGACTGATCCAACTTGAGACCCATTCCATAGCCAAGATCCAACCCCTGACACTGTTAATCATACTCTGCTATGCTTGCAGACAGGGGCCTAACATAACTGTTCTCTGAGAGGCTCCACGCAGCAGCAGATCAAAACAGATGCTGAGACCCACAACCAACCATTAGACAGAGCTTTGGAAGGGGCTCAGAGGGGACAAGAAAGCCACAAGAAGACAGAATCAACTAACTTGGGCCCTTGGGGACTGACAGAGACTGAACTGCCAAGCAAAGAACATGCATGGACTGGATCTAGGTCCCTAGCACACATGTAGCAGATGTGCAGCGTGGTTTTCATGCAGGTCCCCCAACAACTGGAGTGGGGGCTATCCCTGACTCTGTTGCCTGCCTGTGGATCCCATTTCCCTAACTGGACCACCTTGTCTGGCCACAGTGGAGGAGGATGTGCCTAGTCCTGCAGCAACTTGATGTGCTAGGGCAGGTAGGTACCCATAGGGGGCCTCCCCCTTCTTGGAGAAGAAGTTGAGGGGGGTGTGGGGGGAGGGGCTGTGTGAGAGGGGGTACTGGGAGGAGAGGGAGGACTACAACCAGAATATAAAGTGAAATTTAAAAATAAAACGACTAAGGCCGGGCATGGTGGCGCACGCCTTTAATCCCAGCACTAGGGAGGTAGAGGCAGGCGGATCTCTGTGAGTTCAAGGCCAGCCTGGTCTACAAAGTGAGTCGAGGACAGCCAAGGCTACACAGAGAAACCCTGTATCGAAAAACCAAAAATAAATAAATAAATAGATAGATAGATAGATAGATAAATAAATAAATAAATAAAACGACTAAAAAAAAAAAAATCAACACAGATTACCATAACAGAGCACCATGGTATTCAAAACACAGCTGCTCCTTGCTCTGCCTCTCCACAGTGTGTTTATTCTATAGTCTCAGCCCTCAGAATTGGACATGGATGTTGACTCTTCCAAGCTCAGGACTGGAGCTCTTGGGAAGTCTTGCTTTCTTCCAAGTTGCTGCTACTCTGCTCTGTCTTTCCAGCTCACAATCACCAACCAGATTACTAGAAACAATGAAAGCTAAAGCCTACCCCATATGATCATGGAAAAAACCTAGAGTCCAGGTTTAGAGTTTTACAGAAGGAATAAATACCAGTATTCAGAGCAAATGGAAAGAATGGAAAAGATCCAACACACTAAAACCTGAAAAGCAGAATGCATTATGGGTGAGGGCACTGCAAGTGACAAAGAAAAAAAGTGACGTCACTCACCTTGTTAATTTTCACAAGGAGTTTAACAGTCCCTTGCCCAGGCTGAAGTTCAATGCTGTAGGTCTGCTGTGTTTGCAGTTTAGGAATGGCCACAGTCACCTGACCACCAACTGGCTTTGAGCTGACAACATCAAAAGAAGCTTCAATTTCAATACTCCACTCCCGAGAAGTGTTATCTACAGCACGGAAGAAGAAAACAGCATAAGCTAAGCATCATCCCTGCACACCTCAGGAGTCGCTGAAAATATGGCAGAGCAGTGGCCAAGCAGTGAGTGCCCCACAACGCTGCTGCTTCCATGGAGGAAAGCTCCCAGGAAACGCTCTTTTAATTTCCAGAGTTGAATCCTTCGTTCTAAACACAATTGTGCACTTTATACAGATTCGTGGTAGCATGTAGAAAATTAAGCAGCCAGAGTTCACAAAAACTTAAATAACCAGTAATTTTTACGATATTACTAGAATACTGTATAATGCTGTCCTCCATTTTGTACGGTGTGGGCCCTGTGTCTAGAACACAGCTTCCTAGCACATCTTTTCAGGAATCTACAAGTCACCAGGTCCTACATACACATAGATCCTCAGCTCTCTCATATGCAAGATACCTTTGAAAGTAGTACTGGGAGGCAAGAACAGAAGAAAAGGGCAGTGTGTACCCCAGAATCCTGTATAGCACCCATCCCTCCCGATCCAACTAAGCCTGGTGTTCTCTCCTCATTCTGACACTCTAGGCCCAGGCAAGAAACAAACTCTTAAAGGAACCAGTGGACAGTCAAGGCTGGCCTGCCCTCTCTGTGTGACTCTCCTTGACCTAAGGCCTCCTTCCTCACTGAAGTCCTGAGAGCCTATGCAGAAGGGATTGCAGTTTTTCGTCTTATGACCTCAACCAGGAAGCTGATCCAGAGGAGAGCAAAGACTGTGGTTCTAAATGATGACTCATTTCAGGGTTTTCCCAGGGTCAGCTCATGCTCTCATGCAAGTTCTTAAAAGGAAGGAGGGAAGAAAAAGAGAAAGGAAAGAGAGGAATGAAGGAAGGAAGGGACAGACCATTTGTCTGACCTAAATGGGAATTCAAATAATACTGAGAAGATAAAACTCCATTCAAAGGGTCAAAGAGTCATTAAGGCTTCTCTAGTACGTGTGTAACACATTTGACTGAAAAAAAAAAATCCTCTAAAGAAAAACCCAGGGTGTGACTAAATTGAAGCGTGCTTGCCTAGTATGTGTGAAGTCCTGGGTTTCTCCAGCATAGAGGGTAAAGAAATTCTCCACTGGCCAGATATAGTGGTGCATATTATTAATCCCAGACTAGTTTGAGGCTAGCCTGGTCTACAGAGTGAGGTCAACAACAGCCAGGGCTACACAGAGAAACCCTGCCTCAAACAAAACAAAACAAAGAGAAGAAGAAGAAGAAGAAGAAGAAGAAGAAGAAGAAGAAGAAGAAGAAGAAGAAGAAGAAGAAGAAGA
>CAJQZJ010004763.1:1799470-1815936 GCA_907164525.1 Lophiomys imhausi
GAAGAAGAAGAAGAAGAAGAAGAAGAAGAAGAAGAAGAAGAAGAAGAGGAAGAGGAAGAGGAAGAGGAAGAGGAAGAGGAAGAGGAAGAGGAAGAGGAAGAGGAGGAAGAGGAAGAGGAAGAAGAAGGAAGAAGAAGGAGAAGAAGGAGAAGAAGGAGAAGAAGGAGAAGAAGAAGAAGAAGAAGAAGAAGAAGAAGAAGAAGAAGAAGAAGAAATTCTCCAAAGAATTCCAGCTTTTATATTATAATAGAGTCTACTTTTTTTTCTTTTTTGAGACAGGGTTTCTCTGTGTATCTCTGACTGTCTTGGACTCACTTTGTAGACCAGGATAGCCTTGAACTCACAGAGATCCTCCTTCCTCTGCCTCCAGAGTGCTGGGATTAAAGGTGTGCTCCACCACATCTGGCAAATGAATTTTTTTTTTTTTAAAGAAAAAGCTTCATTCATCTGACTAGGTAAAAACAGTGTAAAAAAAGAAATGGAGAGCTAGGTGTGCTTGTGCACACCTGTAATTTCAGCACTTGGGAAGTAGAGACAGGAATTCCTAGAGTTTAAAGTCATATTCTGTTATATAGTAAGTAAAATGGTAGTCTGAGTTATATGACACCCTGCCTCAAAAAAACATACAAAACATAAAGAAGGGGGGTAAATGTTGGTTGAGTTCACTAAGTTTGGCAATATATTCCAGGAGGATGTGCTTTCAAACCATATTCTATGAGACTGACGAGATGGCTCAGTGGTTAAGGGTGTTTCCTACTCTTCCAGAGGACCCATGTTGGGCAATTTACAACTAACTGTCACTCCAGTTCCAGGGGATTTTACGCCCTCTCCTGGCCTCTCTGGGCACCTGCATTCACATGCACGTACACACTCACAGATACACACACATAAAATAAATACTTTTTTAAAAATATGCTAAGCCTTGCTTTAGTTTGTGCCTACTATAATAAAGTCTCGGGCATCAGTGTGTCCGTCTGCCATATGGTGTGTGGCTTCAAGTGAAACTGAGTTCTTCCTCAGCTCTCACAAGATGGTAACTACATGTCTGATTTGCAAACAAAGAAAAGAGCCATGGGACATTAGAGGTAGAAGAAAGTTGGAAAGGTTGGAGGTCTCCAGTTCCAGGGTATCCAGCACCCTTTTCTGAACTCCTCAGTCTTCTGGTACACATATAATACATATACACATATTTGAGCTAAACATTCGCACATGTGAAATAAAACATAAGTCATTTTTTTTTTAAATCTTAGCTTGAAAATAAGAGGGACTTGGAAGGAAGAATACAGAACTGGATGAAACATTTGTTTGACCCTCCACTGTGATGACAAGGTGCATACTCCTCCACTCCTCAGACATCATCTTTGTACCCAAGCTACATAAGAACGCAGGACAATTGTCATGTTAGCATCTCGGAAAAATGAGTGAAAGACTTTTCCTGAATAACTACTGCCTGTTGAGGGAGAGATTCCTTCCCTGTGGCCCTCACCACTGGTGGCAGACAGGAGATCTAGACCCAATGGGGACACAAGAGCAGGAGGGTTGTCCCTGTCCCTCACATGCTGCAGCAGCAATCAGGAGAGCAGACACTTCACCCTGCCTAGGCAGCACACTATAGCTGGCCCTGGGTGTGGGTGTGGGTATGGTGGGTGAGCCAGCCCTGAGGGTGTGAATGTGGGAGACCCAACCCTGCCTTCTGTCTGCTTTGTGGTGGTGTTGGCAAGGGAGAGATCCCCTTTACTCTCTTGCTCTTGCCACAAGTAGTAGCCGGGGGAATTGGCCCTGATGGGGTCACGAAAGCAGGAGAGCTGATCCAACCCCTTACCTGCTGCAGCACTCAGGAGAGCAGGCCCTGCAATTGGGAATTGCAGGCCTAGAACCAGAGGTTTGTGTTGGCCCACCCCATCGATGAACTGCTAGAGTGCATGAAGAGGCCAGTCCTACAGACCCAAAACTACAGGATCTCCATGACACAGGACAATAACAGCATATCTGAGAGAAGTCCCAGTGAGGTTTCAGTATTGACAAAGTAGCAGAAGCCAGAGGCCTCACACCAGACCAAGGAGTCATGATAATGAACATCTGCAAGCAAAAATGTGTAGACAAAAGGGAATATTGTGTGAACCACTGAGGCACACTACAGCTTCCACAATGAGATTTTTTTTAATGTGGTGGGGAAGTAACAAGGGTGGAAGGTGGGTCTGAGGGGAGGTGGGAGAGGAGAGGAAACAGGGTGCATGATGTGAAATTCACAAAATAAAAAAGTAAAAAATAAATAAATAAATAAACTATGGCCTGAAACTCCGGACAAGTCTATACACTAGAGTCTTTCTCTAATTATGACAGTGTATCTGGAAAAACTAAAAACGTAAGTCACAATTAAGAATGCCATATGGGCTGGAGAGATGGCTCTGTGGTTAGAAGTACTGACTTCTATTCTAGAGGACCAGGTTTGGGTCCCAGCACTCACATCAATAAGGGGTCTCAAAATTCCTGTAATTCCAGTTCCAGGAGACTGGCTTTCAAGACACTCAACTTGCACACCCACGACGCACATAATAAACTCACACAGACACTCACACATACATATACATGTTTTAAAATCTTCAGAGAAAGAGAGGCTGGGTGGTACAGGCTCTGTGAGTTCAATGGCAATCTGGTGTAGGTGGTGAGTGAGTTCAGATAGGGCTAGTGTGATGACTCGGTGGGCAAATGCTTGCCACCCAAGTGTAAGGACCTGAGTTTGAATTCCCTGAATTCTTGTAAAGCTGGGCACTATAGAACACGTCTGTAACCCCAGTGAGACTCTCCAGAGATGGAGATGGGAGAAATCCTCAGCAGCTCATGGCTAGATATCTGACATATGTGACAACAAACAAGAGGCCGCCTGAAACAGAATGGGAAGCAGGGACAGACACCCAGGGCTGTCTTCTGACCTGCTCCAGTGAGAGAGTGAGAGGGGCCAGCGGGACATCCAGGGCTAAAGGACCAGCATGGAGGTGGGAACATATAGGTAGGCATGGGATAGTCTGCAATTGGTGGTCACTGCTGGTGTAAGAGGAGGCTGTTTCATCTCATTGGCAGAAAAAGGTCGTTCAAAGGCTGCTGCCTTTATTGACTTTCTCCTGTAGAGTCCCTCACTAGCACCCTCCCATGTTCTGTCCTCCTGAACCATTATTAGAAAATGAGAGGCAAGAGGTCCTTGTGCATTTAAATTAAAGGTATGATGACACCACTCTACAATCTCTGAATCACGGAATGTGTAAACTCCAACAGCACTCTGCATTACCACATCTCAGAATATGTAAACTCAGACACAATGCACTTCCCCAGACTCACATTACAATTACAAAACAGAGTCAAGCAGCTGTTTTTCAGGAAGCTGCCAGCTAAACTGGCCAGACAGGAGAGCTCATGGCTGATTAACACAGCCCTGTGCCCTGCCTCACCAACCAGAAGAGCTCCTTGCCTATTTACAGGAAATTCTCAAAACCGAACTGAAAGGAAAACACTAAGGGCGCAATCCACTCAAAATAAGGACAGTGAGAACATAACATACCTCGGTGACTAGTCAGATAGCAAGAAGAGAGGCTTGACATGCCTCATATTAATGAAGCTATTTTAAGGGAGGACCCTGGCATTTTAAGGGAAAAGTAATTTGACAATGAACAAAAAGGAGAAGCTAAAGGAATAGACAGATAACATCAATGACTGCCTGCCAATAACACACTCAGCAGGACCGAAAAATTTTTGCCATGTTTTTCCATTATACTTCCCAAATGAAGGTGTAGCAAAGAGCAGTTGTACATTGGGCAAGTGGTGGTCTAGCTGAGAGGACAGCCTATTCCTCTACTCGTAGGCAGGTCGGTCATCTAGAATGGAGGTGGCTGAGGCTGAGGCAAGCACCTACTGTGGACAGGGCAAGAGGCTGAGTTGGTGGATGTGTCTTAAACCCTGGACAGAGACCAGGAGCCCTGCTCCCCTCAGTAAGTCCAAAAGCCGGCTGGAGAGACAGCTTGTGGGTCAAAGCACTCGCTCTAAACATGAGGACCCGAGTTCAGGTGCTAGAACCTACATAAAAAGATGGTCATGGGTCATGATCCTGCACATACCTGTAACCCCAAACCCCCAGTGCTGGGGGGCAGGGTGGAGAGAGGTGGATGGCTGGGGCTTGCTGGCTAACAGCATGGCTCCAGTTTCATTGAGAGACCCTAACTCAAGGAAATGCGGTGGGGAATAACAGAGCGGGAGACCCACAGGTCCCCTCTGGCCTCTGTGTGCACGTGCCCATGTTCACTCACCATATGTACACTCACATGAAATACATTTAGAAACAAATAAATATATCATAAATACAAGATTAGAAAAAATAAGTATGAAAGCAAGGAATCAGAGAGTGGGAAAGCAGCTCTGAGAGAAATGCGACCCAGCATGGGGTGTGGGAAGGGTGGCTAGGGCAGGATGATATCTCAAGTGTGAGGCAGCCTGGGCTACAGTGCAAACAAACCAACTAACCTTCCCTCCCTCTTTCCTTCCTTTCCTGTTGATTTCTTTTTTCCCAAAAAATATTCTAGCAGGTACCTACCCTACAGGCCTGCTCTATCATAACAAACCATTTGTATGTATTTCATGCTTTTATAAATTGAATATGCTACATCAGTTTTTAAGAAGTCCCTGAAAATTATTCCAATTATTTTCCATATATCCTTAATTATATTTCTATATATTTCTAGATAGATCCTATATTCCAAATTATAAACACAATGTTTATAATAAGGAGAAGACTCAAAATTAAGTTCAAGAAATCACAATTCTTGGCTTACCATATACTGGCAAAAATGTGAGGAAATTCAAATGACCAATGTTATAAGCTTCAATTCTAACATCTTTCCAGATTCCTTGAGAGGGAAAGGAAGGCCCCCAGTCCCAACTGAAGGAGCACTGCGCCTATAATTTCAATGGAAGAAAAAGAGATACATTCTGGTTACTTGACAAATTAAACATCATGTAAAACATTTTCGGGGGAGTGATCTATAAGAGCAAAGGATAAGATACATTTGTATGAAAATGTCACGATGCATGCTACACATACTAAGTAAAAAAAAAAAAAAAGTTAACAAAAAAGGAAGCACGTGGTCTTTAAAATATCCCATAGACAGGTTTACTAATGATGCCATAGCAAAACACACGGACTGGAGGGAGAGGGGCTTCGTTTGGAGATGGCTACCTTCATTTGTTTTTTCTTGTACGCCAGCATTCCTGTGCTTCTCCCTCCTTCCATCCCTCCCTGACCCCCCACTGATGTGCAAATGTCCTTACCCTAAACTCCTTGTTTACCTTAATCACCAAATACGGTTAATGCTGAGACAGTTGAGTAGAGGGCGTGTTAGAACTTCAACATGTGAGCTTGGGGATCACAGTACCCCTAGCTGTTTGTGCATTGGGTGTGCGCATGCTCCTATGCATGAATGAGTGACACAGCGCGCACAGCTCCCAATCTCCTTTCCGGTGTCCCTGCCCTCCTGAGCTCATCTCCCTTGCGCATGTGCAGGATAAGAGCCACTTCCTATGAACCACTTCCTATGAATAGGATAAAGTAGAGCTGATGTCAGTTCCAAAATTAGACTGTAGAAGACTGGCCCTTCTGTTTCGGGCCCTGTCTCATGCGCTCTCTTGGCCAAGAGGGAAGCCAGCTGCTGTGTCCTGGAGCACCATTGTGGGAGGCCCGCAGGGGAGATCTAGGAAGTAGATCTGAACAGCCATGGTGAACTCAGAACTCTGTCAACCCCAGTCAGGAGTGAGGTGATGGCTTGATTAAAAGGCCCTGAGCTGCACGTGCCCAGTCAAGCTGTATTTGGGTTCCCAACTACCAGGACAAGCATAGTTTAGGCTGAGAAATGCAGGTTTAGTTTGCTATGTATTATTATTACTTGCTACACAGATTATTATTATAATAACCAAAATAACAACATAAGTGTCATAGTTAAATTGATCAGGAAGAACACAAAATCTAGCTATGAATTATTTTACATTCGTCCTTCAAAAGCCTATTATACTGGAGCAAAACTATTTATTTTGCTTTTTGCTTTTCAAGTATGACTATGGAACCCAGGCTATCCCTAATCCTGTGCTCCTCCTAGCTAGTCCTGAGAGTGCTAAAACTAGAAGCAGTCCCACCCACCCAACAAATGTTTGCTCTCTCTAAAGCTCTCCAAAATGCTGCTCCGCCTAGCTAGTCTTGCATTAAACATAACAATGAAAAGAATGAGTAGCCTCATTGGAAGATACAGATATTATTATCATGTTAAAAACAACAACAAAAAACGAGCCTTATTCCCTACCTCATTAAGTATGAACTCAAAAGGCCTTGTTTAGTAATACCAAGCACAAACTACACAGAGGTTGTGACACACACCTTTAATCCCAGCATTTGGTAGGCAGAGGCAGGTCTCTGTGAGTTTGAGGCCAGCCTGGTCTACATAAAAAGTTCCAGAAGGCTATAACAGAAACTCTGTCTCAGAAAAAAAAAAAAAAAAAGACAAATCAAATCGATAGAGAGAGAGAAGAAAAAAAGAAAGCAATACCAGGCACAGAGACATTCACTTCAGACTTCAGACTCTGACCCGGGTGGATACCTGTCTGAGAGATATAATCTTATCTGCCCAACTTACTGTCTGAGAACCATGACACTAAAAAATTCCAATTACAAAGTTACAAAGGTTCAGATTCAAATAGTAGGAAATGATTCTCTTCAGATAATTTCTCAAGGGAGTGGAGAAGAGAGAAGATAAGGGAATCCAAGTGATAAGAAAAAAAGAAAGGGGCAGAGACTATCTGAGGCAAAGAGGAACCAGCAGGGAGCAGGCAGCAGATACCAGGAGAGCAGTGTGGGGTGGGGAGACTGAGAACAAAGCCAAAAGACACACATGTACGAATTGGCATGATGACACCTATTATTTTGTGTGCTAATCTAAAATTTTAACTTCAATAAATAATATATTCCTACCAAACAGAAATTTTTCTTTTACTTTTTTTTTAAAGACTTATTTATTATGCATATAGTGTTCTGCCTGCATGTACACCTGAATGACAGAAGAGGGCACCAGATCTCATCCTAGGTGGTTATGAACCATCATGCGATTTCTGGGAATTGAACTCAGGACCTCTGGAAGAGAAGCCAGTGCTCTTCAGCTCTGAGCCATCTCTCCAGCCCTTCTTTTACTTCTTAAGAGAAAAATATATATATATCTCCAAAGTAATACAATCATGACACTGAGTTCAGCTTTGAAAAGTGAGCTCTAGAAGAAGCACTCTTAGCTTGGGGAGGGAAGGGGTCTATACCCAGGGGATCTGGTCAAAGTGCTCTCACTGAAGTATTATTTCCTTCACTCTGAATTCATGTTAGAGAAAGAGAAATGTGTTTCTACTACAGAGAGAAACAACTAATAAGGCTGGTTCTCACCCCATCAAAGAAACTTTTCTTTGCAGAGACCATCTCAGAAAACTACAACTAGCCAAAATACGGAGTAAAAGTGATCCTTGGGTTCCAAGTCACAATGAATACATCTACAACACAGCTCCTGCACCTGAGGCTCAGAGACAGTTGAGGAAGAGGTGGTAGGACAATTGTAAGTAAGATCCAGAGGATCTGAAGCAAGTCTGTTCAGACCCTATTCCCATGACAATGACAATATGGCTACCTAAACAAGACCTGAACAATGAAAAGACTGATAGATGTGCAAAGAGAAATTTTCACTGGGCCCCTAAATAAAGAACAGTAAGTTACAAATGGCTTCTTTGCTTAGAGAGGGAGCAGTCATCTGCCTCGGGTATGAGATCCCTAATTGGCTGAACAATACCAAGTGGTCAGCCCTGAAATCATGTATATATAAGCAACATTAAACAGACTCAGCAAGTGGTATTCATATATTTCACCATTTTATATATATACATGCAATAATAATCAAGGGAAAAGAGATTATAGATTTTAAAGGGAGTAAGGGAGGGTACTGGGTAGGGATTGGAAGGGTAGAAAACAGGAGGAGGAAATGATGTAATTATATATTTTTTTAATTTTTTATTTCTTCAAGTTACATCTCAATCTCAGTCCCCTCCCTATTCCCCCCTCCAGTCCCATCCTCCCACCCTCGACCCCCCATCCTCTTCCTCTTTTTTTTTGTTTAAGTTATATCTTATTTCCCCTTAAAGTTGCCCCTTTCAATCCAACAAATGGCTCTTTCTCTTATGATAATAGATACAATACAAAACAACAGAGGTAATTAGGCCACAGTTATGAGGGTTATATGGCTTAGCGTACATTCCCAATGTCCAGTCCATATGTATTTGGCACCTGACTTTAACATTCTACTATCTAACCATCTCCATGAGTTTAAAGTTCTATATCTAACTCAACATTCATACTTACTTGCAACACAATTTTAAAAGCATCTCCTTAGGTCTATAACACTCTCTTGACTCCTAAACAACTCAAAATTTAATTATGAGACTCTAGCTATCTGTTCTTCAACCACCGCAGAGACCTGAGAGGGATAAATATATCTGATTTTATAGGAAGTACAGGGCCTGCAGCTTCCCAAACTAAGAAATGACATACCAGTGGCTGCCTGGACAGTTCCCATTTTCTCTTCATACATTACAGCATCGATCTTCAGTCGTTTGGCCCCATTTACTGACAGACATTGATTTTAGAGCAGGGGTTATGAAGGACTTGCCTACCCTGTCTTGGCAGAGCTAGGCTGTCGACTTACCTGCTTCCAAGTTTTGTCTTTTTTGGACAGCATTCTGTCTACAGTTGGAGCAAGGGGCTTTTCCTACCAAGAGATAGGCTTGCAACTAATTCAATCATCTCCCACTGGAGATTCTTCAATGCTCATCTTCTACTTGGAGTAGAATAGGTGGTGCTGTCAGGAGTTGATATGTCTTGATATAAAAAAATCTAAAGTTATGAAAACACCTTTGAATGCCATATTCTGAAGATCTCTTGAGGTTTTTGAAGAGGTCCTATCTATCTCTTATATTAGGATAAGCAGATGTTGCTTGTCTCTTAGCAGGTTTATTTCTGATTAGCTTAGAAAATAACTATAATAGACTGTCGTAGTACCTAACAAAATGGCCAGCTTGCATAACTATTAGTTTGCATTTCTTAATCATCCTAAACAGTTGATGACAATTAGTAGTAAAAGGCCGAAACATCACATTTCATTTTTTTTCCTTTACCTCCTAACCCTTCCATCCCATTTCTCTGGGGTGGGGTGTCCTTATATAACAGTCCCTCATCTCAGTTGAGAGGTCGTATGAGGGCCAAGAGCCTCCTCATTCATTGGGTTCTACGAGGCAGTACCACCAGTGAAAAGTGTCTCGTTGCCCGGGAGAGAGAACTAAAAAACAAACAAACAAATAAGAAAACAGATAAAAAAGACTAAAAAATAGAAAAATAAATAAATAAATAAATAAATAAATAAATAAATAAATAAAAAGTCTATGTCCAAATTCCCTTTGGTGTGTTAGTTGCAGTATCGATACCTTCTACTATATAGCTAAAATCCTACTGAATCTGGGTTAGCTCACTTAGGATGAGCTTTTCTAGTTCCATCCATTTGGCTGCAAATTGCATAATTTCATTGTTCCTGATAGCTGAATAATATTCCATTGTGTAGATGTACCACAGTTTTTAAACCATTCTTTGGTTGAGGGACATCTGGGCTATTTCCAGTTTCTAGCTATTACAAATAAGGCTGCTATGACCATAGATGAGGAAACTTCCTTATGATTCCGTGAAGAGGCATTTGGGTGTATACCCAGAGTGGTATAGCTGGGTCCTGAGGCAAAGCTATTCCAAGTTTTCTAAGATATCGCCATACTGACCTCCATAGTGGTTGCACAAGCCTGCACTCCCACCAGCAATGGAGTAGGGTTCCCCTTTCTCCACACCCTCGCCAGCATGTGCTATCATTTGAACTTTTAATCTTAGCCATTCTGACAGGTGTGAGATGGAATCTCAGAGTCGTTTTGAGTTGCATTTCTCTGATGATTAAGGATGTTGAGCATTTCTTCAAGTGTCTCTCAGCCATTAGGGATTCCTCCTTAGTGAATTCTCTGTTTAGCTCTGTTCCCCATTTTTTGATTGGATTATTTGGTTTCTTGGCATTTAATTTCTTGAGCTTTTTGTAGATTTTTGATATTAGCCCTCTGTCAGATGTGGGGTTGGTGAAGATTTTCTCCCAGTTTTGTTCAAATGACAATGTCTTTTGCCTTACAGAAGCTTTTCAGTTTCATGAGGTCCTATTTATTGATTGTTGATCTCAGGTCCTGAGCTGTTGGTGTTCTGTTCAGGAAGTTGTCACTTGTGCCAATGAGTTCGAGGGTTTTTCCCACTTTTTCTTCTAGTAGATTTAGTGTGACTGGCCTTATGTTAAGGTCTTTGATCCACTTGGACTTAAGTTTTGTACAAGGTGATAAGTATGGGTCTAATTTCATTCTTTGACAAGTGGACATCCAGTTGGACCAGCACCATTTTTTGAAGATGCTGTCCTTCTTCCATTGTGCCGTTTTGGCTTCTTTGTCAAAAATTAGGTGGCCATTAGTGTGTGGGTCTATTTCTGGATCTTCAATTTGATTCCATTGATCTACTGGTCTGTTTCTATACAAATACCATGATGTTTTTACCACTATTGCTCTGTAGTACAGCTTGAAATCTGGGATGGTGATACCTCCAGATGTTTTTTTATTGTACAGGATTGATTTAGCTATTCTAGGCTTTTTGTTGTTCCATAGGAAATTGAGAATAGCTCTTTCCAAGTCTATAAAAAATTGTGTTGGTATTTTGATAGGAATTGCATTGAATCTATATATTGCTTTTGGTAGGATGGCCATTTTTATTAGGTTGATCCTACCTATCCATAAGCATGGGAGATCTTTCCATATTCTAAAGGCCTCTTCCATTTCTTTCTTCAAGGGCTTGAAGTTCTTGTACAGGTCCTTTACTTGCTTGGTTAGAGTTACCCCCAGGTATTTTATGTTGTATGTGGCTATTGTGAAGGGGGTTGCTTCCCTTATTTCTTTCTCAGCCCATTTGTTTGTTGTATAAAGAAGGGCTTCTGATTTTTTTTGAATTAATTTTGTATCCAGCCACCTTGCTGAAGGTGTTTATCAGCTGTAAGAGTTCTCTGGTGGAATTTTTGGGGTCGCTTATGTATACTATCATATCATCTGCAAATAGGGATAATTTGACTTCTTTGTTTCCAATGTTTATCCCCTTGATCTCCTTTAGTTGTCTTATTGCTCTAGCAAGAACTTCAAGTACTATATTGAAGAGATATGGTGAAAGTGGACATCCTTGTCTTGTCCCTGAGTTTAGAGGAAATGCTTCAAGTTTCTCTCCATTTATTTTGATGTTGGCCACTGGCTTGCTGTATATTGCCTTTATTATTTCTAGGTATGGTCCTTGTATGCCTGTTCTCTCCAAAACTTTTAGCATGAAGGGGTGTTGGATTTTGTCAAATGCTTTTTCTACATCTAGCGAGATTATCGTGTGGTTTTTTTCTTTCATCTTTTTTATATGGTGAATGACGTTGATAGACTTTCATATGTTTAACCATCACTGCATTCCTGGGATGAAGCCTACTTGATCGTGGTGTATGATACTTTTGATGTGTTCTTGAATTCGGTTTGCTAGTATTTTATTAAGTATTTTTGCATCTATGTTCATGAGGGAGATTGGTCTGAAGTTCTCTTTCTTTGTTGGGTCTTTGTGTGGTTTAGGAATCAGGGTGACTGTGGCCTCATAGAATGAGTTTGGCAATGTTCTTTCAGATTCTATTTTGTGAAAGAGTTTGAAAAGTATTGGTGTTAGCTCCTCTTTGAAGGTCCGGTAGAATTCCGTGCTAAAGCCATCTGGCCCTGGGCTTTTTTTTGGTTGGGAGATTTTTAATGACTGTTTCTATTTCCTTAGGGGTTATAGGGCTGTTTAATCTGTTTATCTGATCTTGATTTAGTTTCGGTAGGTAGAATCTATCAATAAAATTGTCCATTTCACTTAAATTTTCAAATATGGTGGAGTATAGATTTTTAAAGTAGGATCCAAATATTCTCTGGATTTCCTCAATGTCTGTTGTTATTTCTCCCTTTTCATTTCTGATTTTGTTGATTTGTGTTTTCTCCCTCTGTCTTTTAGTTAATTTGGCTAAGGGTCTGTCTATTTTGTTGATTTTCTCGAAGAACCAACTCTTGGTTTCATTGATTCTTTGTATAGTTCTTTTTGTTTCTAAGTTGTTGATTTCAGCCCTAAGTTTGATGATCTCCTGCCTTCTGCTCCTCTTGGGAGTGTTTGCTTCTTTTTTTTCCAATTCACCCAGTTTAGCTGTATGGGACATTTGTAAATATGTAGATAGATTCAGATCTTCAACTGGCCTTGGAAGGTGTGCTGGCTAATTTTATGTCAACTTGACACACACAAAAAAATGTTACATACAATTATAGTGCAATAATCAATCACACATTAGTATAAATTCAAGTACTATAGAATAGAATAAACCTCAAAGAAGAGTCATCTGTGAATTAATGCTTTCTATTCTGTTTTGTAAAATCTTAGCTGTAAAGTATGAGAACATCTCAGAAACTATATTTTCCTTTGTTTGTTTGTTTTTGAGACAAGGTTTCTCTGTATATCCTTAGCTGTCCTGGAACTTACTTTGTAGGCCAGGCCATCCACCAACTCAGGTAGACTGACTGTCTCGAGTGATGTAAGTAAAGGTGTGTGCCACCACACACAGCTGAAAATATATTTCTTTCTAGTAGGTTGCTAGTCACAAGAATCACTGATAAGTTTTCATATCTGGTAACAAGTTTTTTAAATATAAATGTTAAGAAATAACTTCTAAAAAAAAAAAAAGAAATAACTTCTAGAGACAGGAATGCAGCTCAGTTGTTATAGTTAGCTCAGGGCCCTGCCTAATATACAAAGCTCAGGTTTCATCCTCAGGACTTCATAAAATAAGGCATGGTTTGCACACCTTAAACTCAGCACTCAGCAGAGAAAGGTAGGGGGATAGATTGGAAGTTGGAGGTCATCCTTGGCTACAGAGCAACTTTGAAACCTGCCAGGGCTAGATCAGTCCCTGCCTGAAATAATAATATAATAATTTATAAAGTTCAGTTATCAACCAGCCATGGTGCTTCATCCCAGAAATCTCAAGACTTGAGATGCTAAAGCAGAAGAATTCCCTCTTTTAGCAACATAGTAAGTTCTTTATTGAATATAACATCGAGTTATATAGGATATAACAACAAGTTCTGTTGTCTACCGTGTGTGTGTGTGTGTGTGTGTGTATGTGTGTATTAACCTAAATTCTGAAACATACTTTAGGAAGAAAACCTAGAAGATTGAAGATCCACCACAAAATTTCAGAAAATCTTGTTTTCACATTTTCAAGTTTGACAGTTGAAAAGCTGCAGCCCGTGCATTTGAAAGAGCACTACCTTTCGGATAAAGTTGACATGGCATTCACCCTTCTGCTCCATTGGGGGACAGGCTGGGGGCACCGAGTAGCTAGTGTGAGCTTTGCTCTGAAGTTCAGCATACTGCACTGCTGACAGGAACCGCAGCTTTAAGGAGTTCACGTCTTTGACCACATTGGTGATGTCAAAGCTCTGAAGGAAAGAGGAAGAACATACAAATCCATGTGCAAGAACTAGTCTTGTGTATAAAATTTTAGATCAAGGTAAACTACATGAAAGATGCTCACACGATAACCAAAGCTAGAGCTAGCTAGCCTCATTAACAGAATGCATCCCTTTGAAATGGAACTTAGTGACCACCTTAGTTATGACTACAATCTCCCGTTCAAGCACAGATTTCTAGGCTTCTCCTATTTTTACTGACAGAATTATGGTCCCAGAGAAATATGCAGAACAGAAAGTATCTTTAGCCCTGGAATGTCTGCTCAGGCTTGTGCACATGGCCCTGAGCTGCCTAAGATTCCTAAACACTTTATAACACCCTGACTCTCTGAGATATATAATGTGTATTTCTAAGTCATAAGTTATTTTTGTTTTCCAAAGCATACCCTTGAAACAGAAGGGAAGTAAGGATACAATTTCAGAACATATTTCCTTTTAAAAGTGTCTGTCACTTATCATTTGCCATGAAACTTTGGATCACCCCAACCACAGGGAAGTGAACAGCAAAGTTGAAGCTGTAATTTACGTCCTCAAGTCCCACAGAAATGCCACAGGATTTGCATTGCTCCAAACATTTTTCAAACAGGGCACCCCAAGAAGCACAGTAATTTACCCAGTGTTTCAAAGGCCTTGTACTTGACGCATGGCCAATTATGGAACTAGCCTTCCCTATTCACATCAGGAACACAGAGGCACACTCATTCTCTTTAATCTGGACTCATCAGGTACTTACATATTCAGTGAACATGTTGTCTGTTTTCCCAATAGTGACATCATTGAACAGGATTTCTGAAACTGTATCCACTCCTTCAAAAATCAGCTTTACTTTCTGCCATTCACTAAGAGACAACAAAAGATTTTTAAAACATGGTATATGAAACAATAACTTACATAAGTCTTTTTGCAATCAGTTAAGAACTAAGTAAAGATTTCACAGGAAAATATACACCCTTAACTGGCAGCTTCTGTCAAGTTTCAGGAGTATGTGTTTGATATAAATGTGATTTCTTTGAGTGAGCTAACTTGTTTGTTCCCAAGATGTGCCAGTCAAGCCATTGCCATAAAATCAAGAGCACAAATTATAATTTCCAAGAGTTGATGCTTCCAGTTACTTCAGAGTTCTTAGATAACACAGAAAACATCTGTCAGAACTATTGAATTTACTGACACAATCCAATACAACACAATAACCACCACCTAGTATCAATGAGGAAGAATTATGTGCCCATTACTCTATTCAACTTTACAAGAAACAACCTGGGAATTTGAAGATTCTGCAATCCAGATGGCGTTCAAGCCTAAAATACACAGGAATTGAATAGAAACTTCTTGATCTATTGGACAAGGGCTAACAGAGGCTTATCGTGTAAGGAAGACTTCAAGAAGAAAATAAGAACTCAAAGAAGTGAATATTTTTCAGCAATAAAAAAGAATTAGATGAGCTGCGTGTGGTGGTGCACGCCTTTAATCCCAGGACTCAGGAGTCAGAAGCGGGAAGATCTCTGTGAGTTCGTCCAGGTTCTGTAGTCTGTGGCATAGTGGACACTGGCCAAGAGAGGATAGGTCCACATCCAGCAAACTGCCAGCCTGATCTACAAGGAGAGTTCGAGGACAGCCAGAGCTGTTACACAGAGAAACTCTGTCTTGAAAAACCACAAAAAAAGACCAAAAGAAACTTGGGGTGTGGGGGGAAGGGAAGGGTTGATCTCAGCCTACTTAGGTCACACTCCATCACATAGAGAAGCCAATGCAGGTATCCTGGAGGCAGGAGTGGAAGCAGATGTCTTGGAGGAGGGCGGCTTGCTGATTTTCTCCCGACTTGCTCATTCTGCTTTCTTATACAAATTCAGAACCAGTTGGGGTGGGGGGCCACCCACAGGGAGTCAAGCCCTCCCACATAAACTATGAAGAAAATGCCCTACAGGCTTGCTTACTGGCCAGTCTTATGGAGGTGTTTCTCAATTGTGGTTCCCTCTTAGATAACTCTAGATTGCATCAAGTTGAAAAAGAAAAAAAGAATGGCTGCAGAACCCTGTGAATACACTAAAAAACATTGAATTATTCTTCAAGTTAAGCAAATTTCATATTATACAGATCAGAGATCAATAAAGCTGCTTTCGTGAAGATAAGTAGAAATGCCTGAAACTACCCCACTGCACCTCACAAAGTCCTAAGAGCATCAATTACTCTAAAGAGAAAAACTTTTTACTCAGACACGTCGTTTGGACTGGGGAGCCAAGAAGGAGAATTTGAGCACATTGTGACTCCATGGCAAGGCCAGAGGCGGAGTGGGCAGTATCACAGCCACAGGTACACGGTGAAGTCAGGGCTTTGTTGATGAAGTCACTGAACAGACTTCCAAAGTAAAATGGGACTTTGTCTGGGGTTTTTGTGGTTTTGTTCTGTTTTGTTTTGAGACGGAGTCTCAGGGAGCCCAGAGTGACCGGGAACTCATTATGTAGTGGGAAACAGGATTCTTGTGAGAAATATTTTAAGCCACTATCTGGAAATAAAAGCATGACACACAGTAGCTTCATGATATAGATCATAATATTCTGGTTTCTTTTTCAGCACTGGGGATTGAACCCAGGGTCTTACACACACTAGACAGGCACTTTACCATAGCCCATGGCTTTAGATTTTAAAGAGTATTTAATAAGTAATACCAAAAAAGTCATATACAACATACTTTTTAAAATTTAATAATAATGATGGTTTGCATACTTGCTTTCATTCTGCTTCATCTAGAAATATTTTCTTATGATAGAAGT
>CAJQZJ010004763.1:1815946-1850558 GCA_907164525.1 Lophiomys imhausi
TATATATGAGTGTGTATGTGTATATATGAGTGTGTATGTGTGCACACATGTGTGAATAGAATGGAAGGGAGTGTTAACAGACTATACACCACATGGCCAGATGCTTTGGTGCTCTTTACCAGTTCCCTAACCCACTTCTGTTGTATTCTTTGGAGTACCGTTTTCATTGTTTTTGTTTTGTTTTTCAAAACAGGATTTCCTGTGTAGCTCTGGCTGCCCTGGAAATCATTTTGTAGACCAGGCTGGCCTTGAACTCAGAGATCCACATGGCTCTGCCTCCCAAGTGCTGGAATTAAAGGTGTGTGCCACCACTGCCTGGTCCTTTTCTTTTTTTTTTTTTTTGGTTTTTCAAGACAGGGTTTCTCTGAATATCTCTGGCTGTCCTGGACTCACTTTGTAGACCAGGCTGGCCTCAAACTCACAAAGATCCGCCTGCCTCTGCCTCCCAAGTGCTGGGATTAAAGGCGTGCGCCACCACCGCCCGGCATGCCTGGTCCTTTTCATTCTTAATAAGCAACTTCTAGTCCACACCTAACTTCAAAGACTTGGCATTTCTTTCTCTCTCTGGTAGCTGCCAAGATTTTCACCTGACCTGTACTATTTTCTGTTGAACTTGGATACAATTGTTTTTAAGCTTTAAATAATCAACACACACACACACGGATACATCACACACACACACACACACACACACACGTATACACACACAGACACACACACACAGATACACCACACACACACACACGGATACACCACACACACACACACACACACACACACACACGGATACATACACACTCACGGATACACACACACAGATACACACACACACGGATACACACACACACACACACACACACAGAAAGCCTTACTGAGCTTACGCCACTCCCATGCCTTATACGTTATGCACAGCTGCTTCTCTCTGCTGTGGCAGAGGCGAGTAGACAGGACAGAGATCAAATGGCCCCCCCAAAGCCTGGTGTATGTTCAGACTCTAGCCCTTTACTACAATACCAGCTACCTCCTGCCCTAGGTGAAGACTACTCAGGTGATCACAGATCTTGCCCTATTTGAGCATCTACCCCAAATCCTCCCTTTCATTAAGGTCCTGCCCTTTTCCCCATCTCTTCTTTCTTGGACGGGCTGTCCCTCAGAAAGCAGAACCAACAGCAGTAGGTGAAGCTCCCAGATGTCCTGTGAGTGTGAGCGTAATGACAGCTACAGAGAAGGAAGTGGGAGACACCTCGGCCAGGCAGGGAACCTGTGCTGGTTTGTATTTATCAGCTTGACACAAACTTAGTCATATCTAGAACGAGGGAATCTTAAAATGCCTCCATCATATTGGCCTGTAGGTAGGTCTGTGGGATATTATCTTGACTGATGGCTGATGTGAGGGGCCAGTTCACTGTGGACAGTGCCATGCCTGGGCAGGTGGTCCTGCTTGTATGAGAAAGCAGGCTGAGCAAGCCATGGAGCAAGCCATGTGTGCTGACCAGTTTTACTAGTTTTGTGTCAACTTGACACAGACTAGAGTCATCTGAAAGGAGGGAACCTCAGGCCAAGTGTAATGGCACATGCCATTATTCAGAGTACTTGGGTACCAGATGCAGGTGGATCCCAGAGTTTAAATCAGCCTGCTTTACATGAGTTCCGGGACAACCAGAGGTGCATAGTGAGACCCCCTCTCAACAAAACAAAACAAAATAAAAGTAATAGAAAAATTAAAAAGGAAGAGCCTCAATGGGGAAAATGCCTCCATAAGATTAGACTGTAGAACATTGTCCTAATTACTGATTGATGGGGGGAGGGCCCAGCGCATTGCAGATGGGGACACCCCCAGGTTGTTGGTCCTGGGTTCTATAACAAAGCATGCTGAGTAAGCCACTAGGAGCAAGCCAGTAGGCAGCACTCCTCTAAGTGCAACAAACAGCTCTGGCCTCCAGAGCTGATTTGAGTCCCTGTCCTAACTTCCCTTGATGACAAGCTTTAGTGTGGAAGCATAAGCCAAAAATAAACCCATTCCTCCCCAAGTTGCTGTGGTCGTGGCACTTCATCACACCAGTAGAATGTTATTTCTTCAGCTGCAGTAATTCCAGAAGAAGAAAAAGCCAGATTGTCTAAGTTCATTGAAATGAGAGCTAAATGACCATGCTTGACAGGTAGTAACCATCTGGGCAGCTGTCCAGGGTCCCCACCTATAAAGAAGCATCATAGTGTATCCAGGGCAGTACACCATGATCAAAATTGCTGTCTGTGGCACATTGCTCCTAAATTGGGTAGTTTGATAAGCTGCTGTGGGAGAAAGTAATAAGTGAGATTTAATGCTACAAAACAGATTTTTATTTTAAGTTATGCTTAATGGTCAGGCTCTGTTAAATGGGTGTATGCAAGTTCCAACTAACTTGCCTCCTTTCTTGTTCCTCCCAAATACAGGACCGTGCCTCTCCAGTGAATAAACACAGAATAAATATTTAAGAACTCAGGCTGGAAGAGAAGCTTAATTATTAGCTTGCCCAAGTGTCTTCACTGGGCCCTATTTATAACTCTGAGCTGTGGACTTAAACAAAGGTGGTTAAAAATATCTTGAGAAAAAAAAAAAACCAGGGAACTGTGAGGGCAGCTCACCCAAGCACTTCAACATTCTGAACCCCAGGGCTAGCTGGCCATTTGGCTAGCAGGACTTGGGTCTCCTTCCTGTCTACTTGCAGAAAGCTATGTGGTAAGCTCAAGAAGACTTGAGCTAGATATATTTTCTCTACACAAACAGAATTTATAGGCAAGATCACTCAGTAGGTAAATGTGTTTTCCATCAAGGCTAATGACCCAAGTTCGATCCCTGAGACCCATACAGTGGAAGAAAAACCAATTCCTACAAGTTATCCTCTGACCTCTCACTTACTGTCTCCCATCTCTACAATTCCAATTTTTTAAAATTTATTGGTGCTTAGTAGAGAGAGGGGTACAGATGCCATGGTACACGTGTGGAGATAACTCAGGTAACTCTCAGGTAATTAGCCTTGATGGAAAGCACATTTACCTGCTGAGTCACCTTGTCTGCCCTATTCCAGCTTGCTAAAAACTAGTCTAAAAGGTTTATTGCATAGTTGGAGAGGTGGCAGAAGTTAGCTACAAATTCAATGGAAACGCTCTTGTCATTCCAGGCACTAACAAATGGACGTGGGGCCAGGATATAGCCCTCTGAGGTGTTGGTGTCAAGACATTGCATGCTGGAGTCTCCCATGCCTAAACCAATTACTAAATTCAAGTGAAAAGTTGTTCCACAATGGTCAGAGCAGGCTCCAGTTCTACTTTGTGTGGTGGTCTTGCTGTCTACGCCCTGGCTTGGCTCTCTGATGTCCATAAATACCTTGCAAGTGCTGTGTTACAGCCTCTTCTTGAAACCCAAGGGCTGCTGAGCATACATGGCAGAGACCAGCTGAGTTTCTGGAAACAGGACACCAGTTGCACAGATCTGGTCACTATATGACCTGGCCCTGACTTGTGCAGCTTACAGAAAATGCTGCATTGCTATACCAGCTGGCACACAGAAACAGGAATGTAGAAAAGCTCCAGGCTGTGGAGGTGGTCAGGACAGAACCCACCACCCCCAAACTCTGGGAACACATCTTTCAGTATCCTTTCCCTGCACTGCTAATGCCTGGTGCATACACAGCCAAGATCACTTTTGGATGCAGGAGTATTGCAATCTTTTAATATTCCAGCATAATGTTGTAATTTACAAGGTACACATTCAAGAACTGTGCAATCAAATTACAAATAAGTAAGTCATAAAAAATGCCTCAGCATTTTAAGTAAAATTTCAATTCTGTGTTAGGCCACATTCATAGTTATCCTGTAGCAAATGTAGCCTATGGACCATGGCCCTGGACATATCTCAATGTTCAGCAAAAATTATGAGAGGCCAGAGGCTCCCAAAACAACAAAGGCTTTTGTCATTGTCCTTGGAAACCTACTGTAACTAGATGATAAGACCCTATTTCTGCTTGGGGGTTTTTGTTTTGTTTTCTAGACAGGGTTTCTCTGCATAGGCCTGGCCATCCTGGAACTTTCCTGAAGACCAAGATGGCCTCAAACTCAGAGAGATCTGTTTGCCTCTGCCTCCTGAGTGCTGGGATCAATGGTATGTGCTACCACCACCCAGTCAAGACAGTGTTTCTTAAGATACCACAAACTTTGGTTGTGGACCATAAAGAGGTTAATCTTGAACTGACCTCAAAATTTCCTTCCTGCTGACTAGCTTTTTATAGTGCTGGAAGATGCTGTTCAGGCTGCTGGGGGAGGACATCAATGGTTTTACTTAGCAGCAGACCCTGCATGCTACAGTATAAGCTTGCCAGAATAAACATGCCCACTGGTGCAATAGTGGCATGACAATTATGAAGATAACCAGCCACTTTCTGACTGGGTTCTGAGGCCTGCTCCACAGGAGTCAATGCCTGCCTGGTACTGAAAATCTGGTCAGAAGCCCATGGCTGGAGAAGACAAACACACTTAGATTTGTGCAACTCTCAGCACTGGTCACAGAAACCTCTATGTCTGCAATGGGAAGGAGATAATGCTGAGACTTCCAACTGGCCAAAATGCTGAGAACAAGTGACTGTTGAGTGCTCCATTCCAAATCGAACATTTACATCAACCCCTGTCTTGATTGCTTCTTTATTGCTGTGATAAGACACAATGAACAAGACAATTTGTAAAAGAAAACATTCAATTTGGGGTTAATGGTTCCAGAATTTAGATTCCATACCATCATGGTGGGGAGCATGGCAACAGGCAGGCATGGTACTGAAGCCGTAGCTGAGGGCTTACATCTTGATCCATAAGCATGAGACAGAGAGTGAGAGACACTGGGAATGGAGTGGGCTTTCAAAACTTTTAAGCCAGCTCCACTGGCACACCTCATCCAACAAGGCCACACCTCCTAATCCTTCTCAAACAGTTCCACCAACTGGGGACCAAGTATTCAAACATATGAGGCTATGGGGATGACACTGAATCAAACTACCACAAACCTCTTCCTCTTCCAAGGATCAAAGGACATTACAGAAAAAGAAACACTAAGAATGTAAGTAGGGAGGAGTGCTATGAAATCCTGTCTTCTGGACATGTCATGGCCATTGTATTCGTGAACTCACTGCAGTTATGGTTACCTGCATAGGACCTAAACAAAATCGTGGTGGTCAAAATTCCAGCATGGATTAGGGAAGAGTACACAAGGCCCCAGGGCTATCTGAGGAGCTAATGGTAGTTAATGGCTTCTGGGAGACAGTCATTTTTCTCTTGGAGTGTGAGTACAGTGGATGTCCTACACTTAACTGTGCACAAGCAGCACAGTTGGTTGGACTCAGTGGGTTATTTACAAAAGAGGAGGAGGAGATGAAGTTGAGAGGGAGACATGTTGAGGAAAAATTTCAGGGGGGAATTGGAGAGTGGAGTAGGGAATGAATATGATCAAAATGTGTTTTCAATGAATAAATTAAAATTGTTATATTAAGAAAAATTAGAAAGCTGGGTGGTGGTGGTGCACACCTTTAATCCCAGCACTTGGGAGACAGAGGCAGGCGGATCTTTTCAAGTTCAAGGCCAGCCTGGTCTACAAAGTGAGTCCAGGACAGCCAGGGCTACACAGAGAAAGAAACCCTGTCTTGAAAAATAAACAAACAAAAATTAGAAAGGCCATTATCTTGGATGGATCCCCAACAGACCAGACAAACAATCTGTGGGGACCCAGGAAACAAAGGCTTATGAGAAATGCCTTGTTGCTGGAAAAATGAAAGTAACTTATTGGAGATATCTAAGATGGCGCCGGCCAGAAGATGCTGGAGCGGAGTTGAAGCCCAGTCATGGGCATAGCTGATTAGGTGAGCAAGACTTCCATGCTCATGATCAGTGCATGATCACCATATTACCAGGCTGTGTTATGTGATGCGATAGGAATGACCTTTAATGTGATTGGCCCAGGTAGCCTCATGTGGAAACACCCATTTGGTTCTGTATATAAGCCAGAGAACGGAAAAAAAAAATTTTTTTGAGACAGGGTTTCTCTGTGTAGCCCTGGGTGTCCGGGGCTCACTTTGTAGACCAGGCTGGCCTTGAACTCACAGAGATCCACCCGCCTCTACCTCCTGAGTGCTGGGATTAAAGGCATGCACCACCATGACCTGCTAGAATGAAATATTAAAAACAGGAAATGCTTAGACATCACCCCTGTTGCATCTGTTTTTCTTCAGAGTGAAGGCTGGAGGCGGGAAGCACACTCACCTTTCCCTGAGAACCCCCTTATGTGGTGATCACCAGGTCGGGGGTCGCTACGCAATCAGTCATGATAAATACACATAATCAAAGAAATTTAGGGGCACAGATACCCAAATAGACAGGTTTTTCCTAAAGATAGAAGATTCTAGATGACCTGAGTCAGTGCAATAATGGTGAATTTTGACTGTCAAATTGATTGAACTATGAAACATTTGTGACATCAGTGAAGCATGCCGTAAGAGGGACCATGAACAGTATCAGTGTATAAGGGAAAACCCACCCTGGATGTGAACAGCACCACACTGTGTTCTAGGGCTCCAGACTGAATAAAAAGAGGAAAAGGAGAAAGACAACCAGCCACCAGCATTCCCTGCTCTCTGTGGGCTGGTCAGCCCACAAGAGGAGGCTCAGCCACACACTCCTGCCCCATGAATCCTGCCGGTCGTGCCCTGCACCTAATTCGTGGACTCTACCTACCCTCACAAACTGTAATCCAAAATCAATCCTCCTAAGTTGCTTTGTGTTAGGTTCTTGGTCAGAGCAACCAGAAACATTCCCATCACAAAGTCCTCGCCGGGCAGTGGTGGTGCACGCCTTTAATCCCAGCACTTGGGAGGCAGAGGCAGGCGGATCTTTGCGAGTTCGAGGCCAGCCTGGTCTACAAATTGAGTCCAGGACAGCCAGGGCTACACAGAGAAACCCTGTCTCGAAAAACAAAAAAAAAAAAAAAAAAAAAAAAACAAAAAAACAAAGTCCTCTCTGCTTGAACTCTTACAAGTAACCCGGTGTTAACCAATCTGCTATTGACAAACAGCACCACTAAATTAAAAGACTTATGCACAGCAAAGGAATACAGTGAGCAGACAGCATACAGAAAAGAAGAAAACCTTTGTCAGTTATAATCATAATTATAATTCAGAGGGGGGTTAACAGTTGAATATATAAAGAACTATGAAAATTAAACACCAAAAAAAACAAATCTTCTGGTCACCAATGAGTTCTCAAAAGAAGAAATATAAATGGCTAACAAATAGTTTTAGAAGCATTTGACCTCCTTAGTAATCATGGAGATATAAATGAAAAGTACTTTGAGGTAATATGGCTCAGCAGGTGAAAGTCCTTGCCTCTTCAAACTGCAAAACCTAGTTCAATTCCCAGATGCCTCAGTAAAAGTAGAGAACTGACCTCTGACCTCTGACCTCCACAGGCATGCCACATCCATGGCGTGGGTAGGCACACATATGCACAAACTCATTCTTCTCTCTCTCCCCCTTCTCTCTTTCTTTCCCTCTCTTCCTCCCTCCCCCCTCTCTGAATAAATATTTAAAATTTTAAAATTTAATTAAAAAAATCATCACTATAGCTATCATTGAAAAACAAATGCCAGTGAGGACATGAGGGAAGAAGAACCTTCAGTCATTGCTGGTGAGAATATGAACTGGTACAGCCCCTGTCCATGATGGAGTATTGTCAAAATGCTAAACACAGATTACCATATGTCCTAGATATACCATGTTTCTGCACACTTATGTTTATTGCTGTTTTGTTCACAATATCAAGGAGGTTAAATCAGCCAAGATGCCAATCAACAGAGGATTGATAATTAAAATGTGGTACATATACACAATAGAATTTTGTTAAACTGTAAAGAAACACTAAACTTGCAACAAAATGGATGTAACTCAAAAATATTATACCAGGTGACATAAATTAGGCTCAGAAAGCCAAACCCTGCACGCTCTCTTTCCTGGGCAGATCCTAGCACCTAATGTTTACAAATGTGTAAGTATGTGGGAGAAATACAAGCCAGGAAACTGGAAAGGGGCCCATGGGAGGGGAAAGAGGTTTTAGGGGAGGGGACGGAAGAGTGACAGAATACATGTGACATGATGGGGAGGGAGTGGAAGCTGCAGAAGAAATGCCCGAACTAATCATGGTTGGACATGCCACAGCAAACCTGTTACTGTGTGTGCTAGTTAAAAATAAAGTAGTGCAGTGAGATGGTTCAGTTGGTAACGGCAACTGCTGTCAAGCCTGGCCACCTGCCCAATCTCCCAGAATCCACAAGGTGCTCTCTGACCTCCACACATGCCCACATGCACACAAAGGCATCCACACTAGATAAATAAGTGTGCAATTTAAAACTTTAACACAGTAAGAAAAGATTTTTTTTTTTTTTTTTGGTTTTTCGAGACAGGGTTTCTCTGTAGCTCTGGCTGTCCTGGACTCACTTTGTAGACCAGGCTGGCCTCGAACTCACAGTAATCCGCCTGCCTCTGCCTTCCAAGTGCTGGGATTAAAGGCGTGCGCATGTAGAATAGGGACTTAAATCCCCACCCCAAATGTGCTCATATAGTAAAATAAAATAGAAAAGAAAAAACATTACTTTTGGTTCTTTTTTAATTTTATTTACCTTTATTTTACATGCATTGGTGTTCTGCCTGTATGTATGTCTATGTGAGAGTGTCACAATAAAGGAATAATATTCCCTTATTAAGGGAACAAAGGGGAAAAAGTTTCAGAGGCTTAGATTATATTTATAGTAGTTATTCTAAATGCTAATCAAACAACTTAATTTGGTTTCAGATTGGCTGACCCGCTCTGAGCTACATTAAAATTCTGAGTCCTGCTTAAAATGAACAACAGTTCAGGGTCACCTCTCATAACCAAAAGAAGTCATGCAAACTGCTGAGTTGCTCAGCAAGCCTACAAATCCTCAGGCTGATATGGTCCAGCCTTTAAGGTAGACACTCATATCTTAAGATTCAAACATGCACTGCTGAGTATCGACTTACAGAGCAAGAAACCTAAAACTCCAAAATGGTGAAGTGAGTTTCTAACGTCTTACACTTTTGTAGGGCGGAATCTGCAGCACCAGCAACAGTATCTAGAAGATGCTGTATGTGACCCTACTGGGCAGGTCCTATTATCATTCCCATTCACTAACGCAGAACTCAAAGTCAAACAGCTGTTAAACTGTGGAACAGTGACTCACCCCAGGGAAGTCCAGCTTGACATCCACATGCTTAATCATGACCCAGTACGTAGGCTAGTGTCACAGACACCATTAAAAGTTACACTGCCAGTGTACCTTGAGAGCTAGGAGACAATCATGTCACATGCGTGTGCCTGAGTGGGTTATTTGTAATTCATATTTATCGTACTTACATCATCCAACCACATGAGCAGCACTTAGGAACCTAAAGGCAGGAAACATCACAGCAAGTTCAAGGCTACATGGTGAGCTCCAGGCCAGCCTGAAACTGCAGAATGAGAGTATGATTTTAAAAAAAGAAAAAAGACAAAGACAAATCTGGGTGTTCTGGTGCATGTCTATAATCCTGGCACTAGAAATGCTAAGGCAGGAGAACTGCCCTGAGTAAAAGGCCAGACAAAGCTACATGATAAGCTCAAGACCAGCTTGGACTACATAGCAAGACATGGTCAGAGGGAGAGAGGAAGAGAGAGAGGAACATCCACCTCCATTTTCCTCCTTTTAGCCTCCCCACCATGTATTAACAATAGTTCTGTCACACACTGACACATGAAACGCCATGTGTTACCACAGGCCACAAACAGCAAAGACAAGTGAACCAAACTGAGACCTACAAAACCAGGAGCCAAATGAGCCTTCTGTGTTTCCAAGGTGATTGATTCGAGCATTTGTTACAGTGACTCAAAGCCAGAGGGCACAGCAGGAGAGGCAGGTGACCAATCAGAGATGTGTAGGCTCAGAAGCAGGATAGTGGGCACATGGGTGTTCATTCAATTATTAGCATTTAAAAATCATAAACTCAAAGCCGGGTGTGGTGGCGCACGCCTTTAATCCCAGCACTTGGGAGGCAGAGGCAGGTGGATCTCTGTGAGTTCAAGGCTAGCCTGGTCTACAAAGTGAGTCCAGGACAGCCAGATATACACAGAGAAACCTTGTCTCGAAAAACCAAAAATAAATAAAAATCATAAACTCAGGGGGCTAGAGAGATGATGGCTCAGTGGTTAAGGGCACTTGCTGTCCTTCTAGAGGACCCAAGTTTGGTTGCAGCATCTACACTTGGCAGCTCACAATCACTTGTAACTCAAGCTCCAGGGGACCCAATCCCCTCTTCTGGTTTCCATAAGTACCAGACATGGAGTTGGCATACACACAGACATTTAAAAACATATTTAAGCCTGGAGGTGGTGGCACACGCTTTTAATACCAGCAGTCAAGAGTCAGAGGCAGGTGCATCTCTAGGAGTGTGAGTCTGGTCTACAGAATAGTTCCAGGACAGCCAGGATTGCACAGAGAAACCTTGTCCCCCCAAATAAATAAATAAATAAAATCTAAAAGATACTTAAAAATCATGAATACATGTGTGCATATAACCTTTCATGTGCTAAACGCTCTATAATGAAAACTAATATCAATGGGATGCTAAGCTAATATAAACCACATTCTGAAGGTATTGATGAGATCTATTCAGAAAATGCTGTGTTCTCCAAACTTCAGTTGCTCCATTGCCAACTCCTCTTCACCTATAGTCCTTACTTCAAGGACCTTTACTTTTACCTGTACCTAAACATGCAGTCAATCTGAACACCCTTTTGCCTAAAAATCCTTCTATTTGTAAATGGTTCTTCTGGTGACCACAGCTCTAGATGAAAAGCAATTACAATTCAAAGAGAACTTTTCTGACCAAAGTACATTCAATTTAACAGGGAAAAAAACCACAAACCATCTTCCTAGCCCACTACTATATGCCGAGGGTTCTGCAAGGGGCTACCGGAGACACGGATGCACATGGATACAAGGGCTTAGACCCCGACTGCAGGGCAGTGCTGAGTTCTGGTGCTGGAGCGCATGAAAAGTTAGGGCAAATGCCAACAGGTAGAAGGGACAGAACTGAACTGCGCTGGGCCCCTGAAGAATCCCAGAGGCCGCTCCCACTTCTGAGGTGAGATGCATAAAGCCAGCAGGTAGAAGAGGCAGTGGGCTGGCTAGTCAGTTTTGAAGGTTCTGGCCCCCAGCTTAACCAGACTGCCTGTGGGATCCAATTGAAAGGCAGAAAACATATGCTCAGGGCCAGCAAGATGGCTCAGTGGATAACGGCACTTCCCATTGAGCCTAGATCTGAGTTCAGTCCTCAAGATTTACATGGCAGAGGGAGAGAGCTGACTCCTTCAGATTGTCCTCTGACTTCCGTATCTGCCCATGGTATATCACCCACACCCCTGCAAAAAATAAAAATCTACTCCATTTTTTTCTCAGAAAGACAGCAGCTGTGCAGGCTTGTCTATCTCCCCCCCAATACTCCCACCCTCTATCCCTATTCCCCCCACTACCATCCCACTTAAGGATGGAGAAAACAATTGCTTCTCACAGATCACAAAGACTAGGGAGGTTAAAAAAAAATGGAGCTGTTCTTGGCACAAAATGAGCATCCAGTCACAATAGCTAGCATTTCTATTTGCATAATGATCTGAAAAGCTTTCTAAGATGTATCATATTAGTATAAAATAACACTCATAGAATGTTATCATTTGTGGGAGGGGGAGACAGACAAGTCTATATAAGGTATATACCTACATATGTCTATAAAGAGGAATTCACAAGAAACTTAATTGTGGTTGTTTCTGAAGAAAGAAAGTCGTGATCATGCCGGGTGTGGTGGCGCACACCTTTAATCCCAGCACTCGGGAGGCAGAGGCAGGCGGATCTCTGTGAGTTCGAGGCCAGAAAGTAGTGATCTGGAAGACAAGTGTAAAAATCTGGGTCTGGGAGATGGCTCATGGGCAAAGGTGATAGCCAGACAGCTAGAGTTCCCTCCTAAAACCCGCAGTGCAAGGAGAGAACCAACCCTCCCTGCACTGAGCCAGCTCGCTGGTCCCATCAGTCCTCATTTAGACAAAAATTACAAAAAGTTCCTTTACTCCTATACATCTAGGGGTTAAAGATTCTGCACAGGAAACTCGGACAGTCAGATGTGAGATAGCCAAGGCTGGGCACAGGGCCTCTCTGTAAATACAAGTTCCATTTAGCCTCCAACTCAGGTAGAAATTACTGGTGTTCTTTTAGGCTCCTCTGTCTTACGGCTCACATCCAGTCTGTAAACAAACCCAAGTGTCAGTTCTACATGTGATATGTGCACCCACAACTCAAGCCAGCTATGCTGGCATGCACCTGGAATCCTAGCTCTTGGGAGCCAAAAGCAGGAGGCTCACCTACAAATTCAAGGCCAGTCTGGGCTACACAGTGAAACCCTGCTTTGAAAAATTAAACAGGGAGGGCCAGCCAGCAAGTGACTAGGTGAATAAAAGTATTGGCTGCTGAGCCTGACTACCTGAGTTTGATCCCTAGACTCCATGTGGGAAGGAGAAAACCCATTTCTACAAGTTGTTTTCTAGCTTCTACACATGTACCTTTTGTGAATGTGTGTGTGTGCTTGTGCATACACACACACACACACACACACACACAAACACACACACACTGTAAAAGGAAACAAGAAAAAAAAAATCACAAAACTACTCTCTGCATTTCCTCGCTCCAACAAGGCCACAGCTCCTAATAGTGCCACTCTCTATGCCCAAGCATTCAAATATATTAATCTACGGGGCCATTCCTTCTCAAACCACCACAAGAATTATGCATCTCCAAGACAAAATCCCTCAAGTTTCTGATCTTGTGTACAATAAAGCCAAAGTGTTCCATTTGTAGTCATACCTTCCTCCCAGGACTCACAGCTTCCTGGTCACACTGTCCTGCTTATTATTAATGGAGCCTGTGAGGCATGTCACATTTCCTTCTGGCCCACTCCAGTCATTTTCTCTACTTGGCTAAAAATGCCTGTCTCCTTTACAGTGAAAGAATTCTCTGATAAGAAAAATCCATATAAGCCAGGCGTGGTGGCGCACGCCTTTAATCCCAGCACTTGGGAGGCAGAGGCAGGCGGATCTCTGTGAGTTCGAGGCCAGCCTGGTCTACAAAGCAAGTCCAGGACAGCCAGGGCTGTTACACAGAGAAACCCTGTCTCGAAAAACCAAAAAAAAAAAAAAAAGAAAAATCCATATTAAAATGGCTTTTTTGAAAAACTAGCAATCTTTCCAGCCTTATCTTCCTTTTACCTGCTGATTTTTTTTCTTCAATGTATCTCCTGTATTAAAATATACTAGCCTGGTAATTGACTAACTCTATAGAATGTTCATTGGAACAAAACTTCATTTTCTTTACTGTTGGATTTAAGCATTTAGAACAGGGCCTCCTCCTACAGTCAGAGGAACCAAATAAATACAGGGTAACTAATCAGGCAAATTGATAGATAACTTAATGGCTTTCCCAAGATAGGTTTCAAGTTCATATCTAGTCCAGTGTCTGTGCTGAACAACAGAAAGTTTCTCTAGGTCAACACCACAAGGGGATGTTATAAGAATGCAGGGTAGCAATGTCCCTCAACTTGTATGGAGCCTTCTTCCCTGATTCAGTGACTGCCTTTCTCCCATCAGACCAGCACCAAGGACTGCAATCCACTTCATCTGAATTTAGCTTTTTGAAGAATCTGTGAAGGGGTTGCAAGGCCTTGTCACTTACTCCCACAAAGAAGTATTCATTAGTTATTTCACAACCCAACCAAAAGTAACAAAGGTGACGGTAAACAAAGGTAGCAAAGGTTTTTTCTTGGAATGTAGCCCAATAGCATAGCAAATAACTGATTTGCTAAAGTTATGATTTCCTATTGGGTTAGCTTAGTCAGTAAAAGGAGGCAAAATGATGCTCTGCAGATAAAAGAAAGCTAGAAAGCTGTGGCCTGCCATATGCACTGGTGTTTTACTTTATATTTTTTATTATTTGCACAAAAAGAATTAGCTTTTATTCTGGAATTTCTTTTAAAAAATTAGCTTTAGTTTCTCTTCCCCTTCTCCTCTCCCCTGTCTCTTTCCCTCTCTTCCCCTATCCCTCCTCCTCCCCTCCGCTGTCTCCCTCCCTCTTCCCTCCTTTGTGCCCTCTAACTTCCAGTCACTCCTTTCCACTTCCAAGTAACATGTCACCTTTTACCTTCCCTTGTATAATTTGTTAAGAATATTCTACTTAAGTTTCAGAAAGATCTAAAAAATACACCGTGATTTTATTGTAATTCATTGTAGTTTATAACCATGTAAACTCATTTTAAGTTATAACATTTACTTTTGTTCTGATACACGGGATGACTAAAACAAAGACATAATTACCAGATCAAAAGTTTTATCCCAGCACTTGGGAGGCAGAGGCAGGTGGATCTCTGAGTTCGAGGCCAACCTGGTCTACAAAACGAGTCCACGACAGCCAGAGCTGTTATACAGAGAAACCCTGTCTTGAAAAACCAAAAAAAAAAAAAAAAAAAAAAGTTTTACATAATCCTAGTTTGATATCTTAGCATCAAGGGAAACTACAAATGTAATATGAAGAGTCAAGGAGAGTTTGGTGTGTGGGGGGATATGATCCAGTGGCAGGACACTTCCCTGGAAATCATAAGGCCCTAGATACACACACATACACACACACACACACACACACACACACACACACACACACACACAGACAAATGTGTATACATGCACACACACACAATCATGCAAGCTTACTACACAAATCCGTATGGAGGTTCCTCAAACCATTAAAAATAGTGACACTCTCCTGAGGTGGTGGTGCACACCTTTAATCCCAGCACTCAGGAGGCAGAAGCAGGCAGATCTCTATGAGTTCAAGAGTTCAAAGCCAGCCTGATCTACAGAGTGAGTTCCAGGACAGCTAGAACTTCACAGAGAAACCCTGTCTCAGAAAACAAACAAAACAACAACAACAAAATAGTGACACTGTCTTAAAAACAATAATAATAAGAAAACCACTAAGAATAAACCTATGCCATAATCCAATGGTACCACTCCTGAGTATGTACTTAAAGGATCCTGGGGCAGAATACTACAGAAATATCTGCATATCCATTTTATTCCACCACGATAGCAAAGCAATGGAATCAGCCCAGGTACCCTTTAACAGACAAGTGGATAAAGAGAATGTCACACACACAAAACTAACCATAAGGAAAAATGTAATCAGGCTGTGCTTGGTGGTATACATTTGTATCTCTAGCACATGGGAGGCAAAGGCAGGAAGATCAGGAGTTCAAGGTTATCCTCAGTTACATTGGGAGATCAAGGATAGCCTGAACTACATGAGACCCTGTCTCAAAGAGCCAAAAACTGAAGGTAAGAATAACAAAGACAATGAAATTTGCTTTAAAACAAAAACAAACCTCACAAGAAAAGAAATAGAAATAATCATGTTAGGTAAAATAAATCAGATTCAAAAAGACAAATATGATACAGCATGTTTTAACTCATGTTGAATCTAGATTTAAATATATGTATGCATGTGTATATGCATATATAGGACATAATAGCAGAAACTGCTTGGAAAGAGGGAGGAATCAAGTGGAGGCAAGACAAAGTAAAGCTTGATTGTGAGAGAGTACATGAAAATGTCATAATGAAACCCTATTATATTAAAATTGAATTTAAATTATAGTGACTATACCCACTAAGGAGGGAGACAGCGGAGGGGAGGAGGAGGGATAGGGGAAGAGAGGGAAAGAGACAGGGGAGAGGAGAAGGGGAAGAGAAACTAAAGCTAATTTTTTAAAAGAAATTCCAGAATAAAAGCTAATTCTTTTTGTGCAAATAATAAAAAATATAAAGTAAAACACCAGTGCATATGGCAGGCCACAGCTTTCTTTTATCTGCAGAGCATCATTTTGCCTCCTTTTACTGACTAAGCTAACCCAATAGGAAATCATAACTTTAGCAAATCAGTTATTTGCTATGCTATTGGGCTACATTCCAAGAAAAACCTTTGCTACCTTTGTTTACCGTCACCTTTGTTACTTTTGCTTGGGTTGTGAAATAACTAATGAATACTTCTTTGTGGGAGTAAGTGACAAGGCCTTGCAACCCCTTCACAGATTCTTCAAAGAGCTAAATTCAGATAAAGTGGATTGAATTAAAAAATCAACACGTTATTTAGGCTTTAGACGTGGGGTATAGTTCGGTGGTACAATGAGTGCTTAGCATGCTCGTGGCTCAGGGTTTCATTCCCAAAACGATCACACACACCCCCAAATATTTAGGATTTTCATGAGCACCGACAATCAAACTTTACTAGAGCGTTCCCCCACCCTTGTGGTTGTTTGAAACCCAACTCCCCTAGGCTTCAGAGCGAAAATGAAGACACTACAGTCGATGAACTATGATTAACTAAGAGTTCCAGCAAGCGTCCAGATGATTGAAACAGTAATCCCGTCCTTAGAAAGGTAACCCCACTTACCAAATACTTGAGCAGAGAATCACCTTCGTAAGTAGACACAGCAGACATAACGTTTGTTTTCTACAGGCAACTTCCGCCTCCCAGGTCTCCGATGGCCCAGCGAGAGTGGGTCGGTATCCACAAATGGCCTGAACCCCCACTGCCAGGTCATTTCCCCAATTGCCCACAGCAACCCAGACCGACCTGAACCCGCATGGAGTAGCAGAGCGCCCTACCTGGATCAGTCCTTGCTGGTGCAGGGCACTGTGCACGCAGCCCGGGACAGTCCCCGGTAGTTCCAGGGAGCCGTTCCTGTTGCTCACCCTCCAGCTCCCGCTCAGGCTGTAGCTGGGACCGGCCACCACGCAGCTCGCCCCGCACAGCGCCAACAGCAAGAACAGGTGGAAATGCATGCTGACCACGAGCAGCAAGGACCCGGCAGTGTCGCCCCTGTCTCTCCAAGGCCTGGCCGCTCTGTCCCCACCCAGAGCCCAGACCCGCCCCCAGGTCAGCTGAGCGCTTCCCACAGTCCGGCCCGGAAAGAATGCGTCCGGGACCCGCCACCTGGGTGCAAGCGTGGCTCAGGGCCAGGGTCGCTGAGGCCTGCGCGCTCATGCAGCTTGGCTCCCAGCTGCAGCTCGGTCCTGTAAATGGGACGCGCATCTGCAGGGTGCAAAGCGACAGAAAAGTCTGGAAAGCCGAGTTGGACCGTTTGGGACAACACAGGTGCGCTTGACTGGTCAGATGCACAGGCTCTGCACGGACAGATCTCCCGCCACGCCTGGCCAGCAGATTGCATAGATCTGGTCCCAGGCCACAGGGTCTGCCAGGCTGAACGCTCCCGGATGCGCGACCTTCTGGGACTAAATAGTGCCAACTATAAATTCGTTTGCTTCAACGGTTGATTGAGAGGCGCCATGTGCTCCCTGTTAATGGTGGCTGCATTGCGTCTTAAGCCTGTGGAACTGCTTCTGAGGTTCCCAGGAGGCTGCCTTTCTGTGCTAGTCTGAAATTCCCGCCGCACTGCTGCGGGATTGAGCAAGCAACAGAATACCAGTTTCCTAAATTTAAAAAGATGCAGACACTTGTTTCCGAGACGCAGCCTGGGTTGTTCTAAACAAACAAAACGTCTTATTGATTTCATGGAAGGGTTGGAGGGCGTTCCTACCACAGCGTGCTTGTGGAAGTCAGACAACAGCCTGTTGTCAGAGGAACTTACTGGAGTTTTCATGTTCCACCACGTGGATCCTAGGAATAGAGCTGGCAGTGTCAGGCTTAGAGGCATACTCCTTTAACTGCTGTGCCATCTCTTCAGCTGCTGAGTTGTTTTCAGAGACTCCCCCACCCAGGTGAAGGCAGGATCTTAGGCCACAGAAAAGAATTTCTTTTCTTTTTTTTTTTTTTTTTTTTTTTGGTTTTTCGAGACAGGGTTTCTCTGAATATCTCTGGCTGTCCTGGACTCGCTTTGTAGACCAGGCTGGCCTCGAACTCACAAAGATCCGCCTGCCTCTGCCTCCCAAGTGCTGGGATTAAAGGCGTGCGCCACCACCGCCCGGCCAGAAAAGAATTTCAAAAACAGTATGAAGCAAAGTTTGAAAATTATCAAGAAATGTATTCTACAATGTAAGCAATGGCATTGAGAGAAGTTTAAGAAAGGATGCCAGTGACCAATTAAAGAAGTTCAGGCTTCTCAAGACAGAGGAACAAGCATAGGTTTTGAAGTTGGTGTTTTCTGTGGTTTTGAAGTTACACTGTTTATTTATTTATTTATTTATTATTTTTTTTTTTTTGGTCTTTCGAGACAGGGTTTCTCTGTGTAACAGCCCTGGCTGTCCTGGACTTGCTTTGTAGACCAGGCTGGCCTCGAACTCACAGAGATCTGCCTGCCTCTGCCTCCCAAGAAGTTACACTGTTTAAAAGAAAGATTAAGAGAAGAGCAGATACAGGTAGTGACTCACAACTGTAACAGCAACTATTGGTAAGTCCAAACAAATTAGGACTGGCTAGGACTTGTACTCTCAGCACTTGGGGGATAGAGGTAGGAGGATCAGGAGTTCAAGATCATCCTTGTCTACATATGGATCTTGAAGCCAGCCTGTGCTACATTAGACCTGTCTCCAAGAAGTAATAGCTGGGCTATTTGTTTTGTTTTGTGCAATTGTGAAACTTTATTTGACATTCAGAAGGTTAGTTCTCATCCATATTGACTGTCTGTAGATTTTTGAATGTGGTAACAGGCATGTGAGTTACCAATGTGTAACTTTGGTTACTTGTTTGGTTGCTTGCTTGGTGAGTCCTCATCCACATTTTCTTTTCTGGACAAATGTACATGGGTGTAATGTGGACTATTCTTTATTTCTTTTGCCCAGATGCCTTTATTGAGCTCAGTAATAGCTCAATGTAAGAGCTCCAATGCACACATCTGGAGTTCCCATCTCCTTCATGACTAATGTCTAAAATCCTTTGAGTGACTGAAGGGCACACTTCTTGAAGCCCACTTCCGTGGATGTGCTTGTGAATGTTGGTATATTCTCAGGTCTTCACTTTGTTGATGACAGAACGGCTCTTTATCTCACCACCCTTCTTAGTGGGATCCATTCTGCCAGGCTCAACTTCAAGAGCACTTGTTTTTGCAGAAGACCTTGCCATTCCCAGCATCCACATGGTGGCTCACAACCACTACAACAGAGAAAGGGGGCCCAGAAGCAAGCACAGCTACAGAAAAGCAAGGAGGTAGAAAAAGAAATCATTAACCCTCCTTTCCTGAGCTGGGCTGTTTGGAAGAGAAAGATTTCAATCATATGTGAGACTAAAATTTTAAACTGAACTGAACTAAACTTTTTTTTTTTAATATCTGAAGTGTAATAACTAATTTTTTGTCAACGTGACACAAGCCAGGGCCATCTGGAAGGGGGAACCTTGATTGAGAAAATGCTCCGATCACATTGGCCTGTAGGCAAGCCTGTGAGCAGTTTTGGTTAATGGTTGATGTGGGAAAACTCGGATCACTGTGGGCTGTGCCATCTCTGGGAAGGTGGGCCTGGGTTTTACAATAAAGTAAGCTGAATAGGCCATGGAGAACGCGCCTGGAAGCAGTGTTCCTCCTTGGCATCTGCTTCCATTCCTGCCTCCAAGTTCCTGCCCTGAGGGCTCGCTCTAACTTCCCTCAGTGATGGGTTGTAATACTGGCATGTAAATCAAATACACCTGTTCCTTCCTAAGTCCCTTCTGGTTAGCATTTTATCAGAACAAAGGAAGTAAATTAATACATGACACTAATACATGACACAAGTTAAGGGGAAAAAGAACTAAATACAACTGTATATCAACAGATGTATGTAACTGAAGGCAGAAGCAAGGAAGCTAATTTCGGTAAACTGGTTACAAAAGCACAGGCTGTTATTCAGGCTTCCTAGCTTTAATTCTCTTATGAAACTGTTTGCTACAACATAACCTAGCAAGTTACATCAGAGAAGACCATTTCTAAGTGACCCAGATGAGAACAGAAGTAATTTGAATACTGTTACTATGGGTGTTCTTGGGTCAGCTAGGGGTGAAGGTGAAAAAGAATGACCAGATAGTAGGCTGCGGAGCTTGCGTTGTGAGCAATGCAAGTAAATGCCCTTATATCTAATAGGTGAAAAGACTTCAAAGTACCTGACAGCCTTTTAGTTCATATGTAACACTGGAAAAAAAAGACACTGTACCAAGCTACAGAGAAAATACCAACAAATTCCAAAGAATTAAGAAAGGGACTGTTAGTCACTTTTCTCATTGCCACAATAAAATACCCAATAAAAGCAACTTAAGGAAGTAGGGGTTTATTTGTGCTCAAAGTTTGAGGGTTCAGTTCATAGTGACAGGGAGGGCATGGTAAGAGGAACTATGAGGCAACTGGTCACATTGCATCCTCAGTCAGGGAGCAGAGAGAAACAAATGTTCCTACTTGGCCAGCTTTCTCCTTGTCATGTACTCCAGGACCCCAGCCCATGAACTGGTGACACCTACTACAGCAATTTGTAGCTCCAGTTCCAGGGATCTGCCATCCTCTTGTGGCCTCCTACAAAATGCATATGTGCAGTGCACACACATATATACAGAAAAAATACTCTTACACATAAAATAAAAATAAATACATGATTTTTAAATAATTAAATTCTACATCTTAACTTTTATTTTATTTTAGTTTTTTTTGAGACACGGTTTCTCTGTGTAACAGCCCTGGCTGTCCTGGGACTCACTCTGTAGACCAGGCTGGCCTCAAATTCACAGAGATCCACCTGCCTCTGCCTCCCAAGTGCTGGGATTAAAGGCATGCACCACTATGCCCGGCACCTTAACAATTTTTAATTAAAAAATTAAAGAAATAATTCTAGTTTCTGACCTCAATTAACCCAGTCTACAAATTCTCTCTCAGACACATCCAGTGGCTTCTTTCTTCATTAATTCTAGATCCTATCAGGTTGATAATAACAACACATAGAAAACAACATTCTCAGAACACAATGCAATAAAACTTAGAAATCAGTAATAAAAAGAGCAAGGCCATGGTCATAGTAGCACACACCTTTAATCCCAGCACTCTGTAGGGAGGCAGAGGCAAGTAGATCTCTGTGAATTTGAGGCCAGCCTGATCTACATAGTGAGTTCCAGGGCAGCCTGAGCTAAATAGTGAGACCCTGCCTCAAAACCAAAAGAACAAAAAATGCCCATTTTATTGGTGCAGACCTGTAATCTCAGCTACAGAAAGAGCCAGGAAGATCTCAATTCAAGGCCTACTTTGGCTGTAGAGTGAGTTCAAGGCTAGCCTGAGCAACTTAGTAAGATCCTACCTCAAAATAAAAAGGGTAACAAGTGCTAGGGATGTGGCTCAAGGTCAGCATACTTATCTCTTGGAAGGCCCTGGGTTTACATCAAGCATCATCAAAGCAAGCAAACAACAGTAAAAACATATTTATAAAACCCACGGGCTAAAGAAATAGGGCTGGCGAGATTGGTCAGTGGCTAAGAGCACTGCCTACTTATTCTTCCAGATGATCTGGGTTAGATTTCCAGCACCCACATGGTGGTTCAGAACGATGTGTCACTCCAGTTCCAGGGATCTGCCATCCTCTTGTGGCCTCCACACACAATGCATACATGGACTACACTGACATATATGCAGACAAAATACCCATATACATAAAATAAATACATGATGTTTAAAGAATAATTAAAAATAATTAATCATTTTTAATTAAAAAAATTAAAGTAATAATTCCAGTTTCTGATCTGGAATGTTAAGAGTGGACATGATGACTTTTCTTGGTGCTATTACCAAATATCTGACAAGGAACAACTGAAGACTCCTGGTTTAAAAGGGTAGTTTATTGTGGAGAAGGAGCAGCACAATCCACAGGGGCAGGAGCATGTGGCTGGGATGCCTTACACGGAAAAACAGGGACAGCGGTAAGAGAGATGGCTCAGCAGTTAAGAACACTGACTGTTCTTCCAGAGGACCTGGGTTTGATTCCTAGCACCCATATGGTGGCTTGAAACTGTTTCAGGACATCCAGTGCCTTCTGGCCTCCTCAGGCTGTAGACATGCATGCAGCACACAGACGGGCCGACCTGCAGGCAGAACACCCATATACTAAAATTAAAACAAAGTGAATTTTAAAGCAGAGAGCAAGCAATGCTGGTGCTCCGTGGGTTCTTTTTATTCAGGCCCTTGGGATGGCGACACTCGCATTCAGAATGGTCTTTTCCTCAAACTTCTTGGGAAATACCCTCTCAGACTGTGCAGAGTTGTCTCCTAGGTGACTGTAAATTCAGTCAAGGGCCAGGGAGATGAATCAGAGGTTGTTCTCTGATCTCCATATGTGCACTGTGGCACACACATGCCAGTGTGTATGTGCACAAGCATGTACACGCACACGCACACACACACACACACACACACACACACACACACACCACCACCATCACCGCAGAAGCTGTCTTTGAGTAGGTATACTATGGCCAAGAGAAAAACTTCTGAGCTAAAAATGTTAACAGAAACTTTCCAAAGTTAAAATTAAAGGAAGATGAGCATGCTGAAAATAATTAGACTATCCAAGAGTGGTGAGGCAGCTAGGAAGCTGCAACAGACACGAATTAGTGATGCCAAAAGCTCCAAAAGACATGGATTAGTGATGCTGTAGGAAAGACAAAAAGGAGCACATGACATGCTGAAGAAATAATGACTGAGAATTTCACCTAAATTGAGGTCAGGCATCCCATCACAGATGCAGGAAACTCAGAGAACACTGAACAAAATAAATGATAATGAACAAGCAAATATATACCTTAATCAAATTGGAAACAATCAGAGGTAAATGAAAGTCTTGAAAGCAACAATAGGACAAGAGGAGGAAAAATCTTACTAGAACTACAGAAGAGCTGTCTTCAGCTGATAGCCAATTTCTTGGGAGTCATGGAGTGAAATACCTAAAGTGCCAAACAGGAAACACACCGGGGCAATTCCATACCTTACAGAATCGCCCCTCCAAACTCAAAGAGAAAGACTTCCTAATTTGTTTGAGATGCTCTATGCTCCCTCTGCCTATTTTTCTTTTCTAATAATGTAGGTATTATGCATTTTGTATTCTCTTTTTTCTTTCAGTTTAAAAATGCTTTTTTGGAGGCCTGGAGATGGTTCAGTGGGTAAAGAAACCCATGTAAAAGTGCAAAGGGAGAATCAGCTCCTAAAGGTTGTCCTCTTGACCTCTACCTTGAAAATAAAGGTATGTCTGAACTCACAAATCCCCCTCCTTCCCTTCCCTTTTATTTTCTGATATTTTGGGACTTACAGAAGCATCATAAAATTGGTGCAGATTCCCTGTGTGCTGCTCAGCTAAATTCCTTTAATACTTCATATATTATATAGCCCAGAATGTTAATCATATCTAAGAGTTATTATTGATATACTATCAAATAATTTACAAATTTTCATTTTCCAGCAACATTGTTTGGAGTGGGACATTCAGTCCAGAATAGTATTCCATCTAGTTATCATGTTCCTGTCTCCTTCCAATCTGTGAGATTTCCATTTATAACTCAACATTTTGAAGAGTGCTGGGAGTTATTTTCCAGAATGTCCTTCAAGCTGCATATTTAGATTGGGCATGTATGTGAATGGAAAGGACACCCCAAGTGTTGAAGTGCCCTTCTCAGTACAGAACATTGTGCAGATGTGTATCACTCACAGTAACCTTGTTAGTGTGTTTAAGTTAGTATCTGCTGGGTTTCTCCAGAGGAAGTTGCAGTTTCTTGCTTTGTAAGTAACAAATATTGAGGATGGGATGATAATTTGAGCCTATGTGAATATCCTGTTCCTGTTAGACACTCGCCCATGAATTTAACTTTAATTGGCAGGCCTTCCAGCAGCCAGTGTTATGTTTTGGAGATAAATCTGCCATGTCCTTCATCTTTCATGTACTTACTGGAATTCCACAGAAGTTGTAATCTGTCCCTGAACTAATTTCTCCTTTTAGGAATCTAAAACACAGCCTGATGCACATCTGGTATCGACTATCACCAATCTATACACCCAGTGTCCACACAGTGCATTTGAACATGCCTACCTACTTTACTGGATTCTAAGATCTGTCATTTTTTGTTTGTTTTTTTGAGACAGGGTTTCTCTGTGTATACCTGGCTGTCCTGGACTCACTTTATAGACCAGGCTGGCCTTGAACTCACAGAGATCCGCCTGCCTGTACCTCCCAAGTGCTGGAATTAAAGGCGTGTGCCACCATGTCCAGCAAGATTTGTCATCTTTACCACTCTCAGACGTTCTTAAAACTCTTAATTGCGGGCTGGAGAGGTGGCTCAGAGGTTAAGAGCACTGGCTGTTCTTCCCAAGGTCCTGAGTTCAATTCCCAGCAACCACATGGTGGCTCACAGCCATCTACATTGAGATCTGCCCGGGCATATATGTAGAGCAAATACTGTATACATAATAAATAAATAAATTTAAAAAAAAAAACTCTTAATTGCTCTCTTCTGCCTCTCCTCAGTTTAGTTTTTAGTTCTAGCATTTTAAAAATATGTTGCATGAAACACGGAACTACAAGTAAGTTTTTTTAATCCCAGAAAATATTGTTGCATAGTTTTAAATTTCTCACTTTACTTTGATATATTTCAGGTTTCTAGTTTTGTCACTGGCGAGAGGCGTCACACTTGTGCATCACCCTCAGCTATTTTTCTTTTTTTTTTTTTTTTTTGGTTTTTCGAGACAGGGTTTCTCTGTGTAACAGCCCTGGCTGTCCTGGACTTGCTTTGTAGACCAGGCTGGCCTCGAACTCACAGAGATCCGCCTGCCTCTGCCTCCCAAGTGCTGGGATTAAAGGCGTGTGCCACCACGCCCGGCTTGCTATTTTTCTTTTTTGTGGACTCATTGTGTAGGTCAGGCTGGCTTCGAAACCAGAGAGCCACCTGCCTCTGTCTCCCAAATTCTGGGATTAAAAACATGTGCCACCACACCTAGCCCCTCAGTTTTGATTACACAAATTTCTACTTCATTTAGGATTTATTTAGGTACTTGCAATGCCTTTACTTGCCAAGCCATCCCCCAAATCTTTTGCTTTTGCTCTTAAGTGTCCCTATCGTCTTTTAAAATACAATTTACTAGTTTTTGTCTGCTTGGTTTAGATTTGTCTTTCCTATTCAGCAGTGTCTCAAGATCTGTAATTTATGTAAACTCTATTTTAGAAAAAAACATTAGCCCTTTTCTCTAAATTTTCAAAGCTTGCTTTTGCTCCATTCCCACATTTTTTTTTTTCTTTTTAGGAGCCTAAGTCCAATCAGTAAAGAATCACACAGTGGGCGAAATTGAAGTATAATATAAAAATTAACCAAAAGTCTAGTCTGTTAGCTAGCAAAAAAACCTTATGCATTTAGCCTGGCCTCAACCAGACTGGAGTTACTATACCAGGGATAGGCCACCTGGTAGATTATAATCAGGGAAGCAGACAATCACAACTGGCAATGTAGGCCTGCTGCCGGAGCCCAGGGGCTCAGGCCCTCCTTAAGATCATTTAGCCTGCACAGAAACTTGCAGGGGAATATCAGACCCTGTAGACCCTTTGCGTGCACTTAGTATGCATGTGTTATACTGATGCTCACAGATGACTTTAGGACTGTGGGTGCCCAGGCAGCACAGGCAGCTCTATATAAGCCACGAAATAACTTGTCAGAGGTGCAGGGCTGAAAGAGCTAACACACAGAAAAAACACACTGGTTTCATACTCCTGCCAACCAACCCTCAGCCCTCCACCAGAAATTAAGAGAAACCTGCACCTGCAGTAGCCTTCCAATATCCTTTGTTGAAATCTACACATCATGGGGAGATGTTGAGGCTAAGAACATTGCTTCTGAGAGGCTGATTTCAATGCTGAGATCTGGTCTCCCCCCCCCCCCCCCCAAGGCATTCTTGGTTAATAAAAGTCGCTGATGGTCAATTAGCTGGGCAGAAAGAGTATAAGGCTGGACTTCCTGAGATTAGAACAGGAACCCTGCATGTTACACACTGGATTAATTCATTCCACCAGGAGAGACAGAAGCAAATGTGCTTGAGAACGATGGAAGGTAATCACAGGCACATAGCAGTTTGGGATTAGGTGATCCAGGTTAACTTAGAGTAGCTAACTGAGAATCTGCACAGCTAAGGGCTACGCATTAAAACATTAAAAGGTCTCGGTGTATTTAATTATTCGGGAAAGGACTGTGGCAGCTTATAGGCCATCAGCAAATCTCTCGCCAAGCTGCCGGTAATTTTACCAGCCTAATATAACAATTAATATTACTTAACAGAGTTTAGGTTATAGGTGGTGTAGGCCACCCTTGGTCCAGGGCTCTTTTCCCAGGATAAATCAGTCCCAACGGTTAAGGCGGCCCAGCCCCGTCAGCTGATATCCTGCCAGGACACCCGCTGCTCTGTCAAGCTGCCAGCTGCTCTACTGGCCTAATCTTATTAATACAAGCAATAATTAAATTGCAGTTTCACATCAACTTTAAAGATAAGCTCTTAAAAGAATTCAGTACTCATATTGGAATACACAAATAAAATATATTTTATTACCTTTCTAGGATGCAGGTAGTAAACTGAGCTCAAGCCTCAATTAAAGGTGTGTTAGAGCCAGCACTGAGTTCAAGGACAGCCTGATCTACATAGTTTCAGAATAGCCAAGGCTACAGAGAAAGATCCTGCCTCAAAAAAAAGGTGGTAGAGCCTTTATCTCTTGTACAACATTCAGAATTACTTTCTATATTTTTCTAATTCTTTAGTGAATTATATTACTAGGCCATTAAGCCTATCTTCTAAGATAATTCAACTTTCTAACCTCTGGAAGTTGTTTTTATTGGTTGTACTAGAATCTTGCTCATTATTTCTGTATGTTGAGAGTGTAGGGAAGTATGCATATGTGTAGAGGCATTTGTACGAAAATGCACATGCACAGGACACCCTCAGGAACTATCCTTTATTGAGGAAGGGACCCTGGCACTTCCTTACAGTTAGCAAGCCCCAGCGATCCACAAGTCTCCTTCCCCAGCACTGAGAATACAAGCATGTATACTACAACTAGGGTTTTTACATGTGTAGTGGGAACTGAACTCAATTTTCATGTTCCTGTAGCAGGCACTTGACTATCTCCTCAGCCCTCTGGTTATTTAAGTTTCTCATATATACCATAATGGTTAGGTAGGACGAGTATAGGTGGTGAATGTATTTACTTAAATTTTAATCTGCCATTAGATATTATCAGCCTCTTTTCTCTCAAGGTTTTAAAACTAAAATGTAGGGATAATATAACAAATTATTAGATTTTAAAGTTGTCAAATTCCTTCAAGGTTCTCTTATTTTGGATGTTGCACTGACTTGGAACCATTTAAAATACTCTGGATTTTCTAGAATTACCCATTTTGGCTACAAATCTTCACCCAAGCCTTATTTCAAATTCTCATTTCTTCTGAGTTTTGGGCACAATCAAAAGGTTGAAGGTAATGCACTCCTAATTGTTCACAGGATACAGTTTGAGACCACTTTGGAGTGCAATCTGTGAAGATTAACACTTACCTGGGACTTCAAAGAGCTCAGAGGGTAGATTTCATGTTTGATTTTTTTCTGTGTTCGATTGTTTTGCCATGACAATGCTCCCAGTGCTATGTAGACAAAGCTGCCTTCCAATTTGAGATGCTCCCCACCTCAGCCTCTCATGTTATGTGCACAACTAACTCCTTTCAAAAGAGATGATTTACATGTTAAAGCTCTTCCTAAAAATATATGGAATTGTCCAGTTTGTAATCATCCATACTAATAAAATGTAGTCTATGCTATGCTGTGACTTCATCTACAATACTGAGACTCTTAAAAAAATTTATTTTATTATGTATACAATGTTGTCTCCAGGTATACCTGCAGGCCAGAAGAGGGCACCAGATTTCATTATGGATGGTTCTAAGCCTCCATGTGGTTGCTCGGAAGTGAACTCAGGACTTCTGGAAGACCAGGCAGAGTTTCTTAACCTCCGAGCCACAACCCCATATGGAAAGCAAATATGGGGGCCGTAAGCAAGACCAACAACAGTAAACACTTATGAAAATGTACCAACGAAAAAAAAGCAATACAGAGCCAAGCCTGCAAGGAATCTGTGTAGTTTTGGCAGAGTACTCTCCAGTCACTTTGTACTTTCACATTGGCTCTGTACAACATGTACTGAATATAGCAGCAGGTCACAAACCAGCCCACACTTTAATCTGCCAGTTTTCTTTTTCTGAGATAAGGTTTCTCTGTGATATCCCTGGCTGTCCTGGACTCACTTTGTAGACCAGGCCAGCCTGGAACTCACAGAGATCCGCCTGCCTCTGCCTCCCGAGTGCTGGGATTAAAGGCATGTGCTACCATGCCCAGCAATTACACACAGTTGTGAACTGTCTCATGGGTGCTGGCATTTGCACCCAGGTCCTTTCAAAGAGCAGCCAGCACAGTCCCTGCTGTAGTTTTCTCCTCTTACAGAACCAGGTTACCTAGAAGATCTCCATCTCAAACATTATCATAGAAAAACAGGAACCCAGCATTTTCCTACCGCTGCTTAGCATGTAAGCATCAATTCAGTTTGTGTTGGAATGTTTGATTTTTATTGCTTTTACTTGCCAACTTGCTTTGAATTGTTAAGGAAATCTGTTTTGGGATTAGGGCAAAATTACCAAATTCTGAAATGACCCTATGTATGTTTTTTGGAGACAGGGTTTCTCTGTGTAGACCTGGCTATCCTGGACTCAAACTCACAGACCTCAAACTTGCAGAGATCCACCTGTCTCTGCTGGGATTAAAGGCATGCGCCACCACACCTGGCTACATATGCCATTTTTTATCTTGTATTTATCGGAAGCATTCACCATTGACGATTCAAAAAATTAAAAACTTCAACTCTGATAAAACACTGAAGATGGTTTACATCTTGTAATCACATCGCCCAACCAAAATTTATTCATGCAGAATAAACACTTCAACATACTCATCTTCCAAGAATACTTAAAATGGAGTTATGCACACCTATATACTCAAAATTAAATTTAAAATTGGAGGTGAAAATAAGCTGTTTTAGAGTAAAAGCTAGAAATTTTCTATACTATAGTGTAGTTGCTAGAAATTTTAAGACTGTAACAAACTGTCATCTGTAAGGCTAAGTTAAAATCTGCCCTTGCGGAGTTTACATTCCAGGATAGATCCAAACAAGTATGTATTATGCATAGAACACTAGTCTCGATGCACTCTATATAACTGATACACTGCATAAAATAAGATGCTCAAGAAATGCCACTATAAAATTATCATTAGAGATGTACATTAACAGAAGCCATATAACATGGTATAAAACTATCACCTGTCCACACATGGAGAATGCCCATTATGTGTCTGAAACCACCTGGGCAAAATGAACACTAGTGATGGAGTAGAGCAAAGGTACAGGTTAAAAACTGTGACAATACAGAATCCTAATATTTGGCTTTTACTCAGATGGAAAACCATGACTTAGGGTAAGAATGGTGGTGCATGCCTTTAACTACAGAAATGGGCAAGCATGTCTGGGTTTTAGGGAAGCCTTGTCTACATTAAGTGAACTCCAAGCTACACAATGAGACTATCAGAAAATCATGGCATGGTACAACTGGTCAAAATTGATACCTTTGATCAAAATTGTGTATGAAATGGGTTGCTACATAGTGAGAGCAGAGACACTGCAATAATCCAAAAATTTTAAATAGCACTTTTATCACACTGTTAAGAATGATTTATGGTAGACCCTAGAAGAGCAATCAATCATTTTGATTAGAAAGTTAAAATGCCTGTTTTTGGGTAAGTGCTTGTGAGTACTGAGGCCAAGAGGCAGAGTTTTGTCTCCATAGAATCTTAAGCATTCTAATGATGCTCTCTAGATAACCAGGTGTATGACAACAGGAAGTGACCTGAACAGTCAATTTGCTTGACTTAAGCACCAAGGGCATGAAAAGCACTTGTTTTTTTTTTAATGTGACATAATCCTCATATAGTTATGGCAAGTAAATCACAAATGCAAAAAAAAATTAAAGCTGGGCAGTGGTGGCACATATCTTCAATCTCAGCACTCAGGTGGCAGAGGCAGATATATCTCTGAGTTCCAGGCCAGCCTGGTCTACAGAATAAGTTCCCAGACAGCCAAGGCTATACAAACCCTGTCTCAAAAAAAGGGGGGGGGGAGTGAATTAAAAACTAGCCAAAACTGAGTTAATTTGAGTTAGTGATTAAAGAATGCCCTTGAAAAACAAGGCTAAGGTCCAAGTAGGAAGAAATAGGGCAAGAGGTGGCCAGACTCCCATTTTCCTTGTCTAAGAAATACTGCATTTCAGAGCATTTGCTGCTGCCAAAAGCCTTTTCCAAATGTTTACCACTGATTTTTCTCATTGGATCGATGAAACTTTTACTATGTGCCTTATAGTACAATTAACTCAAACTCAAATACAAGCATTCTTCAAACCTTAAAACTTAATAGGAGGTTAACTGGTCTAATTATTACAAATAGATAACATGTCCTCCCCTAGAGCTGCAAGTTATCTACAGCCAATGTTCAGGCCAGTCTTTGAGTCACTTAAGTTTTTACAAACTACTAGGTTCCACATTCCGGGTTTTGTATCAGGCAAGGTCCACTGGCTTGTATGCTAACATCCCAAATGACTCTGGATTTCAAACACTTTGAAAATCACCACCCTACACCTCCCTATACCACCAGTTTCTCTAAAATAGCTGCTTCAATGTTATGTTCAAAACTCAAGCTCATACGCTATTAAATTCAAGTGCAGACTTTATGTTAGCTGGAATTACTGAGTAAGACCAAAGTGTGTTTAAACACAGACTTTAATGGTAACAATTCCTTTAAGCTCAATTAACTTTAGCTATTACAAGTCTTAGCAGATGTCACTATTAGACAACATTTAGTGACTTGCACTGGGTTCCTCATAAAATAGAAGACAAATTCACTTAAAACTGTAACCGACAGTCATTGAACAGTTTTGTTATGTCAACATAAAACATGACTAATTTTAGTATTACCCACCCCCCAAATCACGAACACAGCATGATCAGTGTCTTAAGTATACTTCAACTAACCCATTAAAATAAAAAGTGAGTGTTTCACTACCCCTGAGACCACTAGTTATCTGTGGTTCATACTTTTAAATGTGAGTACACCCACACAAGGAAACAAACTAATCAGTTAAAAAAAATATCTGATTATCACATTGCAAACCTGCCCAAGAAAAAACAGTCAAAAGGAAATTTACCATTTAACAGGCCAACTGGACTCTAAAGACAAATTTAAATTTTAAACGGTATAGGACACACGAATAGTCTACATCAATATTCGACCTAACCCTGTTTAGTCCTATACCCGGCACTACTGATGGTGCCACACACTACTGGGCAGGGTAGAGAACAAATCCTTGGATTCCTTGACAGTCTCATCATGGGTGATCTCAAGTCCAGTGTCCATGCATTCAGAATGTTGGTTTTCCAGGTACTCTCTACTGTTCTCTTAAACCTGGACAAGCCTCTATGGCTTATTCCCTTAGAAGCGACATATGGAATGGTGTATAAAGCATCGAGTCACAGACAAAGAGAACTGGACATACCCATTAATTGTGACAGTCAATGGTTTAAGGAAGCCATCTGTAAATGTCAAAGGAAAAAGCATCAATTTGAAAGCCAGTTAGGGATCCACTGCTTTATAAAAGTGTTTGTCATATTTGGCTTTCAAGACATAGGCCCACTTAAAGCTGTTTTGAGTATAAGAGTCTCAGGATCATTTTTGTAACAGAGCCAAAGAATACTGTTCTTACCCTTGTGGGAAACACTTGATTTGAACCCAAAAGTTTTAATTAGCATGACATCTACCCTGAAGAACCCACAATTTTAGCAAAAGGTAAAATGGAGGAGCGAGGTGAGGAGAAACTCATCAGAAAAATTGTATAACTGAATTGGTATTTCCCAATGTAAATGATTACAGAATAAAGCCGGAACATCTTCAGAAGGCATGCACATCACTTCCAGTTTAGAGAAGAACCTTAAGTCAACAAATCATGTCCAAATTACATAAATGTTTATAAAAATTAAGCTTTTACATTTATTTCTAGCTTTCCACATCTGTGTGCAGACAAGGAATATGATTGCACGTAAATATAAGCAGTGCAAAAATGTAGTTGTGGAAACATATGCTAGAAATCAAATACAAGACTAAAAAAGCAATGTGGATAAATCAAAGCTAGAAAAAGGTGAAACTACAGGTTCAGAATTAGGGTGAAGAATGATAATGCCCTTATTACTACAAAGATTTAGTGGCACAGATAGCACTGTCAAACAAACAATCCAATAGCATTGACTTTTATTCATTCATGTTACGTCACCTGAAATGATATCTGTTGCATTTAAATGCTTATTAATGTAAATGGCTGAACAAATCCATCTCAATGGCTAGTCAATATCCCACAGTTAAGTCACTTCAACACAGCCTCATAACAACTCCCACACCAAAACAGTACTTTATTTTGTAAATTTTGACCCATTATTACTCCCAAGTTATATATTTTTTTCAGCTGTTAAGTGTACAAGATGAAAATTTTAGTTAAAGGGGATGCACCTGGAAAATAAACTTCTTAAACTCCATACACACGCTTCAAAACTGCTGAGTCCCAAGTCCATTTATGAACTCTAGGGCTGCCAGAATCATGTGCAGCGTATTAAAGCTACACTATTTGAATAGCTTATTAATTCTGCATAAATCAGGTCAAGCAATGTGTCAACCTGTAACAGACTGTGCACTTTCAACTGAACATGGCAATATATTCACTCTTCTGAACTTTACATCATCATTTGATGTCAAACAATGAAGCAAATCCCAACAGTATATACAAAAACAGCTTTGCATTTACAAAGGATTGTTTCCCATACTGATTAATCCAGGCAGCTAACTCATTGGTTTATGCAACTTTATTGAAGAAAAATAAATCAATTACTAGGAGAGCTATTAGTTGATCACTCATCCATTGACAACTTGCATCATTTATTCAGTGCTATATTAAACAGTATTGGAAGATAGATTAACTAATAGCTCCAAGCCTCCTAACAATTTAAATGAAAATTACAAAATGTTTTGAGACCCTATTTTGGAATACAAAGGGTGTTTGACTTCCAATTTCCATTCTCTGTAGAACAAGAACAGGTCATTCCTTTATTGACATGCATAAAATACATCACATTTTCTGTTCTGCTGATGCTATAATTCAATACCAATTCTCCAGCCACATCAGTTATGAGCATAAAGTATATCATGTAACCTCAAATCTCTAACAGTGGAAGGCTTAAACAAGAATGGATGCTGCTAGAATAATGCCGCTTCCTTTGATGGGACAGCTGAGCACCCATCTCCCTCCCCTCAGATGGCTTCTTCAGCGTGTTAGAGCAGTGAGGATTGGTTTAGTCTCATAACCAAGTTAGAGTGAAGACATTGGCCACATAATACACATGCTCCAGTTTTAAAAAAATTTCTGAATCTTGGGCAACTGTTCTCTTGTAACTACTTTACAGTTTCTAAAAGCAGTTATTGTCCAAAGCTGGAAGAACTTAAGTCTTCTCAGATGAGCATGTGAATGAATGGAGGGAGGTAAACAAAAAAATAAAATTAAAAAAGATGAGGTCTGATAGGGGAGCAGCCGGATAAGAAAATCAAAAAAGGAACAGTAATTTAAAGTTTATTCCAGCTATAATGCAGGTTATTCTGACTTTAAGGTAGCATCACATGGCATACTTCTGAGTCCATTCCCGAGATATTCTGTTGTACCTGTAAATAAACAAATAAGCTATTTATAAGAATAAAATTAAAATAAAGACTTCTTAGTATGGTAAAGGTAAGGAAAACATTTCTATTTTACCTGTAGATTTGTCTTACATCACCTGTAACGTTTATGAGTAGAATAAAAGTCAACAAGGGATAGAAATAGTACTGACATTCAAAGCAGTAAGAGAAATGAGCCATGAAAGTGCTATCTTCTAATAAGCCAAGTGGTGCTGAGATGGGAGGCTTAGCAAAGACCTCTCCACCACTTATGAAGTAGTCTATCAAACTTACAAATTGGTTGTACCTTCTGGCAATTTTTTACATTAAAAAACCCATACTTTACGGTTTACTACTGACACTCAGAATAGTATATATACACATGTTGCCTATTAATAGAAAATTTGGCCAATGCTAGAACTATATACACTGTTACTGTAAAACTGAATCTGAAACCTAGATTGAGAATTCAGTTGGGTATTGAAAGAAAATGCCTTTAAAACTTAGGCATAAGAGCCGGGCGGTGGTGGCGCACGCCTTTAATCCCAGCACTTGGGAGGCAGAGGCAGGCGGATCTTTGTGAGTTTGAGGCCAGCCTGGTCTACAAAGTGAGTCCAGGACAGCCAGAGATATT
>CAJQZJ010004763.1:1850658-1862090 GCA_907164525.1 Lophiomys imhausi
AAATTAACTTTGCCAAATCAGTGAGGTTTCACTATTAACTGGAAAATATTAATTACTTTTTTAAAAAACATACTTTTTAAAAGATTGGAAGCCGGGCGGTGGTGGCGCACGCCTTTAATCCCAGCACTCGGGAGGCAGAGGCAGGTGGATCTTTGTGAGTTCGAGGCCAGCCTGGTCTACAAAGTGAGTCCAGGACAGCCAGGGTTACACAGAGAAACCCTGTCTCGAAAAAACGAAAAAAACAAACAAACAAAAAAAAAAAACAAAAAAAAAAGAATAAGATTGGAAAAGATGATAGAAATAGTAATTTTCAAGGAGCAGGTTTGAGTGGTTATTTTAAATAAATTTAGTAGCAGTGACCGCTGCTTATCTCCAACAAAACCTGCTAAAGAATGGCAACCTCTAGAAGTGCAACCACATTTTTGTTCAAAAAGATCAACAGATAAGTCATCAGTGAACCAGACCATCAACTGACAAGTACTATTTCTCCCCTGTAGTACATTCCTATCATACAGGCTACTTAATTTACCCCAACAAAAAAGTGACAATAACTTAAGAAATGAGTATATAATAAAGAACAGTGGAAAATGTGTAAGTTAGGAAAAGTATTACTACTTTCATCTCAAACCAAGTATATACAGTTCAACTATTTTTCTACAGCTCAATATATAAAAAACTCTATAAAGATTCAGTTATGGCATTTGGAAAATCCTCTTCAAACAGCCAGCACTTTAGAACAAACGGTTTATTTAGCATACAAAGAGCCACAAAATACAGTTAACATTAACTCATGCTTGTCAGTCAGTAATGAACATTTAGTTTGGAAGCCGAGGTTTAAGTGTTTCCCTCTATATTACTATTACCTTCCTGATGAAACCTGAGTAAAACCACCACATTCCATAGTACTGACACAAAGTTTTTAAACAGCATAGTAATTTAAAATAAAGACTCTTACATTTCTACTTCTTACTAAAGCTATAACTGCTTTGCCATGCAAGAATTATCTCAAGCAGTAGTGAAGATTTGAATATATACTTTCACACTAAACAGAGATCAAGCAATTAAAGTTTTCAGGAAACTGCCATGTCTGTTACCTTTGGTTAGTTAATACAGTGCTTTAAAGCATGCAGCACTCAAGTGCTGGCAGTACCATGAATAAGCGCACCATAGAGTGCAGGTCCTCTTACCCTACAACATAGCGTATTTCTCTGTCCACTCTCTTGCTAACCTATTGTACCTAATTGAACAAGCACACTTAGCATTAATCATAACATACAAAAGTTAAATGGTTAAGCTGAACATAAAGATAACTCAAATGTTTGAAACATTTAGACAAAATTTTTTACATTAGTACTGCTTTTTTTGTTTTTGAGAAACATACTTGGGTTTATTTCCCCAAACTGAGTAATTAAGCAAGTGTTTAACGACACATTAAAAAACAAACATTTCAAAGGAACACTGTCATATATGCTAAGATCATTTATTTACCTGGCAGGGTCTCATTAGGTAGCCCAGACCAGCTTCAAACTTCTAATGCTCCCGCCTCAGTCATTATACTGGCCCTTATTGGTTTTTCTTAATTGTTTTAGTAACTAGTTTACCAGAAACACACATTTAAAAAAAGGTACTGTCACAAATTTCAGCAGTAATAAGCCCAACTCATTAAATAAAACCACTGTTTATAGTCATTCATTAAACAATCACATACTTACTTATCTCTGTCTGTTTTATAGATCCGTGCAATCTCTGGCACTAGGGGGTCATCTGGGTTTGGATCACATAGCAGTGAACAAATGGATAAAAGAACTACAAAAACAAAATTCCAGGTGTTTAGATAAGCAAATGTTAGAACCTAAAAATGTATTCTCATGATTTTATTACCCTGCAACATTTCAAGAGAGTTCTACAGAAAACAAGTTTCTATAAATAAGGAGTATTAGAAATGAAAGCTCTGTTGGCACCAAAGTCAGTAATGATTAGGGCAAATATAAGTTTTTAAAGGCAGTAGTCAAATGATGTCCTATCAATTTGTTAAAAAAATAAAACTATGTAAGGGGCATCAGAACTTAAGGATTTTCTTGGTACATAATTTTCAGGGGATACAAAACTCTAGTAATATAATAGTTAACGAGTCAAAGCTCTCTGCCAAAATAAATACCAAAACAAATAAACAAAAGAACCAAAGAGACCTATTCATTTTTTGTTCTACCTTAGAAAAGGTTTCTCACTTTTAGTGGAGAGTTGTTCCACTAAAAGCTTTACTTCCAGCCAGGCAAGGTGCTGCATGTCTTTAATCCGGTATTCGGGAGGCAGAGGCAGGCATGCCTGAGTTCAAGGCCAGTCTGGTCTACTAAGTGGGTCTAGGACAGCCAGGGCTCTGATACACAAAGAAACCCTATCTCAAAAAACAAACAAAAATAAACCAAACCAAAGGTGTTACTTCCTTGATTCAGAAGTTAAAAATAAAAAACCCACCGTCCCCAGAGTATGATGAAAATAATATTTTTGTTAATACTTGGTGAGCCTTCAGTTCTCTTACTCTGGTCTGTTCTACACACAGACTTAGAAAATGCCAAGTGTCGTACAATACAGATTTTTGTTTTGAATGACTGTTACATTCTAGGTGTGTATATAAACACAAGGGTTTATTGCATATAAATGCCTGAAGTGGTTTTACCAACCACTGGATGAATAAAACCTAACAGCAAAGGTGACAGTAATTGTCACATAATCCAAATATTTATGTTAACAGCAGTAAATAATGTCAAATTCAAATGAGTGGGCATAAATAAAATTGTGGAATACAGTAACTCAGAAAAAGCTGTCAAAAAGCAAGCTAACATTTAAGAACAAAACACCATCAACTCAGACTGTATTTGTAAAATACAATTCAGAAATAGAGTACATCACAGCAGGGGGAAAATTAGAAACGTGGCATTTAGATTATGAGAGAAACATTATTTGAAAAGAGATTAAAAATTCAAAGGTTAAAAAATTACTGCAAAATCCCTTCAGAGATTCAAAGGAATTTTAACAATATGGAGAAATGCCTGTGTGGTGTGCTGCCTTCAAACAACATACCCGCTTCACTCTGTGCTTACTAATCTCACATATTATAAAACATTTTGGTAAAAAACTAACAATTATTCCAAGCTTTAGAAGTGCTGCACTTCAGCACCGAGCCTGAAAACAATGGTTACTACAAATACCCATAAGATTATGTTACTATTAAAAACATGACTCTAGCACGCCTTTAATCCCAGCACTTGGGAGGCAGAGGCAGGTGGATCTTTGTGAGTTCGAGGCCAGCCTGGTCTACAAAGTGAGTCCAGGACAGCCAAGGATACACAGAGAAACCCTGTCTCGAAAAACCAAAAAAAAAAAAAAAAAAAAAAAAAATGACTCTAGCATAAGAAATATTAAGCTAATACCCAAACCTGTAAATTACTAAAAGGCAGAGTCTCACCATTAAAGCATTTTGTGTGCAATTTAATTTCCAGAGTGGAGTGTCAAAAACAACTTGTCATTCAGAAACCAGCAGCTGACAAGGAGGAACTATCTCCATCTGGAGTTTCCTGGAGATCTGAGAACTTGTTACGCCTAACAGACTATATAAAGTATAAGATCAGACTTCATTTAACAATCTCCTCCAAATTCTCTAATTCGAGAGAATCATTATTAGACACAACAACTATCATAGTAACACCCAACTAAATACATGTTCAAAATCATATACAGAAAAATCTACACCCCATTTTTGCTAGAGTAGGAAGCTTTAAAGATTTAAAAACTTTATCATGTCTTGCTATATTATCCTTTTCTCAGTAAAAAGACAATTAGAAGGGGGCTAAAGAGATGGGCCAAACAGTATGGACACATACTGCTCGTACAGAGAGTAAGTTTGGTTTCTCAACACCTATTCTTGGTGTCCTCACAACTGCCTGTTAAACTACAGCTCCTGGGGATTTGGCATTCTCTTCTGGACACCTAGATCACCTGCATTCATGTGCATTTCACTACCCACACACCTGCAGTTAAAAAGTTTAGTTCCAAAAGAACAAAGTTTATTAAAATTTGGGTTTGAAGGCCTGGAGACATGGCTCAGCAGTTAAGAGCACTGACTGCTCTTCCAAAGGACCCAGGTTCAAATCCCGAGACCCACATGGCAGTTCACAGGAGGGTGTAGTGCCACAGGCCTTTAATCCCAGCATTCGGGAGGGAGAGGCAGGTAGATCTGTGAGTTCAAGGCCAGCCTGGTCTACAAAGTGAGTCCAGGACAGCCAGGACTACATAGAGAAACCTGGTCTCAAAAAAAAAAAAAAAAAAAAAAAAAAAAATGGGGCTGAGGTAAGAGCTCAGGCTACACAAGCATAAAGACCTGAGCTCATGTAAAATGTTGGGAATAGCTGTTTGTGCTTGTATCCCAGCATTGATGGGTGGAAAAAGACAGACACAGAACTTCTGGTTCAATGACAGAACCTGACCTAATGAAATAAAGTAGAAAAGAGAGGAAGATACCTCTGGCTTCTGTATACACCATACACACACTAAAAATAAACTTTGCTATTATGTGAAAAGAACTTATTAGGTAAATGTCCTCCCAACATAATTTAACTTCTGACAAAAACCCCTGAAACTTATTTTTACTGATGAAAGTAAAAACAACCCAAAACAGCCAGCCAAACCCACTCACTACCTTTTTTTTCTTTCTTTCTTTCTTTTTTTTTTTTTTTTTCAAGACAGGGTTTGTTTCTCTGTGTATCCTTGGCTGTCCTGGACTCACTTTGTAGACCAGGCTAGCCTTGAACTCACAGATATCCACCCTGCCTCTGCCTCCTGAGTGCTGGGATTAAGGCATGCGCAACCATGCCCGGAAATTACAGACATCTGTGAACTGCCATGTGGGTTCCTGGATTTGAACTCAGGTCCTTTGGAAGAACAGCCGGTGCTCTTAACCGCTGAGCCATCTCTCCAGCCACGCCCCCTCCAAGATCTCAGTCTGGCCAAGATTCTCTATGAAGCTATGGATGACTTTGATTTCAGATCCTCCAAAAGTGATTGCTTAGGCATGTGTCATACTTGGTTTAAAAAGCACTAGGGGGAAAACAAAACAAATTGGGTTTTGATAGTTAAACTACGCTATTGGAGTTAACCTTCAGATCTAAGTTAATAACTGTTTTTCCTAAGACTGACACTGACTTTTTAAAATTAGCTTTTTTTAAAAATAATTTATTTTTATGTTATGTACATTGGTGTTTTCACTGCATGCATGTCTGTGTGAGGGTGTCAGATACCATGGAATAGAAGTTACAGACAGTTGTGAGCTGTCATGTGTGTGACCCAGCTGCCCAGGTTTTGTGCATCCCAGGCAATCACACTATACCAAATGAGCTACATTTCCAAACTTGCAAGCAACTTTTTATTAAAATGTTGGTACAACAAAAATATTCACCCAAGCAGAATTCAAGAACAAGTCCTTTAATTGTTAGAAAATAGAGGAGCTGAAAAAACTATTGCACTGAAACTATTATCTTACCTTTAGAAATAGTTAAAGCAGGAGACCACTGTGATCTTAGAATATCAAGACAAATGCTGCCATTACTGTTAATATTTGGATGATAAATTCTTGTTGTAAATGCAACCTAAAAAAACAAACAATGCAACACAAACTTTAGAGCTTGTCCAAATAAAATAAATACCTTAGACTTTAAAAAGCAAGGCTTAAAATATTGTCTCACTAGCGGTGATGAGAGGATGTAAGGGGAGGGGAGAATGTAATCAAAGCATATTTTATATGTGTATCATGGTGTATATGAAAATGTCAACAAAACCAATCATTTTAGATAATAAAAGCTAATTTTAGGGGCTGGAGAGATGGCTTACTGGTTAAGAGCACTAACTGCTCTTCCAGAGGTCCCTGGTTCAAATCCCAGCACACACATGACAGCTCACAACTGTCTGTAACTTCTATTCCATGGTATCTGACACCTTCACACAAGCATGCATGCAGTGAAAACACCAACGTACATAACATAAAAATAAATTATTTTAAAAAAGCTAATTTTAAAAAGTCAGTATCAGTCTTAGGAAAAACAGTTATTAACTTAGATCTGAAGGTTAACTCCAATAGCATAGTTTAATTATCAAAAGGCAATCTGTGAAAGGGGATTTAGAATACTAAAATTATATAGGTATATATTCAAACTATTTCTACTGCAGATACAACAAATTAAGAGTATGAACTTTACACTCAAAGGAACTATTACAATGCACTTTTACCATGACTGAAGATGGCTAGAAAAATATCACAATTTTTTTTTTTTCCGAGACAGGGTTTCTCTAACAGCCCTGGCTGTCCTGGACTCTTTGTAGACCAGGCTGGCCTTGAACTCAAGAGATCTGCCTGCCTCTGCCTCCCGAGTGCTGGGATTAAAGGTGTGCACCACCACGCACAGCAGAAAAATACCACAATTTAATGCACATTATCTTTAGTTATTCATAACATGAACTTGAGCTAACAGTTCTGAAAAGTCAAGGGCTACATTCTCTGAACTCATTATTCTCCTGCTTTAAACTATAGAATACCAGGACAAAGGTGTTGTATCATGTATCCAGCAACTTAGCCTTTAACACTATAAACCAGGAACATTTTGGTAACATATGGCAAGTTGATTCTATAGTTTATACTAGACTCCAACACTTGACATGAGCACAGAAATATTTCAAAAAGACACATCTTACCTACATTTACAGAGTTCAAATCTATGTCTAATTCTTAGAAGTCAGCAATCAGTATTAACCTTAGGTCTTAGAAGGTTGATGGAAAAGTTCTAGGATAGTCTAGCAGGAGTCATTTTTATATAAATGAGCTCAGTTCTCTCTCTCTTTAACACATCTACAAGCTTTAAGCCTCAATTACATAGAAACCTAAATTTCTTTTTTTTTTTTTTGGTTTTTCGAGACAGGGTTTCTCTGAATATCTCTGGCTGTCCTGGACTCGCTTTGTAGACCAGGCTGGCCTCGAACTCACAAAGATCCGCCTGCCTCTGCCTCCCAAGTGCTGGGATTAAAGGCGTGCGCCACCACCGCCCGGCAGAAACCTAAATTTCTATGAACATTTTATTCTTCAAGAACAATCCATAAACAGATTTTGGAAGGATGCTTACCTTAGGCGGTTTGAAGGGGTAGTCTGTAGGAAAATGAATTGTCAAAAAGAATACACCACCTTGATATGGGCTGTCATTCTGTGAAGAGAAAAATAGGTTTAATATGTCAAAATAATGAGAAACGTCCATTTTTCTAACAAACCAAAATTACCGATTTACACTCCACAAATAAGAAATCAAAACTATGGCACCCCCCAATTCAGATCATATTAATGGAGAAACAAAGGTGCTGCCCACGGCTGAGCTCCCCCGAGAATCCATGTAAAAGGCGGCAGGAGAGGACGGACTTCTATCCATTCACACGTCACACACAATAATAAAATTTTAGGAAGAAAAAGTACATTCAACTACAAATTGAAAAAGCAAAGTATTACATATGTGGAAGTGTTTCTAACAAAGGCTATATAATAGTACCTATTTCAAGCAATAATAAAAGTACCTTCAAGAGGCAGAACTTATCTGAGTTTACTTTTCAATTGGCACCTTGAAATGCTTGCATAAAACCATGAAATTTTTCTTCTAAACTTAACACAATGTATCATCTACTCTTGCAAGTCAACAGCTAGAAAACAAAATTTCAAATTACCAATGTCCTTTCCTCCTTTGTTCATTACAATGTGAACATTAATATTTAACCATACTAATATAAATGAAGATTTGAAAACTGTCTTGAGTTTTAATTAAAAGGCGGGGGGGGGGGGGAGAGAGATGACACACCATTATTTCCATTCTATGAAATAAAATAGACCAAAAGAAGTCAGGCGTGGGTGGCACATGCCTTTAATTCCAACACACAGGAGGCAGAGGCAGGTGGATCTCTGTGAGTTTGAGGTCAGCCTGATCTACAAAGCATTCCAGGACAGTCACAGCTATTAACAGAGAAACCCTGTCTCAGAGCCCCCTTCCCACAAAGAGACTAAAAGACAGATCATTACAGCATACAAACAGTAATTGTAAATGAAAGCTTAAATTAAATCCAGTAAATTTCAGTAACTGTCTCTAGAGAGTTCATAAGAACTTACCTGAAGAGATATTCTAAAATTTAACCTAGATTATTAGAAGTAAATTGCTGCTTTCAAAGGATGTATGATTTATGGGCTTTTCCAATTTGCCACTTTGGGATGTTGGAGAAACAAAATCTTTTGTAAGTGAATATGGTTCATGAACTTCCAATTCTCTATAAAAATTCATTGGTTTGGTACAAAGAACCAGTAAATGCAAGGTGATATGTTAGATATTTTGACATGAGCTAAGATTAACACAGAGGCTTCAACAAAACATACAGCAAATCAAAGAACTATTTTATTTTAATACTACAGATTTGTTTTAGTTTTTCCCTTTTTAGGTGTATGGGTATAAGTCTATGTACGTATGTACGATACGCATGCAGTGCCTCCAAAGGCCAAGAGAGGGCAAAAGAGTCCCCTGGGACTGGAGTTAATAGAGGGTGGCTGAGTTACCAAAGGAATTCTGGGAACATGACTCATCCATTCCTCTAGGAGAGCATTCAGTGCTCAATCAATGAACCATCTCTTCAGTTCCCAAATCCTACAGTCTCTCTCTCTCTGCTTTGTTTTTATTGTAATGGGAATTTAATATAAGGCCTTTTCCATGCTAAGCAGGCAGTCACTTTACCTCCAAGCTATGCCCAGCCCTTAAACTGTTTTCTCAGTCAAGATCTTGTTACTTCTTCCTTGTCCTTCACAAATATAGGCATTACAGATATATCCCATTTAATGCTATCTGCAAAATTCTCTAAAAAACAAAACCATGTAAAACTTTTGCAAAGCAACACATAAAAACTGCATAAAAAATTAAGGTATTGAGAATGTGACCTGAGTTTGAGGTTTATTATATTCAATTTGTCATTTCCAAGTTTCCCACAATCACATACTATTTAAGGACTTCTGAATAACAATCTACAGGAATGGTGGGTGAGACAGCCGACAAGGAAAAAAATGGTTCAAAGAGAGCTGACTGCCACAGGTTGTGTTCTTTCATATAGGCACCACATCATATCCATATTAGGTACACTCATACACACGAATAAAAATTAATCCAATAAAAAGATCCAGTGGCAAAACCGAATTAAAAAACAAACAAAAACACAAAAAACAAAACAATCAAACAAAAAACAAAACCCAAAATCCAGCAACTTAAGAGGTTTAAAGTATTCCAATGATACACTAAAATCCACTCCACCAAGACAAAATCCAAAAATTATAGGCATTTTGAACTACTGACTTCAATCTTTGAAGTCTAGAATTTGAATAGATTTAAAATCTTTCTACCTTAGTTTTGTTCCTGTTGGCACCTTCTGCTCTCTATGGCATCCATAACATTTTGCATGTGTCTACAGATCCATTTTCTGCTTCTAGCCTCTGACCCCTCCCTCACGTTTTCGTCTCCAACTGGGCACATTTTCAGGCCTATTGAATATATTTGTCTACTTCGCCAATATGCCTTCTAATCTCAAACTTCTATGTCTTCCTAAAGCACAACAGAAAGAAGAAAACTAGGATCTCATATGTGATTTTTACACTTTCATTTGAGCCTTGGAAGGTAAGGCTGAAGCAGCAGGGTTGCTATGAGTTTGAAGGCAACTTAAGCTTTAAGGTTAATTTCTAGGCCAGCTTTGGTTATATAGTAGAACAAAGTCCTGTCTCCAAACATCAAAAAAGAACTTTAAAAAAAAGTCTTGAATTAGCTGCTTCTTTTTGGCTGTTGCTGCTGTTTTAGCCAAGTGTTACTATCTTCTGCCTATATATCATGGCAGCTTATCATGAATAGCTTCTTTTCACTTAGATTTACCTTCTAGTTTATTCCTACACTCTAATATCCAAGTGTTCTGTTAAAGAAACACCATGTACTCTCTGCTTTAAATTTACCATAGCCTTTAAACAATCTACAATACAGTGCCATGAAGGAAGTGCAACTTTCACACTCCTTTCCTTCCTCTATTTTGAATATTATGTCTTCTTTTACAGCCCTTCTTGGGGAGTCCAATTCGCTGTCTGCCTTTCCTTTAAAGATCTTTATGCACTACTTACTGTACCATTCTGATAATTTACTCATACTTCCTTCTACTGAATGATGAAACTCTTAAAAAGATGAGGAAAGGTTTATACATCATTAACTATTATTACAGTATGAAATGATATAAAAATGTGAAGCTGGAACAGTAACCCTTATAGTTTTATCTCAGATTTCCTCCTTTATAATTGATCATGCTCAGTAAGTCCATCACTGACATACAGCATTCTCTTCTACAGTTATGCCATGGACTAAGGTGAAAATTATTGTTTCCAAATCATTTTCTGCCAACTACCTTCCAACTTAAAGAAAAATTAAGTACACTAGTATCAAAGTAAGAGATAGGGAACTTATGTTTTCTGGTGACATGACCCACTAGTGGGAACACTGTTATAAACCAATATTATTCCACCACATGTAATAGCAGCCTGTTCCCCTAATTTTAATTTTACTTAAGTCTATTTTAATTCTAACATTTCACATTTACCCTTGAACTTCCAGCACGCCAGTCTTGAGTTTCTCCTACTATGCATTTTATCATGTGAGGATCTTACTACACTCTGACAACATGCCTCAATTATCTTTCTCATATTTGAAAGTCCCTGAAGACTAACACAGACTACTGTTTATTCATTCTTTTACTCCTCAACACATAGCTCACTCACTTCCTTTGAGGTAGAAAATGAGCAAGGTTATTAAAACCAGGTAAGGAGGGCTGGAGAGGTGGCTCAGAGGTTAAGAGCACTGGCTGTTCTTCCCAAGGTCCTGAGTTCAATTCCCAGCAACCACATGGTGGCTCACAGCCATCTACATTGAGATCTGCCCGGGCATATATGTAGAGCAAATACTGTATACATAATAAATAAATAAAAAATGTTTAAAAAAAAAAAAAAAACCAGGTAAGGTGACTCATGCCTTAATTCTAACTCTCAGGGTCTTGAGGTGGGAGGGCAGCTGAAAATTTGAGGACACGCTGGATTTCAGCATTAAGACTGCCTAAAACATACCCTAAATAAGCCAGTAACTTAAAAAAAAAGTCAATCCTAGGCCTATGAAATGGCTTGGCGAGTAAGCACAGGCACTTGCCACACTAAGTTTGACACTGAGTTCAATCCCTGGGACCTACATGGAAGTAGAGAGATGACTTCTATAAGTAGTCACCTGATCTGTGTGCACATGCATGCATACACACACACACACACACACACACACACACACACACACACACACACA